>CM037159.1:23147473-23439973 GCA_020921065.1 Vaccinium darrowii
GCTCGTTGGAGGTTTTTGTTTTGTTTTTGGAGTCTTGGTGTGAGCAAGACATGTCTTGGTGTGAGCAAGGCATTTGGTTTGACCTCCTGGAGTGTTTGGCATGGTTTGTTCGTTGTCGCTTGTTTGGTGACCATGGTTGCTAGACCATGGCTTGTTCGTTCGATAGCTTGGTTAAAACCGTTTGTTCGTGGTTTTCTGACGACGGAGATCTTGTTTGTTGGTGTTCATCATTCGTCTACCATTCGGTGGAGTGGTATTGTTGGGTTTGCCTATCAATTCTTGGCGTCTTTTGGCCGAAGCGCAAGGTGTTCGTGTGGATGTTGGCCACATCTACGGGACTTTGGCGATAGGTGGAGTCCGTTCGTTTTCGTGGTGGAGCCGTGTTTTGTTCGGTATAGACCGGACTTGGTGTTTGATCTCGTCTTTGTTAACAGTGGCGTCTGTTTTGTATGCTATTGGAACCTGTTTTTGTTTTGCAGCGGTTTGGATTTGTTTCTGGAAGTTTGTGTGAAACTTCAGAAATCTGGCTCTTTCGTCCGTCTGCATTGGCGACCTGTATTTGGTTTGTACTGTTTAAGAGCACAGTCCGCGTTGGTTCGGATCTACTCCTTGGCAATTTGTTTTTGCACGGGAATTTGGCGGAGATAGATCCTCAGGAGACTCAACCAAGTCTCACTTGCGTTTGGTTAGCTTTGGAGATGATGACGCATCTCAAGGATTTGTTTGGTATTATCGGAACCAGCATAAATCTTGAATTGTTTGTATCTGTTCTGGAGTTTGCTCGATACTCTGGAAATCGGTCTCGTCTGAAGTGTGTTCCGGTCTTCAGAAGGAGCTTGTTCAGCATTTGATTTGTGAGAGCTGTTAGCTCTCTTGCCCGTGACTTTGGTTCTCTTGTTTTTGGATCGAGTTTGTTTTGAGAACATCGGTATTTGTTTGTCCGTGGTTGTACGGACTTGTGGCGGCGGTCGTTCGTGGATTGGTTCGTGGATTGTCGCCAAGGTGGAGATTGTTGGAATAATTGGTGGTGGCTCCCATCCACTTGCCCTTAGTTTATTGGGAGTGGGAGACACTTGGGTGTCCATTGTGCTCATGGACCTTGACCTCATCCATGAGGTGTCTTCCAACAGCCTCCTGGCTATTTAGGTAGCCCTCTGGGCTTTGTATTTGTATCACCCCAAGAGTGTTCTTGTTAACTACCAGAGAGAGTAGTTTAGGAGCTCCCCGAGAGGGAGTCTTGGTTCTCCAGTTAGGAGACTTGTGAGGTTACAATGTAAATCACTGTGAGAGAGTGTAGGGAGAGAGAGAACCCCTTGTAAAGCTTTCCATATAAGTGTGTTTGTTCGTTTCCTCCGTGGACGTACCCGATTTTGGGGAACCACATAAAATATCTGTGTTTGGTGTGCGTGTGTTCTTTGTTTGGTGTTTGGCTGGATCCTTGGGGCACAACAAGTGGTATCAGAGCTTCCGGGTGGCCAAAACGCAGAGCACAGCACTGGTTTCGGACACTCTGTTCGTTATCACGTTTTTCGAAACAGCTCGGAAAAGTGATCTGATCGGTTCATCTGGTTCGTCTCGCCGAGACGATTGCAACGGTGGTGGTCCGACCACCAGACGATGAACAGGAACGCCGCACGCGCGGCTTGAAGGCGGCGCGTGGGATCGCGTCCGTCTCACTCGCGGTGTGTGATACACGCGCGGGTCAGAGGTTGAAGACAGCCACGTGGGCTCCACGTCAGTGCCACGTGGGGGCACGTCAGCGCCAGGTGGACTCCACGTCAGCGCCAGGTGGCGCCAGGTGGCGACACGTCATCAGCCAGCTCAGCTCCACGTCAGCAGGAGGCTGACATGGCAGTCCAGTCAGCAGATCGGCAGGGTTCAGCCAGACCGGCGGTGCTGCTTCGGTCCGGTTTCGTCAACCGGCGGTTCGGTATTTTTCCGGTTCAGTAGACCGGCGGTTCAACTTGTTTCTGACCGGTTCGGTCCAGTTTTGTTGTTTGTTGAACCACTGTGGCTTTGAATGACCGGTTCAGCCCGGTTTTGAGCGGTTCGGTTCCGGTTCGGACCGGTTCCCGACTTGTTTCGACGTTCTGAATCCAATCGCGCGCTCCGTTTTCCGAGATTCGATCCCGATGTTGCTGTCCAGTCCGTTTTGTGTGCCAAAATCGCGTTTTCTGGCGGTTTTTGGGCAATTGTTGGCCGATTTCAACAAGTGGTGACTTGTTCTTGACTAAATCAGCCGTTCCGGACGCAACCGTGATGTTTGTTTTGTGAGATTCCGACCCGTTTTTTGTCCAGTGTTCTTTTGGAGCCTTGAAATGGCCGTTTATGGTGTTTTCGGGCTTGGGGGACTTGTTCGGGATGCTCTTGTGATCGACTCTCTTGTTTGTGAGGATGGTGTATCCTTTTGTTAGCGGCGTTTTGGAAGTTGGAACCTGTTTGTTGCCTTTGTGAAGCTCGTTGGAGGTTTTTGTTTTGTTTTTGGAGTCTTGGTGTGAGCAAGACATGTCTTGGTGTGAGCAAGGCATTTGGTTTGACCTCCTGGAGTGTTTGGCATGGTTTGTTCGTTGTCGCTTGTTTGGTGACCATGGTTGCTAGACCATGGCTTGTTCGTTCGATAGCTTGGTTAAAACCGTTTGTTCGTGGTTTTCTGACGACGGAGATCTTGTTTGTTGGTGTTCATCATTCGTCTACCATTCGGTGGAGTGGTATTGTTGGGTTTGCCTATCAATTCTTGGCGTCTTTTGGCCGAAGCGCAAGGTGTTCGTGTGGATGTTGGCCACATCTACGGGACTTTGGCGATAGGTGGAGTCCGTTCGTTTTCGTGGTGGAGCCGTGTTTTGTTCGGTATAGACCGGACTTGGTGTTTGATCTCGTCTTTGTTAACAGTGGCGTCTGTTTTGTATGCTATTGGAACCTGTTTTTGTTTTGCAGCGGTTTGGATTTGTTTCTGGAAGTTTGTGTGAAACTTCAGAAATCTGGCTCTTTCGTCCGTCTGCATTGGCGACCTGTATTTGGTTTGTACTGTTTAAGAGCACAGTCCGCGTTGGTTCGGATCTACTCCTTGGCAATTTGTTTTTGCACGGGAATTTGGCGGAGATAGATCCTCAGGAGACTCAACCAAGTCTCACTTGCGTTTGGTTAGCTTTGGAGATGATGACGCATCTCAAGGATTTGTTTGGTATTATCGGAACCAGCATAAATCTTGAATTGTTTGTATCTGTTCTGGAGTTTGCTCGATACTCTGGAAATCGGTCTCGTCTGAAGTGTGTTCCGGTCTTCAGAAGGAGCTTGTTCAGCATTTGATTTGTGAGAGCTGTTAGCTCTCTTGCCCGTGACTTTGGTTCTCTTGTTTTTGGATCGAGTTTGTTTTGAGAACATCGGTATTTGTTTGTCCGTGGTTGTACGGACTTGTGGCGGCGGTCGTTCGTGGATTGGTTCGTGGATTGTCGCCAAGGTGGAGATTGTTGAAATAATTGGTGGTGGCTCCCATCCACTTGCCCTTAGTTTATTGGGAGTGGGAGACACTTGGGTGTCCATTGTGCTCATGGACCTTGACCTCATCCATGAGGTGTCTTCCAACAGCCTCCTGGCTATTTAGGTAGCCCTCTGGGCTTTGTATTTGTATCACCCCAAGAGTGTTCTTGTTAACTACCAGAGAGAGTAGTTTAGGAGCTCCCCGAGAGGGAGTCTTGGTTCTCCAGTTAGGAGACTTGTGAGGTTACAATGTAAATCACTGTGAGAGAGTGTAGGGAGAGAGAGAACCCCTTGTAAAGCTTTCCATATAAGTGTGTTTGTTCGTTTCCTCCGTGGACGTACCCGATTTTGGAGAACCACGTAAAATATCTGTGTTTGGTGTGCGTGTGTTCTTTGTTTGGTGTTTGGCTGGATCCTTGGGGCACAACAGTCATATCATAATCAGTGTTACACTTCAGAAGATTTCAAGAAATAGATTCTCACCAATCATGAAAAGAAAATGAATTCCAAGAATTCGACACAACATAAGCAAAAGGAGAGGGTAGCCACACCTCCCTCGACTTTTTACATTGGAAAAGCAAGTATTCCACTGTCTCATGGGCAGATTTATAGTGTGGACAAACAGGGGATACTTTATGTAATCATGTTATTCAACGATGAAGCTAGGGGGTGACTAGTAGGGGTTGTTGTCCCCCCTACAATCTAAAAAAGTCCTGCTATTACATTGGAAAATATATATCATTAAACTATATAGTCCCGTCCCCCCTTCATTTTTTTGTTTAAAGAAAATACTAACAACTTTAATATTTTTCGAGCGTTGAAACAACTTTGTACTAAAATTGGTCTTATTGAGCTTTGATTACTATCTTTTTAAACAAAACAAGGCCCATAATTTATAATCCAACTCGTGTAGCCCGTTCTCTTTCAAAAACAAAGGCCAATTGAAATTTTGGAAGCACAAAAACTCTTTGCTAATTTCAATAGATAGGATTAGATAAACATTAATATTTATGCAATCTAAGTTGATATAAGAAACATGTTTAGTTTCATATGTATTGTAAGGACCTGTAAATTTAAAATCCCATTTTAATGCACAATTAGTGTAGACTAAATTTAGTTACTGTTAAAGCATGTCTTTGAAAATTTATACGTATAGGAGTGTGTGTATTTTGATGTGTCGAGGGTTCGGTCAAAGGTGTGGGATGTGTGTTTCGAGGTTGTGATGTGGTTAGGGAATGTTAAAAATATGAAGTAATGATCGGGAGGCGAATTGGTGGAAGTAGAATGAAATCCCAGAAAATTCCCAAGAGATACTACTATCCACTTTTTTCCACTATTGGTGTCCCGCGAACAAAAGGTTTAGGATGGGAGATATCAGTATCCACTTTTTGCCACTACCGGTATCCAGTGTCTTTTTCTGTAACTTTTCGTGTGCGATTTGGGGGTTCTATAAATGGACCCCTTAGCCCATTTTTCACTCCCCACACTCTGTTTTTGAGCCCTAGAGCTCCTCCCTCTCACTTCTCTCTAGAAATTACACAAAACCATTTGATTTCAACGCAAACTCACTTCTAATCTTGAAGATTCTCACATTTCTAAGCTTGATTATCACTTGGATCGTGAATCTCTCTTTTTCTCTCTCTCTCTCTCTCTCTCTCTGTCCCTCCCTCCCTAAGGTTAGGACTGATTTTCTTGAGCTTTTAGTTGCTTTTGCTCTACGTTTTTCTCTCTCTCCTTTTGGTTGTGAGTGAAACCTCACTCTTGTAACTTGTTTTTTACTTGATCTAGTATCTTGATCACGTAGTGGAGCTTGGGTGGAGTTCGTTCTCCGAATTTGGGGTCTAAATCAGTTGGATACTCTAGGGTTTTGCTCAAAACCCCTCTTGGTAGGAAAATTTCTACTTCTCCTAAATGTATATGAATGTGTATTGTGTGTATTGCTTCCCCACTTGATCAACTCTCCCTTGATTTTGAAAATCTCCTTTGAAAACCCACTTTCTAGTCACATTGGTTTGGGTTTGTGCTTGATCTAGGCTTAGAATGACTTTCTCCATCAATTAGTTGTTTGACCATCTTAATCATGCCTGATGAGTAGAATTTTGACCTTGAACTTACTTGATTTGAAGTTCTCTTGAATCACCTTGAAATTTTGCAAGGTTGTTGGGTGTTGCTATGCTTGTGGTTGATCATTAGTTAATCTAGTGAGAACACCGTACGCATAATGACACTTTACTATGCTTTTATGTCGAGTAATGGGTACGAGACACCATTGGGAAGACAACGTGAAACATGGGTTGGGTTATGACACAAGAATGGAATTGGAAATCATTAAATGAAATGAGAACTTGAAACTATTGATACAGGGTCGTAAGATAGCCCGGAATGATATTAGGGCCGTCCTATGGACGTGTCGCTAGGAATTTATAAATGTTAAACATACATGAAACAACGGCACAACGATTTGAATGATTTGGACACATTTGAGAGATTGGATACGTGTCGGGTACTTCGGGTGAAGTTCTATGAAACTTGGAACTTATGAATTCACTTTCTCTTCCTTTAGATCTTATGAAACTTTGAAGTGTCCTCGTATGACTTATCATTCTTATCTTCATTCCGCACTTACATTTCATTGCATTTAGTATCGGTAGACCTTTCTCTACTAGAGTAGTGAGCTCACCCTAATAATTTCTGTCACACCCCAAAATGGAAATGACCAGCCGTGTGCCACGGGGCAAATCCATGGGACACGAAGCCTCAAATAAAATAAACCATAAAACGCTAAATGATTGTTCTTTATTATAAAAAACCAAATTTGTCCCAATATAAGCATGGGGAAAAACCATCCCATGAACCCAACAATAAAATTGTCTGCCAATGATAGCAGAAATGCAATTTACCAAGACGGTTTAACAAAATGCGGAAGCGAATAAATAAAATTATAGAACTGTGATGCAATATCCTAAGGAGGTCGACAAAATAACTCCCCAAGAAGTCGCCAGGTTCCTCACCTATTGACTCGATTTGCCTGAAAATGATGTTGGAATAAATCCGTCAGCTAACAAGCTCAGTGAATGGCAAAGCACGTATAGTAAAAAAAGTTCTAAAGCTGAGATAAAAATAGATTATCATATAAACATAATTTTTGCATTCGAGGTGTACATCAAAACAACAAGTTATACCAATAAATATTTTTACCAATAACAAGTCTTAATGGTGTATCACAATGCAATATCCAACAATAATGGGGAGCCACAGCCAATACCAAATAGTACCAAGTGCCAGTGAAAAAAAATCTCATAATAATTGGATCCAACATCGAAACTTAGAGTCACAAGTAGGCAGCTCGTGGAACTTTTCCCTAAGAACGATCTGGCAAAAGTCAGCCGTTGAGCATTAGGGTCACCGGCTAAGACACGGTCTCTTCCCTAATGGCCAGAGTCACCCGCACACAGAGGATTAATTTCCCTGGACTTTCAATAATAATGTTCCCATCAATATCCACCAAGTTCTCACCAAAAGAATTTTTTTTTCGCATGCCAATTAAAAGATCAAATATAAACAATTCACGGTTTCAATAACCAAATGATAATTTTTCCAAAAGAATAATTCAAGGGAAATGGCGAGTTCGAAAATACGTAACATGCTTAACCACTCACCTAGGTCCAAAAATAATGTAACTCGAACACGTCAAAAAGAGGCTAACCTAATCAGAATAAAACATGTAGTTGTAATTATAATTATATCAAGTAAAATCTATATCAATATAGGACTACCCTAAAATGAAATTAAACCTAAAACCAAAACTAATCTACTAAGGCACGAGAAAACTAAGAAACCAAAACTCCAATTCTCGAGTCCACCGAGTTTGCTTCACCAAACAACTTTTCCTAATCTATAAGTATGACCACCTTTGACATGGCATCATGTGACTCATAAATAAATAAAAATAAATCACCACTAGCGAGAACTCCATTGATCACCAATTAAATTCAACTCCTAAGTTAATTACAAGTAAGGCACAAACAGATTCATCCATCCTCTACTCCTTTTTTTTTGCAAGGAAAAAGAGATTCATTAATCTTGAAATAGAAACAAAACTAATAGGAACAAGGAAAAAACAAAAATTGTTCAATCCGAGACCTAAACCAACGATTGGCAAGGAACCAATCGAGGGTACCCACCTAAAGGCCAAAGCCAAACTTCCCAAAGAGTCTAAAAAACTCAAATCTTACAAATATCCCACAAAATGCTCATCCACCACACCTAAAAAAAAGCAGAAAGAAATGAAGGCAATCTCCTAAAAATGTCAAGGCATGCACCTTGAACCCCACAAACCTACCAACCCCACTTTCCGAAAGCCAGCACACCAAAATCCTTTGAATCCCACAAGCATGCACCTAGAACCCCGCAAACCTTCCAACCCACTTCCCGAAAAATCTGTGCGTCTTCTTCGTTTCTTTTGCTTCGCCCCTTTAGCTACCGAATCATGCGCCACCGCTCAATCCACATGCTTTGCCATGTTGACAATCAGCCCTTGCTTTGTTAAGAGCTTCCATTTCAGCTATCTTGCTTACAACCTCCTCTTCATCACCATCATAGCGTAAACCAAAAAGCTTGTCGACTTCCCAAATTGCTTTTGCTTCATCTAGCAAAATTCTATTTCTATTATTAATACCTTCCGAGGATAAAGAGGCAGACAATGCAGCAGAGGCTACTGCAGATCTCAGCACAACACATTTGTTTTTATTCCTTCTCCCTTTGATGTTGCCTCCTTTTTCTACTTTTGAATATCCGAGAATATCATTGATGTTTTTCCTCTTGCTTTTCCCTTTTACTCCTTTAATTGCAGCTTGGATAGGGGCATGATTAACTTCAACCTCCTTTTGAAATCCCTCCAAACTCGTGTCCATTAATTCTTGGGCTTCATCATTTTGGGTTTCTTCATTACTTTGCATTGATTCCATGGGTTCAGCCATTAATAATCCACCAGAATCATCCACTAAAGACACTAGCCCATGTGATATATTTGAATTTTCTAGGTCGTTAGGTTCAGCCGTCCTTGATTCAGCTGGATAATTAATTGTATCCCCCATAATTACTTGTTTACCTTCCCCAGCATGCTCAGCTGTGTAATCAAGGAGAATTTCCTTGGGACACGAACCATTCTCCTTGCTAGCATCTTTGACAGCCTCTGTCGAGTTTGGAACTACCATGTCATCCATATCACAGCTTCCATTTGTCTTGTTTGCTTCCATGTCATTACCTCCCTTATCCACCTCATCATCTTGTTCATCCATTTTTTAATCAAACCAAGCTGAATGTTTGGTGTTCTGTTCCTTCGGTTCTACAATTCTAAATGAACTTTCCTCAACCACTCTTATCAAGTACTTTGCTTCTCCTACCATCAATTCCATTTCTCCTTCAATAGCCTTTGCTTCTTTGGTAACAATAAGAACTCTACCTTTCTCGAAAGATGTCTCCGTAAACGTATTATCATCAACTTGAATAAATTGACCCCAAGACTCACCTATTAATTTGAATGTTTGGACTGACCATGCGTTTAACGGCATACCATAACATGATAACCAAACAAACCTTTCATCACTAGCTGATTCGCCATTCCACTGTTTTAACTCCTGAAACCAACTAAGAAGCCACTCCTCCTTAATTGTTATGTCTCTGTCTTCCTTATTGAGAAAAGTTAAGATGAGGTACCTTCCACCTACTGGTTTAACTCAAACATCTATTCCTTTCCATTTTAGCATCTCCTCCATTTTTTGAGCTGAAATCAGTCTTCTCATTATCCCAATCGCACTTCTATATAGCCACCCATTTCCGACTAGCTGAATCTGTATACTTTTCTTCCTGTTTTGTGGTTGATTTCCTCCTCTATTTGCATTTCTTTCTTCCCCTTGCTTGCTACTCTCTGTTACCCCTTTCCTTCTCCAGATTTCTTTTCCTCTCGTCTCCGCTTGTCTCATATATTGATTGGGTTTGAAAGGAACTGAAAATTTTCTAGAACTTACCTGAAGTTGATCTTTGCCACGCATAGGTTGACCTCTCCATGAACCTCCTTGATAATTATCTTCATAGTTGCTCTGGTGGTTGTTGAAATCGTCTTGATTCCTCAAGAATTTTGCAAATTTGGCCACCAATTTGTGATTCCAGAACCACGAGTTGTTTATCACTGCTATAGCTTCATTAGCTTCATCCCTCTTGTTAAATCTTACAAACCCAAAACCCTGTCCAGTGATTTTGCTTCTCTTATTGGGTATGAAGATGTCGTTTATCTTCCCAAATCTAGAGAAAAGGTTGAAAATCGAGATCTTCCTGATTCCCTGAGGCAGATTATCAACGAAGATAGTAGCAGTCCTTTGTGGGAAAGTCTCCTCAATGTTTTTTCTCTCTCCTCATCTCCTTGAAGACCATTTTTCACTGTCTTTCCATCCTCTACTCCTTATTGCCACGTTCACACCAAGAAGCCCGAAACCCAACAAATGATTCCTCTCTCAATGCACAAAAATCAGCAAGGCGCTCACTCATCTTTCTCTCTAGCTCTTGAGTCTCGTCTAACAATACAAAATACAACCCAATCAAAGGCCAACAACACCTATTCCTATTATGCAACGATGCCGATCAAAAATGGAAGTAACTTGTTCTGAAATAGTAAACAAACATACCTTTGATTCTTGCATCCAAAGGACTAAAAAAAACTCCAAAATCACCACAAAGAACCCACAAAGCTGCCTCCATCTCTCTCTCTCTCTCTCTCTCTCTCTCAGTAAAGCTTTTTTTTTTTCCTTTGATCTGAGCGGTTACAAGTCCCACCCGGATAGTGGCAATATTTTTGGTCGCATTCTCTACCTAAACGAGTCCCAAAAATTTCTTTCTCCAACCTCATACCAACAGATAGGCAATCTACACTTTTGCCCATAAAAAGTCTCCTTAAGTTGCAACTCCGAAACCCAAATTATAACTATTGTATGCAAATTCCATAAAGGGTAACTGATCATCAAATTTTTTTTTTTTAATTTCCACTCCAAGGTACAAGCTTTCAACAAAAACTCCAAGTTTGTATAGTCCTGTCGATCTAACCACCAGTCTACAATGATAAGCACAGCTAAAATAGAAATAAATGAGTACCCATCACTACTTGCAATGCCCCAACACTTAGACACAATGCATTGACTTAGTGGGCCGACAAACAATAGCCCCAAACCCAATCAACATTGCTACACAAGTTCCAATCTAACCCTCACATTGGCATCCAATAATGTGTAGAATCATCTAGGATTCCATAAGAAATCATCAGCATAAGATTGATAATCCCGACTATGAATGAATTCCAAAAGCTCTCTTGCCTTCAGTAGTTAATAATAGTGCATTTAAAATCATCTCATACAACAATCTGACACCAATATGATCGGTTCAACAAAAGATCTACTTACCTAGTTGCATAATGTCTCTTAAGAAGTTCAAAATCTCAATATTTCAGCAGGTACTATTTGGTTCTTTTACTTCTTTGCAATGAAAAATAGTTGTGTGCGAGCGTGCCAGAGAGAGTTTCAATCTCCTCCCTCGGATTAACTTTGGAAAAACCAAATCTAATCAGGCGATTGTGTTTTACTGGTTCAATTACCTCAATCAAGAGGATTTTTTAACGAGTGAAGAAATGTGAACCAATATACTTAGGAAATCAAAGAACAACAAAGAAACAAGATACTTCAATTGGTAAATCAAAGATAAACTTACTTCGAAATTGTCTCCAACTTCAAATACAAGAGTTTCGAACGGGTGATTGTTATAAGAATAGTCAAGAGTGATCCTAACTACTTCCTAATCTACTTCGAACTGAGTTCGAAATCCTAAACTACTTTGTCAATGAACAAACCAAGCATCAGTTCTTTGATAGCTGTTTGTTGAAGATTTGTCCGGGGGCTTTTCACTCTTCAATTTCTTCCATTTATAGACGCTGCTTGCAGTTGAACTTCCTGCTCAATGAATTTGAACTTGGCTTGCTTCGAACTCTAAACTCTACTCTTCGAGTTGGCAATTTCTTCCCTCCATGCCTAAATTTGAATTCTTCCAATTCTTCCTCCAAAAGCTTTGATTTTGAATCTGCACAGTTACTTAAACTAACTCAAATGATTACGAGTTGAGGAAATAACTGCCTTTCAAGAAATACTCCATGTGTTCTAATTGCCATTTTGCCTTTTTCCACAAATTTACACGTGGACTTTATGTGTTTAGCAGTTGATATCATGGCTTCAAAGTCAATTTTTATATCAACAAGGGTTTGTAACGCCAATAATTGCTTTTTCAATTTGAGAAACAATACGACATCGTATTTACTTACTTTGTTCTATTAATCCAGTGTATCTTAATTGACAAATACTTGCCAACGTTTGGCAGTTCAGATTACGTGTCAATTAATTATTGGATTTGTTAATTTTATATGTAAACAGGTACACCTCTTCTAGACACACAACCCCTTTCTTTTTTTTTTTCCCCACCCCTAGTAGGCAACCGAAACATGCATGTCATGAAACAATGAGGAAATTGTTAAATGATCACCATTAATTACAACCACAACTATCATATTCGCCAAACTCCAAACTCGAAAAGCAATATTCCAATCCATTTTGCATCCCTCTATTCTTCTACACACTTGATAAACCACCAGTACAACTATACCAAATCACATGTAGAAATCGAATTCTCATATTCCTCAATTAGTGCTACAAACAGAATCAAAATTTTCAAATTGTAACCTAGAGTAACCAAATAACTACTACTCTAATAAAAACAGGATAAATCCAATTCATTTAACTGGACCATAGATGAATGCCCAAAGGTTTACAACTGGTACCACTTGGCCTAATATGCACGTCATACAATAGAGAATATCTCTTCTTTACGACCACTCATTCTCCAATCTAGAATAAGCAATGCCAAAGTTTAAAATATCGTTAACATCTTACTTCCAACCAAACATCTTACATCCAACCATGCATAAAGAGTATATTCACAAAAAAAATCTCTCTAATTATAAGTGTACAGACTCAACCAAACTAAACTCACTAAAAGCTCAAACAAGGAAGTGGTCAAACTCATAAGCAATATTCATAATCATAGGGTCCAAATTAATAAACCTAACATGCAAGTAAATCAAGCTCTATTGATCACTAGACTACAGTATTCAATTAGCATCATCCACCAAGATTAGAAAATAAAATCGCCATAATTAAACTCCTTACACTTTGAAGATATTGATATTTCTTTTAGTTTCAAGGCTCACTCTCCATCGGTACTACAAAATATAACACGACCACAATTCATGGAGTCAAATTTCTTTACTCCATCCTGATACGTAGAGTTCAAATATCCATTTTCTTGCTATGAGATCCTCTATCACATTCAACTCCATAGCAAACAAATTCCGAAAACAAATATAATTATGTCCTTTGAAACGTTTTTTTTTTTTTTTTTTTTTTGTGAAACTTCTTACTACCCTCCACAACGTTAAACCATCAGTAAATCCACATACATGAAATTCTAATCCAACTTCACCCCAGTAGTACTAGTTAAAACCAAAAATAAAAATATGTAACTACATCAATCAAATTTGGAATCAACATAGTTATGGAAGAATACAATGGCTGTGTTCGTTTCCCAATTTTAGTTTAGTTTTAGTTTTGATGACATCATCATTACCCTCATTTCTCTCTATCTCTCTCTACTCATTACAGCTTTTTACATCATCAAAACTAAACTAAACTACCAAACGAACACAGCCAGTCTAATTCTAACTATACCAAGCTCTTTCAACATTTGCAATTGATATCTATTAGCCAAATAGCCTTAAAAAAAAGCCCAAATTTCTACTATGCAACTCCTTAATCTTCAAAGATATTTACATTTATCACAGTATCACAAGCTCTAAGGCCCAAGAGATCACCTTTTGTTATTGATCGATATACTAATCGACTACATTTGTTACATTGTACCATCCAAACAGTTTCATTGGACCATTCTCAATTCGGAAAGCAAACCCCCCAAACAAATCATCAAATTCTGATTAAAACTTTAGGTAACAAGAAGCCACCCAATTTCATCGCCTTTTCCACATTTCCAACAAGGAAAGCAAGCCCAGAATTCTCAATAAATGCAGTCTAACCCGATCACCTCAACCAATGTTCAAGATGAGTACCAACAATATTGTTAAATTTCAAATGAAATCTCACTCCTTTGAAGATACCTAAAGAAAATGCCAAGGGTCATTGTATAGAGATCGACAACATTATCAATTAACAATTAAAACTCAACAGTGTCTTAAAAACTAATAATTGAACCAACAAGCCCCTAGTCTCACTCCAAATAACAACATAAATATCACCTAAAAACCCTTAAATTCACCTTGCATCTTTAAGACTAACTTCGTGCACTAACCCAAAATTCAACACCATAGAATCCTGCCAAAAAAAATTCTTCTTCTTCTTTTTTTTTTTGGGGTCAATCAAGACTATGTGTCTAAATCATCCACATAAGTAAGGCTTTTGACATTTAGCCGCACATAATTTAAGAACCCCAAACTAGTAATGATCAAGTCGGTAATCTCATTTTCACTTCAACAGAACGATAACAATTCTAATCGCATAAATACCTATGCAATCTCTCACTTCCGAGAATTTTCTCAACCACGAGATAGTGTATGTCTTTTAAACTTCAAAAGCATCAACAGAATGCTACAGCCTACGATTGACTGCCTAATTGCCAAAAACACACCCTAACAATAAGTTGCAATTGCCTCCTAATCCAACCATGTCCCTTTCCATCTAGGCATTACCAACTAAATGGTCCCAACCTTACAAACAAAACACAACTTATTCATATTGAGCCAAGTTCTCAAAACCCCATTTCTATTATCTCTAAAGACCAACATATTCTGACCATAAACCACTTCTATCGATTTGTCGTCCAAGGTAAGGAGTTTTTTTTTTAAGAAACATTGCCTAATCCAAAGTATCTACTAAGATTGGATACGAATAGTCATCTTCTAACAAAACATTCCTGAACCTCTAATAAAAACATAGAGAGTATCAACCATCGGAGGAAACAAAAATCTATACAACTATAGGATATTCCAAGTAGGAAAATCTAAGAACACGCTCGCCCACACAAGTAAACTAGACCCAACCTCAACAATGACTAAACCAATTCTCTCATGTAATATATATATATATATATATATATATATATATATATTTTTTTTTTTTGACCAAATATTTCCCCATACTCCAATGCTAGTATATCGAGTTCAATAACAGACCATTGTACCAAAAACTATTAACCAACACTCTCATAGAATGAGTTCTGGCAAAGCAAGTATTCCATAATCATCCAATCCAGTATCCAAATTCAGAATAGTCAAATTGTAAAATGAAAGATGTCAATAAGTTACAAACTTTCTTCTTCTGGACCATAAATACAAAAACACAAACAATGCCCAACTAACTAGTGCGGTTACCCATGCCTACCGGACTCTGGAGACCAGGACCTCCACTAAATGAACATGATGCACCTAATGAATGCATATTTTTTTTTTTCTCTCCTAAACCTAGGGTCACGCCCCAAAATGGAAATGACTGGCCATGTGCCACGGGGCAAATCCATGGTACACGAAGCCTCAAATAAAATAAACAATAAAACGCTAAATGATTGTTCTTTATTATTAAAAACCAAATTTGTCCCAACATAAGCATGGGAAAAAACCATCCCATGAACCCAACAATAAAATTGTCCACCAATGATAGCAGAAATGCAATTTACCAAAACGGTTTAACAAAATGCGGAAGCGAATAAATAAAATTATAAAACTGTGATGCAATATCCTAAGGAGTTCGACACAATAACTCCCCAAGAAGTCGCCAGAGTCCTCTCCTATCGACTCGATTTGCCTGAAAATGATGTTGGATTAAATCTATCAGCTGACAAGTTCAATGAATGGCAAAACACGTATAGTAAATAAAGTTCTAAAGCTGAGATAAAAATAGATTACCATATAAACATAATTTTGACATACGAGGTGTACATCAAAATAACAAGTTACACCAATAAATATTTTTACCAATAACAAGTCTTAATGGTGATAACAATGCGATATCCAACAACAATGGGGAGCCACAACCAATACCAAAAAGTACCAAGTGCCAGTGAACAAAAATCTCATAATAATTGGATCCAATATCAAAACTTAGAGTCACCACGAGTAGGTAGCCCGTGGAACTTTTCCCTAAGAACGATCCGGCAAAAGTCAGCCGTTGAGCATTAGGGTGACTGGCCAGGACACGGTCTCTTCCCTAATGGCCAGAGTCACCCACACACAGAGGATTAATTCCCCTGAACTTTCAATAATAAATTTTCCCATCAATATGCACCAAGTTCTCACCAATTTTTTTTTTTTCCGCATGCCAATTAAAAGATCAAATATAAACAATTCACGATTTCAATAACCAAATGATAATTTTTCCAAAAGAATAATTCAAGGGAAACGGCGAGTTCAAAAATACATAACATGCTTAACTACTCACCTGGGTCTGAAAATAATGCAACTCGAACACGTCAAAAAGAGGCTAATCTGATAAGAATAAAACATGTAATTGTAATTATAATTATATCAAGTAAAATCTATATTATTATAGGACCACCCTAAAATGAAATTAAACCTAAAATCGAAACTTATCTAAGGCAGGAGAAAATTAAGAAACCAAAACTCCAATTCTCGAGTCCACCAAGCCTGCTTCACCAAACAATTTTTCCTAAAGCTATAAGTATGACCACCTTTGACATGGCATCATGCGACTCATAAATAAATAAAAAGAAATCACCACTGGCGAGAACTCCATTGATCACCAATTAAATTCAACTCCTAAGTTAATTACAAGTCAATAATGCTATAGGTACACCAAAAATGCACACCAAATGCACACCAGGTGATGTGCCGGATGGGGAGTGTAACACACAAATTCGAGTCCTACAATAAAGACAAGAAAAAGATGCACAAAATATATTTTATTGATTTGATTTGAATTGAATGCGGGTACAATCTCTATTAAATTCTTTAAGTAAAGAATAATTCCTCTGATTCGATCTCCGAAGTTGATGGTGCAACCTAACGGCTATAGAAGCTTGTCGTAGGATTGAACCGTTGGTAGTTCTTTCAGATCTTTGAGTTGAGAAGCTTGAAGAATGAAGCTTGATCGAGGGCTTGAACAGTTTTATCTCAAACAAACGGTGAACTTGAGGATGATCTTCGCTAGCTGACGCGTAGACCGTCGTTGTTATGGATGAATCGGCACGTAGCTTGGGTGCTTGTTGATCCTCCATACAAACTTGAGGGATTTGAGAAGAACTTGCAGAGAAGCCTTGAGAACTGCTTAAGAGTGCTCTGGAATTTCCCTGACTGCAAATCCTTTTTCTTCTTAATGAGAGCCTCTATTTATAGGATCAAGAAGAGGGACCTCTAATTTGGAAAGTGTCTTTTGATTGATTGTCTTTTGATTGATTATGTATATATAAGTATGTACATATTGTCCTTGATTGGTTTTATTTCCATAAGAGCAAATTGACCTCTCATTATGGAAATAAATCAGGTCAAATATATATGTGTATATATAAATTCCCTTTGATTAATTTTCTTTCCATAAGAGTAAATTGGCATTTCTTATGGAAATAAATCACATAAATATATACATATAGGAAGCCGGTCTCCTAAGGGATCCCTTATTAAAAATTTGGTGCGGACCTAGCCTTTTTTCAACCTACTGGATCAAATTTTGACGATCCGAACCGCTCAATGTTTTTAAAATGCATTTTTAAGGGCCTACGCTAAGATTCGGCAAAAAAAAAATACCCGGAAGGGCTTGATCCAAAATTGTATATGTACAGTTTTACCGAAAACTGTTTGGATCAAGCCCTTCCGGATATTTTTTTTTTTGAAGATTTCCCGCGTGGACCTTGGAAAACGCATTTTAAAAACATTGAGTGGTTCGGATCGTCAAAATTTGATCCGGAAAGGTGAGGTCCGCACCAATTTAAATAAGGGATCCCTTAGGAGAACATTCTCCTATATATATATATATATATATATATATATATATATATATATATATATATATATATATATATATATATATATATATATATATATATATTTTTTTTTTTTTTTTTCTGCCCCAGGATAATTTGGTTGGGCCTGCGTTCATGGGTTGGCCCAACTTGATGGTTTGTCTGGCCAATTGAGTGGGCCCACCTTCTTTTGGTCTAGCCCACATCATTTGAACCCACACTTTTGCAGAGCCCAATAATTATTTGCAGGCTTTTGACCAATTTTGACTTGATTAACTAAGATTATTTATTTCATCTCAATTAATCGGACGACGATTAAGCCATGACGAAATTTTAGTGTCTACAAATTGCCCCCACTTCGAGGCTCAGGTGAATGCTTGCTTGCGAGTGTTGAAAGTGAGACTTGAAGTAGTTTGAATTTTTTCGGTATATGTGAATTTGCCAATCCACATAAGTGAGTGAAATGTACTCCAATTTATTTTCCATTGGCAATGCTCTATTGCTCCAAGACAACTTAACATCATTCACGAAGCTGATCCGTTTGAGTGTCGCGCTTGATAGGCCAATGAGCACAAAATTCAACTTGCACAGTTCCTCTTTAGTAACAGAATGGTGGCCCATAAAATTTCAAATTTTAATTTTGAAAGATTGGCTTTGAATTTGGTAAAACCAATGCAACAGATTCATCTCATTACTCTCTTCTTCTTCTTCTTTTTTCTTTTTTTTTTTTTAGGAAAATAGATTCCCATGCAAACCAAAAGATAGCATGTGGGTTTCTTTAGGCTTCAAAGGGAAGATTTTGGTCCAAGAGCTTCGTCTCCAAGGAAGAAGTGTTTCCAAAGAGAGTAAATAATTTTCCAAATCTACCAGAGGCTTTGACCGATAGGTTTAGAAAAAAAGTTTTGAAGCAGGAAATTCTTATTTCCTTCACCTCCATATATTTTTCTTTCAACCAAAGATTCTTTCTTTTCCTTGAAGCAAGAGATTCTTATTTCCTTTTCTTTTTGTTTGGCGACACAAAAAGGATAGTCAAGTTTCCTCTGTTTTGTTCCTTTCAGTGAGATTTTACCCCAAATCAATGATTTTCCTTCCTTTGGATTTTCGGCTACTCACGTTTTCCAATTCCTCTTGTTTGGAAATTTGCCCAAAAAAGGAGAGATGTTACATGATCTTGGAATAGTATCAATTTAATCTAGCCTTCCTTAGTTCTTTCCTTTAGTTTTAGAAAACCGAATCATTCCTTTAGAAACTGGGTGCATTAGCTGCT
Organism: Vaccinium darrowii; assembly: GCA_020921065.1. Lineage (NCBI taxonomy): Eukaryota > Viridiplantae > Streptophyta > Magnoliopsida > Ericales > Ericaceae > Vaccinium > Vaccinium darrowii. The sequence continues at coordinate 23,166,348 of CM037159.1, forward strand.
ATAAATTTGTACCCTTCAAGCACCTCGAACTTCAAACTTTTACTCTCTGTTGATATCTCGAATCTGCCGTCCCTTGCATCGTGTCAAGCACAAGTTACAAAAGCCAAGAAAACTACACGTGGGTTTCAACCAGAGCATTAGGTGAGCCTTTTATTTGATTTTTTTTAACATGTGTCCATGTCATGACTTTCTTGTCTTGCCTTCTAACATCTAGCAAACAGATGTGTAAAAACATGGAGCCAACTTGTTCATTTTTTCAAAACGAAAAAAAATGTTCTATGTCTTTTTGTTGACAAAATTGAGCCTGCACATGTGTATGTGTATTTTTATTTTGTCGTTTGGAACCGAGCACCAGTAGATTCATGCGGCACAGATGGAGTCAACACTACTCTTTTTTTTGTGGGTATTTTGATGCCCCCATTGCATGTGATTACGCATTTTCATGCATGAGAAAGAGTAATTAATTTGGCCCATGCAACACAATTTTCCACTGAAGAGCTTGAACTAAGTGTTGTAAATTTCACGGGAATCCACTGCTTTAATCTTTAATCGGAATCTACCAAAGATGGAAATAAACTCTTTTGCCAAGTTAGATCCTTTCCTAAATTTTTTTAATTTCTTTCTTTGCCGCGCATCCATTAGTTTAGTGATATTCAACAAAATTGTCCACCACAATTTATTGATGACCTACATTCATGTAAAAACACCACATAATAAAAGCACGTCTACTTTTTTTCTTGACTCCATGAACCAATTGCTTATCCATCTTCAAGCTAATGATCCCATGCATTGAAATTTTGCACCAGAGAGCAACTGTGAGGTATTAATAAGCCGTAATTCTTTTTAGGGACTTGTCAAATTATGATCAAACAATGGGAGGGTCGTCTCTGCATTATGTGCATGCCGTTCCTACGTTGCTCAACGCCACTTGCTCATGGTAAGAACTTCAAACGATGGGAGGGCCGCTGTGTTTGCACATGCTGTCCCTACGTTGTTCAGCACCACTCGCTTACGGGAAGAACTTCAAACGGTGGGAGGGCCATTGTGCTTTGCGCACGCCGTCCCTACGTAGCCTCGACACCACTCAACTTTGGGGAGTCTTCAAACGGTGGGAGGGCCAATATGCTTGCACATGCTGTCCCTAAGTAGCCTCGACGCTGCTCATCTTTGGGGGAGTCTTCAAATGGTGAGAGGGCCGTTGTGCTTTCACATGCCGTCTCTACGTAGCTTCGACGCCGCTCATCTTTGGGAGAGTCTTCAAACGTGGGAGGGCCGCTGTGCTTTGTGCATGTTGTCCCTACGTAGCCTCGACACCACTCAGCTTTGGGGGAGTCTTCAAACGGTGGGAGGGCCGCTGTGCTTGCACATGCCGTCCCTACATAGTCGCGACGCGGCTCAGTTTTGGGGGAGTCTTGTAACGTTGGGAGGGCCGCTATGCTTGCACATGCCGTCTCTATGTTGCCTCAATGCCGTTCACCTTTGGGAGAGTCTTCAAACAGTGGGAGGGCCGTTGTGTTTTGTGCATGTCGTCCCTCCGTAGCGTCAACGCTGCTCACCTCTGGGAGAGTCTTCAAATGGTGGGAGGGCTGCTATGCTTTGTGCTTGCCGTCCTTATGTTGGTTCGCTTCGCTTCTCGCTATTGGTGAAGACTTCACAACGGTTGGAGACCCTCTGCACTTTGGGCTCGTTGCCCCTATGTTCTTGTTGGCACAACTCGCCCTCGGGAGAGACTTCCAACGATGGGAGGACCTCTGCGTTTTTGTGCATGTCATCCATATGTTGCCATCGACTCCGCTCTTTTGGGAGAGACTTCGAACGGTTGGAAGACCTCCACACGTCATCTTTATGTTGTTGTCAATACCGCTTTAGAGGCTTCAAATGGTTGGAAGACCTCCGCATGTCATCCCTATGTTGATGTCAACGCCGCTCTCTTGGGTGAAACTTTGAACGGTGGGAAGACCTCAATGCTTTTTGTGCATGTTGTCCATACGTTGTTGTCGACGCTGCTCTTTTGGGAGAGGCTTCGAACGATGGGAGGGCCTCTGTGCTTTTGTGCATGCCGTCCATATGTTGTTGTCGACGCCGCTCTTTTAGGAAAGACTTCAAACGGTTAGAAGATCTCAATGCTTTTGTGCACGTCGTCCATATGTTGCCGTTGACGCCGCTCTTTTGGGAGTGACTTTGAACAGTTAGAAGACCTCAACGCTTTTGTGTACATCATCCATATGTTGCCGTCGACACCGCTCTTTTGGGAGAGACTTTGAATGATTGGAGGACCTCTGTGCTTTTGTTCATGCCTTCCCTACGTTGCCTCGATAGTGCTCCCCATCACTTGAGGGGATTGGAGACTATAGAAGAGCTTCTACGATTCTGCGCATGTTGCTACTCCTCATCACTTCAAGAGATCCACTAACGTGGAAGAGCTTTCGTGCTTGTTGCCACTCATCCTCATTTGATGAGATTTGACGTCGCAAAAGAGTCTCTGTGATTTGTTGCACACCGCCACTCGTATTTGAAGATTTGATGACGGCCTCCTTGACTTGTGCATGCCGCCAAGAGGAACTCTTCAACGACGAAGTTCACAGAACTTTTTTTTTCTTGAGTTGGTTGACTGAGCTTGCGATGAATCCCAAGCTGCCTACCTACCCTTTGAAGGGATCAAGTCAAAACGTAGTTGAGAAGTGATTTTTTTTTTTTGTTTCTTTTGTGCCGTACACAAGTTTAGCTCATGTGGGCCAGGAGCATCATGCAGTTTAGGCTCATGTGATTAAGAGTTTTTTTTTTCCTTCACCTTTTTTTTTTGAATTTCTTTTAACTTTTTTTTTTGGGCAGATAGTTTAGGCTCATATCAAGGAGTGTGGTTGACTTCAGTCATCTTCAAAGGATGATAGAGATGACCTGCTCCTTCTTCAAATCTTCCAATTGAGATTCATTTGGTTTGGTCAAGATGATGGTGAGCCTTTTGACTTTGAGTGGACCACCATGACTAACTTCAAGTGATGTTATGCGCTTCATGCGAGATGGGATCGAGCTTCGAGTCTCTTCATCTTCTTTTGTTGAGTCAACCATGGCTTCTTCCACCTTTCTTTTCTTGTGTTCTATTTTAGATTTTACTCGTGCATCTTTAAGACGAGACAAGGCAGACTTTTGTGGCTTGGAGGCTACTTCCTTGTTTTCTAGGTTAGCGTTGCCTAATCTCTCAAAAACTGATGTGCGAGCAGTAGGAGCTTCAATGCGATCAAAGGCTAAAACTCGATGTGTGGAACTTTGACTTATGTCATCCTTTTCATTGGCTAAGATCATGTAAACTGTCTGAATACAGTCGTCGTTGAAGCACCCATCGGAAAAGATGTCATGTAGGGTGATAGGTATGGGGAAACTCTTTTCAAACAGTTTCTCCTTCTTATCTTTCCCATCGCCAACTCTGTCCCTTGCAGTGAATCGAGGAGAGCTGTAATAATCCGAAATTTTAAATAAAATTTAAGATTATTTAAATTCATTTTAATTACTTTAATTTCATTATTTAAATTTTTATTTGCTATTAGGACCCCTAATCTGTGATTACTACGGTTGATACCCTAAAACTTCCAAATTGCTATAAATTCGGCCCTAAGGCACGTTTACATTTTAATCGCGAGCATTACATTTTTTATAAATTCATTTCATACGTAGTCATACACATTTATACATGTACACACATATATATTATTTACATATATACACACATAAAAATATATACACATCCAACCACTTCCCTTTTCCCCTCTCCACCTCACATGGAAGACAAAACTTTAACACTTTTCCTTTTCTCCTCTCCACCTCACATGGGAGAATTGAAAATCCAACACATCTCTCCCCCTTGTCTCTGCCGAAACCTACCCCATCACCCCTCTTACCAACCCATGTGGTTTACACTTTACACCCAACCCATTACTCACCCATGTGGTTTATTCTTTCCAACTCCTCCCCTCTCTCCCATTTATTCTGGAGAAACAATCAGAGAAGAGAAGAGAAGAGAAGAGAAGAAAGAAGAAAAGAAGGAAAGAAGAAGGAAGAAGGCACTTACCCATTTTTATTTTCGTCCATATCACGTACCCGTATTACAGCCACTCTTTCTCATAGTTACAGTCGTTTTTAGGCTTACGTTTCTAAACAAAAGTTGTAGAGGGCGTCGAGTACTTCGATTTCGGTATAAGAATCACCCAAATCGGTTGAGTTTTGAGTGAGTTATAGCCATCCAAAGTTCAGTAAAATTCTTCCGGCTACGTGTTCCAGACAGCTCACTGACACTTCACAAATCTCTATTTTTACTCCGCTACGTGCTAGAACTTCGGAGGAGAGGTAGCGTAGACTCTTATTCCACTTTCCCTAAATATATTATGCGTAACATAGACCTGTTTTTAATGCTCGATTGATGTGCGAGAAGTGTTTACGATCCTTAAAAATAAGTTAATAAACTCAAGTGTATAATCTGTCTTGATGTCCAACGATCAGTCCACTTTGGAAAATGTTATAAAATACTATGTACCTCCGATTGTGTTGAATTTTATGTCAAATTGTAGATATACTTATTATCTTTAAAATGTTTCTGGAATCACTTTAATCGGATTTATAGAACTCCAGAAAAATCGATTTTAGTGAGCAATGGCGAATCTGGACGGAAAATATTAGAGGGCGTGTTTATCCATCTTAATCTCATTTTTAGTAAAAGTGTTCTCTACAAATAATGTTCATAACTTCCTAAATTATAAATCTGTTAAGTTTCATGAAATTTGGTGATGTTTTGATATGATTTTGAGAACCGTTTTGTGAGAACCAAAATATGTCTTATACAGTTATCTTGTCAAAGTTTTATCAATTTAATGGAACCCTTAAACATTTTATTTTCCAATTCTGTTCCTACTGGAAGTCAAGTGTGATGTTTGGAATGTGTACAAATTTTTATAGCCTTTAATTTCACCTTTTGAGTTTCTAAATAATTAAATTTTCAACTTGAGTCAAAACTGGACAGCTTATGTTCAACAGTAATTTGCATGAGCTTAAAATTAGAATTTGGAAATATGTTCTTAAGACAAGTTGAACCTAACTTCCTAAATAACTCTGTGGTAAAATTTTATAACAATCGGAATACATTTGAGTCGTGTAGTTGGCTAAATACTAGAGTGTGCATAATCTGCGTTTTTCGGTTTATAATAGAATTGTCTAAATGATCTTACATGCTAAATTTGACATATTGCTTTCTCTTACATCTATCATCATTGCTTGTTTTGCTATTCAGTTATTATTAATGTGAATGTTAGAATGGACAATTAGGTTCCCGGGTTGGGTGATTGTACGCGGATATCACATAGACGTTGAGGTTAATGGAAAAGTGAATTGGAATTGATTGATGGGGAGTTACCCCGAGATTGTTGTTGAATGGCAGTTCCGCCAAGTGATTTGTTTTGGAGGATTGTTTGGCAGTCTGCCTTGATTTCGAAACCCTAGGATGTGACACTCTGTGATTTGCTTCATTTGAATTCTGAGGCGTTATAAGGGTGGAAGTATTATAGACCGAGTTACGGCTATATACCTACAGGACCTGGCAGTTGCCATACGTAGCCCAGTGGTACAGTTAGTCCCTGGGAAATTCATCCTTGCGAGGCGGCTGACGGCTGGATTAAGTACATAACTTATACCTTCCGTCGGGGCTCCCGAGTGAAGGGCAAGCAAGGGGGGAGTAAATCACAATTTGGTCATATTCCTTAGTGGTTAACCGGGAGGAAAGTTCTCTAGGTTGAGAGCTTAGATGAACATGTAAGTTAATGGCTAGTAATGAAATCAGCTATGTGTTTAATTTCTGCTTTACGATTTATTTCCTGCGCATTCCTTTAATTACTGCTTTTCAATCATATATTGTGTATTGCTTGTAAAGTAAAGGGTTAGTGGGCCTAAGAGTTAGCTATTGAGTGATTTATCGCTCACGGTGTTGCCCTGGTATAATACCATGATGTTGCTTCGCGACTCGGACGTATTATGCTAGACTTTGATCAAGCAGGTACTTTTGGTGTCGAAGGAGATGGTTATTTCGGAACCGAGGGTTATCCGGTAGATCAGGCTCAGGCGGAGCCCTGGAATCCAGAGTTGAACCTTAATCTGTAGAACCCACCCCTTTATTTTAATGTTGGATCTGTAATATTAATTTCTCAAAAACCGTACTAAGTATTTTGCAATGGGCTGCATTTCACGTTTTCCCACGTGTACTCTGATGGAAACTCTTTTTATTAAATTAATCCTAATTTGTTATCTTAATTAATGCTTCCGAAAATTCGGGGCGTTACAACTTGGTATCAGAGCCCTAGGTTCAAACCCTCAGACCTTGGGTAGAATGGGTAGATCACAAACTGAGAGTATAACCAGGGTAGTTAATTCTTTACCATTAATTATAAGTAATGTTATGCGCGTATACTAAGCCTAGTTAGCTTATATTCGTAGTACTTTCTGACATGTGGATGTACCTTTTACCCAGTACTTGTTATATTTATGAGATCATATTCCTGTTTATCTTTTTACAAGTTCTTAGTATTTTCTTTTGGGTTTGTACCTTGGCTAGAACCCCCTCTTAACATAACTTTCTAATTATAGATGGTGACTACGAGAAACGGGCAAAACAATAACGGACAAGACGTTGGCCAAAACTCCGGAGCCAATGGACAGAATGGAGTGCCAGACCTTACCCAGCTGCTTCAGGCAATCGCAGCTGCCGCCGCCAATCTGGCCCCGCAAACTAACCAGCGAGTTCCCTTACGCCATCAAATGAACAGGAGCCAGATGCTCGATACCTTCTGCAAACGCCAACCTCCAGTCTTCTATGGAGAGCCAGATCCGGCCGCCGCAGAGGCATGGCTGAAACAGATCACTAAGCTGCTAGAGGTTTTAAATGTGCACGATGCGCCTGACCCCATAGCACTAGCCTCCTTCCAACTGCAAGGAGAAGCGGATCATTGGTGGGACCTACTCAAGACCACCCAGAACGTAGAGACAATGACATGGAGAAATTTCGAGGACGCTTTCAACGCGAAGTATTTCCCGGCCCCAGTTAAGCAAGCCATGCTTCAGGAATTCCTGGAACTCAAACAGGGAAACCGCACCGTGACGCAGTATGCGGCACGCTTCGAGGAACTGGCCCGACATGCAGGAGACCTCGTGAGGACAGACGAGGCTAAGGCCAGGAGGTTCGAATGGGGACTAGACCCCACGACGATAAGGGGGATAGTGATGTCCCATGATTTCCATACCTACGCGCAAGTGCTGAAGTGCGCGTTGCTGATTGAAAGAGAATCTCAAGATGGAAAGGGAAAGGGGAAAGTCGGGGGTTCCACAACTGGAGGACCAGTCCGCACCAACCACAACCAGAGCAACAACCGGGGATACGCAGCGAAACCCTACTACCAAAACAACCAGCGCCCCCAGCAACAAAACCAGCCATGGCATCCAGGCCAGGGGCAGGGGCAGAACCAAGCGCGAGGTCGCAACAATGAGACGGTTCGCTGTTTCAACTGTCAAGAGTTGGGCCACTTCAAAAGCCATTGCCCCAAGCCGCCAAGGCAGAACAATAATTATGGGGGTTATCAGCAGCCTAGACAGATAGGCTATGGGAATCAGAACCCAAACCAAAATCAGAATCAGAATCAAGGAGGGCAGAATCAGCAGAAGACAAATTGGAATCAGCAGCAGAACCGTCCGTATCAGAACCAGGGGAAACAGGGCGCAAATCAGAACCAGGGAGGCAGGATCTTTGCTCTGCAGGGTGACGAGGAGCAAGACCCGACAGTGATCAGAGGTACACTCATACTATTCAGTACCTGTGTACAAGCACTATTTGATTCCGGTGCATCGCACTCATTTATATCAACTACATGCATGAAGTCCCTTGGACTAGAAACAGAACCCTTAGGATCAGCAATGCGTGTCACTTCGCCGTTAGGGGGAAATATCTTTGTGGGACTAGTCTGTAGGGCGTGCGAATTAGAAGTCTCTGGACTGAGGTTGACTTGCGATCTGCGAGTCATTGATATGACCGAGTTCGACGTAATTTTGGGTATGGATTGGCTGTCTACGCACAGAGCTATCATAGACTGTCATCGAAAGATGGTGACGGCTTACTCGAAGGATGGGACGTGCTTCAAATTTAAGGGGGATAGACAAGACACTCCTGCTTTGACGACAAGACGGTCCAAATGGCATAATCAGCTGTCTGGTTGGTTAGCGAGCTTGACGCTAGAAGAGACGGACCGAATGGAGTTGGGATTACCACACATTGTGTGTGAGTACGAGGACGTATTTCCCGAGGAGCTGCCCGGACTACCACCACAGAGGGAATTGGACTTCACGATCGAATTGCAACCCGGAACTGCACCGATCTCTATGGCACCCTACCGGATGGCACCAGCTGAGCTTAAAGAACTGAAGATTCAACTGCAGGAGTTGCTCGACAAGGGATATATTCGACCGAGCACTTCACCGTGGGGAGCGCCAGCCTTGTTTGTCAAAAAGAAAGAAGGCACCCTCAGGCTATGTATAGACTACCGCCAGCTCAACCGTGCAACTATCAAGAACCGTTACCCGCTGCCGAGGATCGACGACTTATTTGACCAGTTGAGGGGAGCGACCTATTTTTCCAAGATCGATCTCCGGTCTGGATACCATCAGTTGCGGGTCAGGGATAGCGATATTCCAATAACTGCATTTCGGACTCGATACGGCCACTACGAGTTTGTGGTTATGCCTTTTGGTCTGACCAACGCTCCAGCCGTGTTCATGTGCCTTATGAACAAGATTTTCACGCCATACCTCGATAGATTCGTTGTGGTATTCATCGACGATATATTGGTGTACTCTCCCAGCGAGCAAGAGCATGAGCAACATTTGAGAATTGTACTGCAGACACTCCGGGACAACCAACTTTACGCTAAAGCCAGCAAATGCGAGTTTTGGCTGAAGGAGGTGAAATTCTTAGGACACGTGGTGTCAGATAAAGGAATCTCAGTGGACAACAGCAAAGTGGAAGCCGTGATGGATTGGAAGCGGCCGACTACAGTCTTTGAGATCAGAAGCTTCTTGGGACTAGCAGGGTACTACAGAAGATTCATCCCAGATTTCTCTACGCTTGGAAAACCGATGACACGGTTGACCCAGAAAGGAGTCAAATTTGAGTGGAATGAGGCTTGTGAAAAAGCATTCCAAGAACTCAAAAGAAGGTTGACCACCGCGCCAATATTAGTTATCCCAGAGAGGAATGTGGGGTACACAGTCTACTGCGACGCATCTAAGGACGGATTGGGTTGCGTGCTAATGCAGGATGGAAAGGTAATTGCTTTTGGGTCACGACTGCTGAAACCGCACGAGAGAAACTACCCCACTCATGATTTAGAGTTGGCTGCCGTGGTTTATGCTCTAAAAACTTGGCGCCATTATCTGTTTGGGGAGCAGTTCGAGGTGTTCACCGATCACAAGAGTTTGAAGTATCTGTTCACTCAAAAGGAGCTGAATATGAGGCAGAGGAGATGGATGGAGTACATGGAAGACTTTCACTTCACTCTGTCATATCATCCGGGCAAGGCCAATGTTGTGGCTGACGCCTTAAGCAGGAAGAACCACGGATTTGTGGCTAGTCTAGCCATGCGGGAATGGAAGATGATGGAGACAATCAGAGAATTCGAACTTCAGGCGACTACTGACACAGAGGAAGCGTGCTTATTCGCATTGGTAGCCACGCCAGCGCTACACAGAGAAATTCTATTGGTTCAGACATTCGATCAAGAGTGCGATTTTATCAGGCACCGTTTGTCAATTGGAAAGGCGACTATAGGATGGACAATTCATGCTGACAAGAGTCTTAGATTCAAGGACCGAATCTTTGTACCAGATTTAAACACCCTTCGAGAGTCTGTTTTAAAGGAGTTCCACCATTCGACCTTCGCAGTTCATCCAGGTGGCAACAAGATGTACCAAGACCTCCGCCGACAATACTGGTGGGGAGGAATGAAAAATGACGTAGCTAAGTACGTGTCCACGTGTTTGACTTGTCAACAAGTGAAAGCAGAGCACCAGAAGCCAGGGGGTTCCCTTCAGCCCTTACCAATTCCTGGATGGAAATGGGAGCACATCACTATGGACTTCGTCACCGGATTGCCTAGGTCACCGCAAGGACACAGCGCCATCTGGGTGATTGTTGACCGATTGACCAAGTCAGCTCACTTCTTACCGGTCCGTATGAATGATACAATGGAATCCTACAGCCGACTCTACATCAACGAGATCATCAGACTTCACGGAGTGCCAGTAACGATTGTGTCTGACAGAGATCCTCGTTTCACTTCGATCTTTTGGCAGAGCCTGCAGAAAGCTTTAGGAACGAATGTGCACTTGAGTACGGCTTTTCATCCTCAGACAGATGGACAGTCAGAAAGGACCATTCAGACCTTAGAGGACATGCTCAGAGCGTGCGCTCTAGATTTCAAGGGAAATTGGGAGCGGCACCTGCCACTTGTGGAATTCGCTTACAACAACAGTTATCAAGCAAGCATCGAAATGGCGCCATATGAGGCATTGTACGGGAGACCGTGCCGCTCACCTGTCTGTTGGACTGATGTGGGAGAATCTAACTTACTTGGTCCAGATTTGGTTAGGGAAACGACAGAGAAGGTCAAGATCATTCGTCAAAGACTTCAGACTGCTCAGAGCCGACAGAAAAGCTACGCCGACAAGAGGACAAGACCATTGACCTTCAACGTGGGAGATCATGTGTTCTTAAAGATCAAACCTCGGCGAGGCATCATCAGGTTTGGGAAGAAAGGGAAATTATCACCACGTTACATTGGACCATTTGAGATACTGGAAAGGATTGGTGAAGTATCCTATCGACTAGCACTACCACCGCAGATCGCCAAAGTTCATAATGTGTTTCATGTCTCTATGTTACGCAAATATATGGCACACCCGACCCACATAATCAATTGGGAGGAGGTCACATTGGATGAGGATACAACATTCGAGGAGCAAGCCGTGGAGATCCAAGATCATGGAGAAAAGAGAATAAGAGGCAGGATTATCAAATTAGTCCGAGTTCTGTGGAGGCATCGAGGGATCGAAGAGTCAACATGGGAACGCGAAGATGCGATTAGAGCAAATTATCCATATCTTTTTCCGCCAGAAGATATGCCTTAATTTCGAGGACGAAATTTCGTTAAGGGGGATAGGTTGTAATAATCCGAAATTTTAAATAAAATTTAAGATTATTTAAATTCATTTTAATTACTTTAATTTCATTATTTAAATTTTTATTTGCTATTAGGACCCCTAATCTGTGATTACTACGGTTGATACCCTAAAACTTCCAAATTGCTATAAATTCGGCCCTAAGGCACGTTTACATTTTAATCGCGAGCATTACATTTTTTATAAATTCATTTCATACGTAATCATACACATTTATACATGTACACACATATATATTATTTACATATATACACACATAAAAATATATACACATCCAACCACTTCCCTTTTCCCCTCTCCACCTCACATGGAAGACAAAACTTTAACACTTTTCCTTTTCTCCTCTCCACCTCACATGGGAGAATTGAAAATCCAACACATCTCTCCCCCTTGTCTCTGCCGAAACCTACCCCATCACCCCTCTTACCAACCCATGTGGTTTACACTTTACACCCAACCCATTACTCACCCATGTGGTTTATTCTTTCCAACTCCTCCCCTCTCTCCCATTTATTCTGGAGAAACAATCAGAGAAGAGAAGAGAAGAGAAGAGAAGAAAGAAGAAAAGAAGGAAAGAAGAAGGAAGAAGGCACTTACCCATTTTTATTTTCGTCCATATCACGTACCCGTATTACAGCCACTCTTTCTCATAGTTACAGTCGTTTTTAGGCTTACGTTTCTAAACAAAAGTTGTAGAGGGCGTCCAGTACTTCGATTTCGGTATAAGAATCACCCAAATCGGTTGAGTTTTGAGTGAGTTATAGCCATCCAAAGTTCAGTAAAATTCTTCCGGCTACGTGTTCCAGACAGCTCACTGACACTTCACAAATCTCTATTTTTACTCCGCTACGTGCTAGAACTTCGGAGGAGAGGTAGCGTAGACTCTTATTCCACTTTCCCTAAATATATTATGCGTAACATAGACCTGTTTTTAATGCTCGATTGATGTGCGAGAAGTGTTTACGATCCTTAAAAATAAGTTAATAAACTCAAGTGTATAATCTGTCTTGATGTCCAACGATCAGTCCACTTTGGAAAATGTTATAAAATACTATGTACCTCCGATTGTGTTGAATTTTATGTCAAATTGTAGATATACTTATTATCTTTAAAATGTTTCTGGAATCACTTTAATCGGATTTATAGAACTCCAGAAAAATCGATTTTAGTGAGCAATGGCGAATCTGGACGGAAAATATTAGAGGGCGTGTTTATCCATCTTAATCTCATTTTTAGTAAAAGTGTTCTCTACAAATAATGTTCATAACTTCCTAAATTATAAATCTGTTAAGTTTCATGAAATTTGGTGATGTTTTGATATGATTTTGAGAACCGTTTTGTGAGAACCAAAATATGTCTTATACAGTTATCTTGTCAAAGTTTTATCAATTTAATGGAACCCTTAAACATTTTATTTTCCAATTCTGTTCCTACTGGAAGTCAAGTGTGATGTTTGGAATGTGTACAAATTTTTATAGCCTTTAATTTCACCTTTTGAGTTTCTAAATAATTAAATTTTCAACTTGAGTCAAAACTGGACAGCTTATGTTCAACAGTAATTTGCATGAGCTTAAAATTAGAATTTGGAAATATGTTCTTAAGACAAGTTGAACCTAACTTCCTAAATAACTCTTTGGTAAAATTTTATAACAATCGGAATACATTTGAGTCGTGTAGTTGGCTAAATACTAGAGTGTGCATAATCTGCGTTTTATTCTTTCCAACTCCTCCCCTCTCTCCCATTTATTCTGGAGAAACAATCAGAGAAGAGAAGAGAAGAGAAGAGAAGAAAGAAGAAAAGAAGGAAAGAAGAAGGAAGAAGGCACTTACCCATTTTTATTTTCGTCCATATCACGTACCCGTATTACAGCCACTCTTTCTCATAGTTACAGTCGTTTTTAGGCTTACGTTTCTAAACAAAAGTTGTAGAGGGCGTCCAGTACTTCGATTTCGGTATAAGAATCACCCAAATCGGTTGAGTTTTGAGTGAGTTATAGCCATCCAAAGTTCAGTAAAATTCTTCCGGCTACGTGTTCCAGACAGCTCACTGACACTTCACAAATCTCTATTTTTACTCCGCTACGTGCTAGAACTTCGGAGGAGAGGTAGCGTAGACTCTTATTCCACTTTCCCTAAATATATTATGCGTAACATAGACCTGTTTTTAATGCTCGATTGATGTGCGAGAAGTGTTTACGATCCTTAAAAATAAGTTAATAAACTCAAGTGTATAATCTGTCTTGATGTCCAACGATCAGTCCACTTTGGAAAATGTTATAAAATACTATGTACCTCCGATTGTGTTGAATTTTATGTCAAATTGTAGATATACTTATTATCTTTAAAATGTTTCTGGAATCACTTTAATCGGATTTATAGAACTCCAGAAAAATCGATTTTAGTGAGCAATGGCGAATCTGGACGGAAAATATTAGAGGGCGTGTTTATCCATCTTAATCTCATTTTTAGTAAAAGTGTTCTCTACAAATAATGTTCATAACTTCCTAAATTATAAATCTGTTAAGTTTCATGAAATTTGGTGATGTTTTGATATGATTTTGAGAACCGTTTTGTGAGAACCAAAATATGTCTTATACAGTTATCTTGTCAAAGTTTTATCAATTTAATGGAACCCTTAAACATTTTATTTTCCAATTCTGTTCCTACTGGAAGTCAAGTGTGATGTTTGGAATGTGTACAAATTTTTATAGCCTTTAATTTCACCTTTTGAGTTTCTAAATAATTAAATTTTCAACTTGAGTCAAAACTGGACAGCTTATGTTCAACAGTAATTTGCATGAGCTTAAAATTAGAATTTGGAAATATGTTCTTAAGACAAGTTGAACCTAACTTCCTAAATAACTCTGTGGTAAAATTTTATAACAATCGGAATACATTTGAGTCGTGTAGTTGGCTAAATACTAGAGTGTGCATAATCTGCGTTTTTCGGTTTATAATAGAATTGTCTAAATGATCTTACATGCTAAATTTGACATATTGCTTTCTCTTACATCTATCATCATTGCTTGTTTTGCTATTCAGTTATTATTAATGTGAATGTTAGAATGGACAATTAGGTTCCCGGGTTGGGTGATTGTACGCGGATATCACATAGACGTTGAGGTTAATGGAAAAGTGAATTGGAATTGATTGATGGGGAGTTACCCCGAGATTGTTGTTGAATGGCAGTTCCGCCAAGTGATTTGTTTTGGAGGATTGTTTGGCAGTCTGCCTTGATTTCGAAACCCTAGGATGTGACACTCTGTGATTTGCTTCATTTGAATTCTGAGGCGTTATAAGGGTGGAAGTATTATAGACCGAGTTACGGCTATATACCTACAGGACCTGGCAGTTGCCATACGTAGCCCAGTGGTACAGTTAGTCCCTGGGAAATTCATCCTTGCGAGGCGGCTGACGGCTGGATTAAGTACATAACTTATACCTTCCGTCGGGGCTCCCGAGTGAAGGGCAAGCAAGGGGGGAGTAAATCACAATTTGGTCATATTCCTTAGTGGTTAACCGGGAGGAAAGTTCTCTAGGTTGAGAGCTTAGATGAACATGTAAGTTAATGGCTAGTAATGAAATCAGCTATGTGTTTAATTTCTGCTTTACGATTTATTTCCTGCGCATTCCTTTAATTACTGCTTTTCAATCATATATTGTGTATTGCTTGTAAAGTAAAGGGTTAGTGGGCCTAAGAGTTAGCTATTGAGTGATTTATCGCTCACGGTGTTGCCCTGGTATAATACCATGATGTTGCTTCGCGACTCGGACGTATTATGCTAGACTTTGATCAAGCAGGTACTTTTGGTGTCGAAGGAGATGGTTATTTCGGAACCGAGGGTTATCCGGTAGATCAGGCTCAGGCGGAGCCCTGGAATCCAGAGTTGAACCTTAATCTGTAGAACCCACCCCTTTATTTTAATGTTGGATCTGTAATATTAATTTCTCAAAAACCGTACTAAGTATTTTGCAATGGGCTGCATTTCACGTTTTCCCACGTGTACTCTGATGGAAACTCTTTTTATTAAATTAATCCTAATTTGTTATCTTAATTAATGCTTCCGAAAATTCGGGGCGTTACAAGAGCTCTTCTTCACTTGCCTTTTCTTGACTTGACAAGGATGATTCTTGTGATTGCTTTCTATTGATTTCTTTTAGGAGATTGCAATCCACTCATTGTCATTCGTAGCACTTGGCTCTCCTTTGAGGTGAGGATGAGTAGGTACATCTTGAATTGAGCATCAAATTGCTATCGGATCGAATAAACCAAATTTTATGACTTTGAAAACTGCCCCCAATGTTGGAGTAGTTGCAAATTCAGCAGTCTTTGTTTTAGAGCTTGAAGTTGAGCCTTCGACTGTAATGACTGTGTGGTTGGACTTTACAACTTCATCAACGTTTAGTAGGATCTTTTTCTTCCTTGCTAAGTTTGCAATTAGCTCTTTCAACACAAAGCACTTCTCAGTAGGATGACTGACAATCTGATGGTAATGGCAATACCTTGGATCATGAACCTTCCCCATTTCTTTGGGACGTTTGCATTCTGGTAGTTGAATGACATTTTTTTCGAGCAGATCTTCCAACATACTGGGCACATCAGAATCAGGAAAAGGATACCTCTTTTCTTCCAACTCTTTCAAAGTTGGGCGTTGGTCCCCAGGATTTTCTTCCTTCTTCTTGTCTCTTCTCGATATCTTGACTGGGACCATGCTAACTGCCATTGACTCTTCGGTAGAGGCACCAAATGACTTATTGCTTTTTGTCCCATTTTTGTACTTATTGTGCTCAATTGTGGAAGGATTCTCGCCACCATGATTTGCTATGCTGATTTCAATATCATGTGCGCGCGTGGCCAATTCTTCAAATGTATGTGGTTTTATCCCTTGAAGAATGTAAAGGAGACTCCAATGCATGACATTCATGCACATCTCCACAGCAGAGAGTTCGGAGAGTCGATGTGAACACCCCGCGGGAGTTATATCCACGAAAATCGATTTGATTTGAAAAATGGTTTTGATTGATTGAATGGAGTCGCCACCCGAGTTTGAGGATCGTACCCGAGAAACCAATTGAAAAATGACTCTTTTGCCCTTGATATGGAAAATGTTTTACTGGTCTCGCCAAAATGAGATTTCTCGGGTCCGGGAGCTAGGTTACGCGAGGGGAAGGAATTTAAAGCACCCCTCGCGCCCGGTAAAAACCACCGGTCTCTACTCAATGCACAAGGGATTTTAGAAAATATTGTTTGGATGGACTTTGAACACCAACTCATGCAAGAACACATAAATGCATAAAAGAAATTAATGAAATGAAAGTGGATGTTTGTGCTTGTGTCATGTGAGGATGTTCTATATGCATAAGGTACTGAAATTTGACTAAAACATACTTGGATTGTACTGAAAGATGTCAAAACTCAACTGGAGTGGGTAAAATCTGATTACCCTACTACTAGGCATAGCACGTGCCTAATGACTTCACCACGAGAGGGTGAATAGCTCGCGCCACATAGGGTACACGTGAGCCCTGTGCCGAGCTGGTTTGGCCATGAATAAGGCTAAAATGATTGGATAAATTAAATATATACCAGGATGTGCTAGCTCGGTATAGGTCACAAGGGAATGCCCCTGATACGGCCGAACTAGCAAAGCTATGAGTAAAGCTTAAATAGCATTCTGGGATACATAGATTCAGCTCGGCGTGAGTAGCTGGGTTATGTACGAGTCATACCGAGCTACGTGGAAGCTCGGCACCGCCACGAATAAGGCGGTGAGACATTCCAGAATATTCTACAACGGTTCCTTATGAGATAAGGAGCGATCCCGTGAAATAAGGGATCGATATGGGAAATCCTAATGTGATTAGGAGTATACCCCATATAGGGAAGAATCCTATATGGAAAGAAAGACCTCTGCCAGACAAGATCTGGTAGGATGTGGGGACCCGTCCCTAATAGGAAAGTCCTATTAGAAACAGGATTCCTAAAGAGAATAGGAAATAAGGAGCACGAGATGCCTAAAGTGAAAAACATCCACACCTATAAATACAAGGCAGAAACCATGACAAAAGGTACGCTGTGAAACCTATTTTCATACGCATTGTGATTTGTGCACTCAAAGTACGTGATACTAACTTAGGCATCGGAGGGCCTTTGCCAACGAGAGACAAAGGTGCTCTAACCCTTTCTCTGTCTTGCAGATTTGGGGTCGAATCAAGGAAGCATGTGATCCAGGGCTACGTGGTTTTTACCCCGTACAATTGGCGCCGTCTGTGGGAAACAAACGAAAAAGCTCGATCTCTCTCAACGGAGATTAACAATGGTGCTTTCAGAGCCTCTTTGGTGCACTCCACGAAGGCAGGACGTAAAAGATGACGGTACCACGCTTGTGTATACTACGAGAAAGAGCACAAGGGTGGACAAAACTCCTCTGGTTCTAAGGGCACCACGGAAAAAACCAGCAACAAAGAGGTTTGACATAGGGAATATCCCTGAGATTCCAAAATTCAGGAATACACGCCTAATACGCCATGGTTCTCCAAGGGCGAGACACTCAAAGACACCACCAAGAGGTGGGGAGGCCTCCACCCGACGTGAACGGGACAGGAGCCCCCCAAGAAGGGATGGTCACAGAAATCGAGAGAGGGAAGATAGCCTTGATAGAAAAGAGCAAGAGGCAGAGGAATTGGCCCGTGAAGTCACTCGACGGGAACGAGAGATTCAGGACCTGAAGAAACAACTCCAAGAAAAAGAGAAAGACTTACGTTCACAGACGAGATCCGTGCATTATGAGGAAAAGGGAAAAGATCGTCGCCACGACAACGCTTCCATTGACCGAGCAGCCTCCCCACGAAAAAGAAGAGACAGGAGCGTTTCTGTGGAAAAGAAAGAAAGAAGGAAGCATGCTAGGGACAGATACGAGAGATCTGGATCCAATGAGCATATCCCCGAGCAAAACGCAAGAAGAAGGGATGCTGGCCGATCTGAGGGAGGCCCTAAAACTGCACGAGAGGCAGCTAAGGAAGCCCTAGGCCAGATCTCTAAGTCACCATTAGCCCATTGGATCCGCGCAGAGAAGACGACGAGCAGGGTGAAACATTCAGCGTTCATCCCTTACAAGACCAGCACGGATCCTGTGGCTCACATCCAACATTATCAACAAGCCATGTTCATGCATGAGCAAGACGATGCTCTGTTATGCAAGATGTTCCCTTCCAGCTTGGGAAGGGTGGCTCTGAGTTGGTACCACAAACTCCCAGAGGGGTCAATCCTATGTTGGGCTCAGTTAGCTGAAGAATTCACTGCTCGGTTCTTAACAAGCCGAGCAGCTCCTAAGACTTTTGATGCATTGACTTCTATGAGACAGAAGGACGATGAGACACTGCGGCAATACTCCAAACGCTATTGGGAGACTTTCAACGAAATTGAAAATTGCAGTGAGGAGTATGCTTTGGCGACATTCAAGACGAGCTTGCCCATGCATAGTAAGTTACGGGAATCGCTTACTATGCATCCAGTGAAAACGGTGGCCAAACTCATGGAAAGAATCCAGGAGCATGCACGAGTGGAAGATGACATCCTACAAGCTGGAGGGAGAATTGTGGCAGGGCAACCTCAGCTTCCAGAAAAGAAACCAGTAGAGTCAAGGGTGTACAAAAAGGACTACACGACAGGACAGAAAGACTACACTCAGCAAAGGAAAGAAAAAGCTGATCCAGACCCCAAGTCATACTTCAGCGTTATGGCAACTTTCAACATCCCCATCTATAAGATGTTGTACAGGATCAAGAACGAACAGTGGTTCAGAAGGCCCCCAAAGATGACTGGGAACCCAGAAAAGAGAAGAGCCACTAATCAGCACTGCAGCTACCACAGGGATTGGGGACACATGACTGAGGACTGTGTGGAGTATAAGAAGTTCCTGGATGAGAAGGTGGCAGAGGGCCATCTTAAAGAATTTTGGCTGATGGCAAGAATGATGCCGAGCTGGTGGAAGAGTTGGACTACGAGAAAGGTCCAAAGGGGACAATCCATATGATACATGGACTCGTTGCCCCTTATACAAACAATGAGATAAGACACATTCAGAGGGTCAGCGGACAGGCAAAACAAGTCATGAAGCTCAGCACGAAGAGGCCAAGGATGGAAGGGATCACGGAGACCCCAATCACCTTCACTGATGACGATCTGGAAGGGGTATCAGTACCCCATAATGACGCACTAGTAATCACCCTACGAATAGGGGAATACGACGTGGAAAAGATTCTTGTCGATCAAGGGGCCAGCACAGAAATTATGTATTACGATACCTTCAAAAGGATGGAGCTCCCAGTAAGCTCGTTGCAAAAGTGTCTTGTCCCCCTAGTTGGCTTCAGTGCACAGACAGTATGGCCTATGGGAAAGGTCACACTACCCGTCCGAGCTGGGTCAGTAGTGCTAAAAACTGATTTCCTTGTGGTGGACATCCCTTCTTCTTATAACGTGATTATAGGGAGAACTTGGATGCACAAAATGAAGGCGGTCTCATCAACTTATCACCAAAAGATCAAGTATCCCGGAGCAGATGGAATAGAATGCATCAAGGGTAACCAAAAGGTGGCCGATCAGTGTTTTACCATGATACTGAAAAAATCCCCAAGGGCCGAGCTGGTGCAAACAGTTGAGGTTCCAGATCAACCAACCATGGAAGACGTCGGGGGTGACCCTACCAAGAAGATGGTGGAGGGGTTGAAAAAAGTTCAGATTCAGGAGGACGATGCGGAAAGGTATTTCCTGATCGGCGAGACCCTCTCCGAGCTGGAGGAAAGAGACCTGGTCACTTTTCTTAACGACCACATTGATGTGTTTGCTTGGACCCCTCAGGAGATGCCTGGAATAGATCCTGAAGTCATATGCCACCACTTGAATGTGGACCCTCAGCACAAGCCAGTTGTGCAGAAGGCAAGGAGGTCGGCACCACAGCACGCAGACGCTGTAATTGAGGAAGTAGAACGACTACTAGAAGCGGATGCCATACGAGAAGTGAGCTATCCAGATTGGTTGGCCAACACAGTTGTTGTCAAGAAAAAGAATGGAAAGTGGAGGGTATGTGTGGACTTCACAAGCCTCAACAAAGCATGCCCCAAAGATAGCTTCCCACTTCCCAGAATTGATCAACTTGTGGATGCTACATCAGGTTATGAGAGGATGAGTTTTCTTGACGCATATCGAGGATACCATCAGATAGCTATGTACGAGCCCGATCAGGAAAAAACGTCCTTTATCTCCCCCAGAGGGCTTTACTGTTATAAGGTCATGCCGTTTGGGCTAAGGAATGCTGGAGCAATCTACCAGAGGCTGGTTACTAAGATGTTCAAGGAACAGCTCAACAAGACTATGGAGGTCTACATCGACGATATGGTAGTCAAAAGCAAGCTGCGGCCTGATCACCTTGCCGATCTAGAGGTGACCTTCAACATTCTCCGAAAGTACAAACTAAAGTTAAACGCTTCCAAATGTGCCTTTGGAGTCAGCTCGGGGAAGTTTCTTGGGCACCTGGTGACCAAAAGAGGGATTGAAGCCAACCCAGATCAAATAGCGGCTCTGCAAGGCCTTCAAAGCCCAAAAACCACGAAGGAGGTCCAAAGGCTGACAGGGATGGCAGCAGCTCTTAATCGATTCATCAGTAAGTCCTCAGACCGCTGCAGACCTTTCTTTCAACTTCTGAAGAAGAGAGAAGGCTACGAGTGGGGAGCCGAGCAGGAACGGGCTTTCCAGGAGTTAAAAAGCTACCTATCATCACCACCCTTGCTCTCTACTCTAGAAGCTGGGGAGCGGTTGATACTATACTTAGCAGTATCTGATCATGCGGTCAGCTCGGTCCTCCTACGAATAAAGGTGACGGAGCAGGCTCCAATCTATTTCGTGAGCAAGACATTGTTAGAGGCTGAGACACGTTATCTACCACTGGAGAAATTGGTATACGCCCTCATTATTGCTTCAAGAAAATTGCCTCACTATTTTTTGCAGCACCCCATCACCGTGTTCACTGAATATCCACTAAGAGCCTTGCTCAGGAAGGCAGATTTCTCTGGAAGAATCTCCAAGTGGTCAATAGAGCTAAGTCAGTTCGACCTCAATTATCAGCCCAGGACAACAATCAAGGGGCAGGTCTTAGCTGATTTCATAGCCGAGTTTACTCCAACAATGGCCCCACCACCACCAGGTCTCCACGAGAAGGAGCAAGTCAGTAATCCTGAGCCGCCAACGAGAATGGCCGACCTGGATCCAGACGAATGGAGGCTTTACGTTGATGGGTCAGCTTGCAACAAAGGATCTGGAGCAGGGGTTGTGCTTTTCTCTCCAGAAGGATTGATCCTGGAGCATGCACTACGGCTGGGATTTAGTGCCACAAACAATGTAGCAGAATATGAGGCTTTGCTAGCTGGACTGAGAAGTGCTCTAGAGCTCAAGGTACATAAATTACGAATATTTTGTGATTCCCAATTAGTTGTTAACCAGCTTTCAGGAGAATATGCTACGAAAAGCGAAAAGATGGCTGCGTACTCAGAAGTAGCCAAGGATTTGCTAGACAAATTTGATAGGATCCATATCCAGCAGATCAGCTCGGGTCAGAATGCACATGCAGATTCACTGGCCTGTCTTGGGTCAGCGGTCAAGACGGAGTATCGCCGCACAGTTACAGTAGACTATCTGGGCGAACCAAGCATTGGCCGAGCCGTAGAATTCGTGATGGAAACAGAGCTTGGGCCGAGCTAGATGGACCCAATAGCGGCATACCTACGAGATGGGACCTTGCCAGAGGATAAGAGGGAAGCACACAAAATCAAAACCAAGTCAGTATGTTTTTGGCTCTCTCCAGAAGGTAAGCTTTACAGAAAGTCTTTCCTTGGCCCATATTTATTATGTGTACACCCAGCCCTTGTTCAGAAGTTTCTCCACGAAATCCACGATGGAACTTGTGGGGGACACACTGGTGGCAGATCCATAGCCCACCGAGCAATATCCCAAGGGTACTGGTGGCCATACATGCAAGAGGATGCAAAGGCCTTTGTCAAGACATGTGAAAAGTGTCAGAAGTTTTCCCCTCTTATCCGAGCTCCAGCGGAGGATCTGTTGCCTCTAACCAGTCCATGGCCATTTGCCCAGTGGGGATTGGACATCGTAGGCCCTCTCCCTATGGCAACAGGGAAGCGAAAGTTCCTGCTTATTGGCACTGACTACTTCACTAAATGGATAGAGGGGGAAGCTCTTGCCAAAATCACAGAAGCTATGGTGGAAAAGTTCGTCTGGAACAAGATAATCACAAGGTTTGGGGTACCCTACTCTATTATCTCAGATAACGGGTCCCAGTTCGGCAAGAAGTTCAAGGCCTTCTGTGCTCAGTACGGCATCAGAAATTATTACTCGACCCCTGCCTACCCGCAGAGCAATGGCCAGGCAGAAGCCTCCAACAAGACTATCCTGAAGAGTCTCAAGAAGAGGTTGGAAAAGAAGAAGGGAAAATGGCCAGATGAGCTTCCAGCCGTACTTTGGGCTTACAGGACCACCCCACGGCGATCTACGGGAGAGACGCCGTACTCCTTGGCCTACGGAACAGAGGCAGTGATTCCCCTAGAGGTTGGTTTGCCAACCATTCGCACTACTCTTGTGGAGTCAGGGGGCAACGATAAAGCCCTGGCCGAGCAGCTAGACCTCGCCGAGGAAAAAAGAGAGTGGGCACTCATTACCTTAGCAGCATACCAAGAGCAGCTACGAAGGAGCTACAATAAGAAGGTGCAGCCAAGAGAATTTAAAGTTGGTGACCTAGTCCTGAGGAAGGTCTTGGCCAACACCAAAGTGTCCTCAGACGGAAAGCTTGGACCGAACTGGGAAGGCCCATACAAGATCGTGGGGATCGCTGGCATTGGGGCCTATCGCTTGGCCGACCTGGATGGGGACCCAGTCCCACGACCATGGAATGTCCAGAACCTTAGAAAATTCTTCCAGTAATTTGTTTGTGTGATTACGAATACAATCACATTTCTTTTAATAAATTCGCATTTGTTTTTAGTTGGGATTACGAGTAAAATCACCAACATTAGTTATTCAGATTTTTTGATATTTCTAGCATTAACGAAATGTTATCATGATTTTGGTTAATATGAACAGCAATTTCCACTTCAAAATTTGGATTCCTATTGGGGAGCAGAGGATATGTATATCTGCAGTGAATATGTGTATTTGCAACGAATATTGCACGAAAGATCCTAAGTATGAAAAAACTTAGGGTTTTGCAACGAATATTGCACGAAAAGATTCTAAGTATGAAGAAACTTAGTTTGCAACGGGTATTGCAACAAAATGCTAAGTATGAAGAAACTTAGTGTTTACAACAAAATACTAAGTATGAAGAAACTTAGTATTATAAATTACTAAGTATGAAGAAACTTAGTATTATAAATTTCTAAGTATGAAGAAACTTAGTTTGAGCAGAATGCTACGTATGAAGAGCCTTAGTCTAAAACGAGTAGTATGAAGAAACTCAGCTCGGCGAACAAATATTGCAACAATGGGCAAGCAAAATCCCTAAAAAGCAGAATTAAAGAGTAGAAATGTCACTAGGCCGCATATGGCCAAGACCGGTCATCTAGGACCAACTATCAGCAAAGCCAAAAAAAGTGAAGTACGAGCATAACGAACCAAAGTATTGAACGGGCCACAAACGGCCGAGCAAAGACCACGCAGGGCCAGGGAAAGAGTTTCAGAAAATAGCAAAAGGCATCAAGCCTCTTCACTGTGCTCATTTGCAGCAGTGGCAGCGTTGGGATCAGCATCCATACCTCCAGCAGAGCCCTCAGCAGCACCACCCTCCGAGATGGTAAGATCGTCCATGAGTTCGTCTGTCTGAGTCTGGGGTTGAGCTTCCGGATTGGGCTGAGCTCGAGCATCTAAATTATTCCTGAACAGCAGCCATTGCACTCGGAAGCTCCATGTCGGTCCAGAAGGGGGAAGACGGATCCACCCCAAGCTTGGTGAGGCACCGTTTCCACGCTGCACCCCAGATAGTGTCCTGCACTATTGGCATCTGGGCTCTGTAGTGCTCAGTCACCTCCAGCACGGCCCTATCATACTCAGCTGCGGCTTTTGCGTTGGCCGCAGACAGGTCAAGGCGCAGGCGCTGCTCCGTCTCCTCGGCCTGCCTCTTCTGTTCGGCCAGCTCTCCCTTCAGCTCCTCAGCCAGCTCCCGAGCTTCCTTGAAAGACTCAACATGTTAAACACTCTCTCTCTCTCCGCTCTCTCCGCCCTCTTTTGCTCCTTTTTTAGCTCTTTCTCAGCATCTTTGGCCCTCTCGAATCCCACGGACGCCTTCTGCATGATCTGCAAGGCCAGGAACACAACATAAGGAAAGGAAGGGACTTAAGTACAACAGGAAGAGAATGAGGGGGTTTTTCTTTACCTTGGCACTCGACTGGAAAATCGACTTCATAAGCACCTCGTAGGAGTTGTTTCTTTCCCTGTCGATGTCATTAGGGAGGAGAGCGGCCCTGGAGACACCGAATGCCACATCGGTGGAGGAGATCTTGTCAATCATACTGAGAGAGGTGACGTCGGGACGTACGAGTGGTGGGGCCCAGGGCTGCACTAGAGGAGGTGAGTGAGAGAGGGGTTGGCTTGAGCTTGAGTCCCCTGTCCTCCTCCTTTGTGAAGGAGGCTAGGAGGGCTGAGGACTCCCTGCAGGCCTCTTGTCCCCTTGTGGCTCGGGGTTAGAAGCAACAGGCACTTGAGAAGCAGTGACAGCAGGGTTGACCGGGGGGGGGGGGGGGGGGGGGGGCGCGGGATGTCCGCCCTCCAAGATTCAACACATCCAGGAGATTGATCGGTTGGATAGGCATTTCTGCTCTGACTGGAGAAGGGGAATAGCCTCGGGAGTCGTCCGAGTCAGCAAGAAGCTTGGATTGCTCGGCTAGAGATTGGACGAGTCCGCGGTGGTCAAATCCAGCAGCTTCTTCTTCTTCTTCTTCTTCTTCTTCTTCTTCTTCTTCTTCTTCTTCTTCTTCTTCCTCTGCGTCTTCTTCAGTTATTCTGCCAGATGTGCTCGGCTCTAGGTCAGTACGCACGAGGATTGGGATAGCAGTTTGGATTTCCGGTACGTGGGCAAGGGTGACTTGCCGCTGTAGGTCTTCGGGAGCTTGGGACCGTGATGACCTTTGTCTAGCACGGCCTCCGCGGGCACGAGTCTTTTCACGGTCGGCTGGACGGCCTGTGGCGACCACGGAATGGGGTGGCGGCCAGGCGTGCCTGGATCTGCGCTCTCCTTCTTTTCTGATGTTGCCCCAGTAAAAAGGGGTATAACCCAGCAGCCGGTGAGCCGAGCGGTCGAGCCCTACTGGAGTCGGTTCGAAGCCGTCGAACCAGAGAGCTTTAGCAATATCCTCCCGGTGGAGCTTGCCGTGGATCAGGCGACCACCGTGGTTGAGGTTATCCGCTGCAAAACAACACAGAACAATGATCAGATTACGATTTCTGAAATAATAAGGAATGAACCGAGCTAGAGAAAAGTACTAACGTAGTCCGCCTGCAGCTCTGGGGCAGGCAGGGCCGATTGTGTTCCCCTCGGCATCTCTGGGCTCCCAATTGCCGGTGACTACGAGAAAGTCATCCGCCTCTCCCTTTGAGGAGTTCGGCAGATCAGTGATAAGCTTCTGATTGGGACTCCTTGCTTTGAAGTAATAATTTTTCTCGGCTGTAGGGACTACACTATAAAGGTAATGTAAATCCCACCAGTCGAGATTAAGGCCGAGCAGCCTATTAAGGGCCACTGTGCCCATGACCACCCTGACGAAATTAGGACAGAGTTGCCTATGGTTCAACTGACACCTAAAACAGACTTCACGAAAGAAGGGGTGAAGGGGAAACCTAAGGCCACCCTCCACGATAAAAATCAGAGGAACATAAATCGTGTTCTCATCTTGACCCTCTTCTATTAAGTCCTCAGACCTACCTAGCCGGAATTGTACATCGGCGGGAATCTCGTATTCTCTACGGAACGCCATCATTTTTTCTGGGGTACTTATGAGAGCCCTGTGCCTACTCATTTTTTTTTAGAAAATTAGGGTTTCGCAGTTGAAACCCAGGAAAGAAGATGAACAGACACTGGAAGGAACGACTTGGACAAAACACGAAACAGAAATTTCGACGTGCAAACGGAAAAGTCTAAGGAAGGGGCACTTACGAGAGGAAGTGAACTTAACAGGGTGCTTTCCGACGAAAAACGGGAGGAGATGGTGCTTTCCGACGAGAAAACCGGTAGCGTGATTGAAGAAAGTTTGGAGCAGCAACAATGGCAAACGAAGCTCTCTTCTCTCTCTTCTTTGCTTTTGGCAAGTATGAAGTGAAGGAGAAGGGGAGAGGTTTTTTGGGTTTAGAAGGATTTGGGAGGGAAAAATAATGATTATCCCGCCCGAAACCCCATAAAAGTGGAACGTGACGCACGAAAAACGTCAGCGGAATCGTCCTTTGGGCTTATCCGAGCCACCAACGGGTCATTTCGCATTAAATGCAGTGACAGCGTTGCCACCCACGTGGAGGGGAGGCGTGCAGAAGATACATCGAGAATCGTTGAAGCTCTGCGCACTACTGATACATAACAGTAGCAGCAGAGCTGGGGAGCAATTGGAGTGGGTAAAATCTGATTACCCTACTACTAGGCATAGCACGTGTCTGATGACTTCACCACGAGAGGGTGAATAGCTCGCGCCACATAGGGTACACGTGAGCCCTGTGCCGAGCTGGTTTGGCCATGAATAAGGCTAAAATGATTGGATAAATTAAATATATACCAGGATGTGCTAGCTCGGTATAGGTCACAAGGGAATGCCCCTGATACAGCCGAACTAGCAAAGCTATGAGTAAAGCTTAAATAGCATTCTGGGATACATAGATTCAGCTCGGCGTGAGTAGCTGGGTTATGTACGAGTCATACCGAGCTACGTGGAAGCTCGGCACCGCCACGAATAAGGCGGTGAGACATTCCAGAATATTCTACAACGGTTCCTTATGAGATAAGGAGCGATCCCGTGAAATAAGGGATCGATATGGGAAATCCTAATGTGATTAGGAGTATACCCCATATAGGGAAGAATCCTATATGGAAAGAAAGACCTCTGCCAGACAAGATCTGGTAGGATGTGGGGACCCGTCCCTAATAGGAAAGTCCTATTAGAAACAGGATTCCTAAAGAGAATAGGAAATAAGGAGCACGAGATGCCTAAAGTGAAAAACATCCACACCTATAAATACAAGGCAGAAACCATGACAAAAGGTACGCTGTGAAACCTATTTTCATACGCATTGTGATTTGTGCACTCAAAGTACGTGATACTAACTTAGGCATCGGAGGGCCTTTGCCAACGAGAGACAAAGGTGCTCTAACCCTTTCTCTGTCTTGCAGATTTGGGGTCGAATCAAGGAAGCACGTGATCCAGGGCTACGTGGTTTTTACCCCGTACATCAACCACAAACATCGTGTGAATCACACCTGGATTGGCATCCGAGCGCCTGGCTTAGGCAGATCCAGGCGCCTGAAAAGAGCCAATCTAGGCGCCTGGATTGCCTCCCAGACAGAAACCTCAGAACCTCATTTTTCACAGTTTGCACCAAATGAGAAACCTTTAGCCCATTCACACATACTCTAAATGATGTTTGGAAATGCAATAACAGACATGAACCTCAAACTCAATTCAAACACATGATATGAACTTAAAAGAGGCTTGATTTTTGGATGATTTTTGAAAATATACACAACAAATGCTAATGAAGAACTTCCATTTTTGTGAAATTTGAAACCTTTCCAAACTCTTAACTAGTAAGAAGAACTAGTAAGAGCTTGGATGGTATCCCCTCAGGGCCTTTTGAGCACAATGGTGGAAAAACTACCTTGCAAAGCTTTGATTGATTAGCTTGGAACAAGGTTTTGAAGGATTTTTGGTGGTTTTATAGATTGAGATGGGTTTTTTCAGAGTAAAAGCAAATTGAATATTTCTGTTTTGGTGGGTTTTGATGATGGATGATTGAAGTATGTGGGTTACTAGTGATCAAAGTTGGGTTTTTAGGCTAAAAAGAAGGGTTTGTAGGCTAGAAATGAGTAGAACAAAAGGGGGATGGATTGGGGATGGATTTTCTGGATGATTTTCAGCAGCATAACAGCAGGAAAGTGAGGGGAGAACTGATCCTTTAGAATGGAGTGGGAGGGGGTATATATATGGAGAGAATGAGAGAGTTTTGGGTGAATTTTGAGAGGGAAAATGAATTTGAACTTTGAAAATGTGGAGCAGAGTGTGTTGGAGGGAGTTTGGAATGAGGAAAACGTGGGACAATGTAAGGGGGAGCCCATAGTTTCATCAAAAATCAGCAGCAAATTGTTCACTTCCAGTGATTCCAGGCACTTGGAATTGGGGAATCCAGGCGCCTGGATTGAGTCCGGGCGCCTGGATTAGGGTAATCCAGGCGCCTGGACTGGGGGACTGCACAACAATCCAAACTTCATGGGGCCATTCCGGGTGGTACCGAACTCCGTTTTGTGCATGGTTTGAAGCGTTGGAAAGCTTGTCAAGTCTACTTTCTAACCCAAGTAGTTTGAACCCAAAATGATTTGTACATAAAAATGTATGACCATTTTACCCTCAGAAGGTCTGGAAAACAAGTGATTTTAGTAAAATGGGCACATCTCCCTCATTTCAAAATGGATTGGGACGTATTATATGTCGATAAAGAGGGTTTTGAATGTACTAGAAGGTGGTGTAGGCTTGGGTTTATTTTGGAGAGGTTTACGAGAGGTTTCCAAGTTCACAATCAAGCTCTGCGTGCTCTTATCGGGCATTTTCATCATCGGGGATGCTTGATAAGTTTCTCGGGTCAAAATCGGGGTGTCTACAGTCGATCTTTGCAGTCTAAGCTTATAGCACGCCAACGATTGACGTAGTCGACTGCAGACTCGTCTTTCCATTGCTTAGTGTTGGTTAGCTCCATCATGCTTACAGTGCGGCGAGTGCTGTAGAAATTCGAGTCCTACAGTAAAGACAAGAAAAAGATGCACAAAATATATTTTATTGATTTGATTTGAATTGAATGCAGGTACAATCTCTATTAAATTCTTTAAATAAAGAATAATTTCTCTGATTCGATCTCCGAAGTTGATGGTGCAACCTAACAGCTATAGAAGCTTGTCATAGGATTGAACCGGTTGGTAGTTCTTTCAGATCTTCGAGTTGAGAAGCTTGAAGAATGAAGCTTGATCGAGGGCTTGAACAGTTTTATCTCGAACAAACGGTGAACTTGAGAATGATCTTCGCTAGCTAACGCGTAGACCGTTGTTGTTATGGATGAATCGGCACGTAGCTTGGGTGCTTGTTGATCCTCCACACGAACTTGAGGGATTTGAGAAGAACTTGCAAAGAAGCCTTGAGAACTGCTTCAGGGTGCTTTCCCTGACTGCAAATCCTTTTTCTTCTTAATGAGAGCCTCTATTTATAGGCTCAAGAAGAGGGACCTCTAATTTGGAAAGTGTCTTTTGATTGATTGTATTTCCAAAGAAGAGTAATTCAGCCTCCCATTAAAGAAATAAATCAAGTCAAATATACATATGTATGTATATATTGTCCTTGATTGGTTTTATTTCCATAAGAGCAAATTGACCTCTCATTATGGAAATAAATCAGGTCAAATATATGTGTATATGTAAATTCCCTTTGATTAATTTTCTTTCCATAAGAGTAAATTGACATTTCTTATGGAAATAAATCACATAAATATATATATATATATATATATATATATATATATATATATATATATATATATATATATATATATATATATTTTTCCTGCCCCAGGATAATTTGGTTGTGCCTGCGTTCATGGGTTGGCCCAATTTGATGGTTTGTCTAGCCAATTGAGTGGGCCCACCTTCTTTTGGTCTAGTCCACATCTTTTGAACCCACACTTTTGCAGAGCCCAATAATTATTTGCAAGCTTTTGACCAATTTTGACTTGATTAACTAAGATTATTTATTTCATCTCAATTAATCGGACGGCGATTAAGCCATGACGAAATTTTAGTGTCTACAGGGAGCCACTTATCTGTTCGAGTGGGCTCCACGTTGGGCTTCTCCTCATCCGCCACATCGCCCGGTGTGCATTTGGTGTACCCATAGCATTATTGAATTACAAGTAAGGCACAAACAGATTCATCCATCCTTTACTCCTTATTGCCACGTTCACACCAAGAAGCCCAAAACCCAACAAATGATTCCCCTCTCAGTGCACACAAATCAGCAAGGCGCTCGCTCATCTTTCTCTCTAGCTCTAAAGTCTCGTCTAACAATACAAAATACAACCCAATCAAAGGCCAACAACACCTATTCCTATTATGCAACGATGCCGATAAAAAACAGAAGTAACTTGTTCTAAAATAATAAACAAACATACCTCTGATTCTCCCATCCAAAGGACTGAAAAAACTTCAGAATCACCACAAAGAACCCACAAAGCTGCCCCCCCCCCCCCCCCCCCCCCCCCCCCCTCTCTCTCTCTCTCTCTCTTTTTCTCCCCCCCCCCCCCCCCCCCCCCCCCCCAAAAAAAAAAAACCGTTTGGAGGTTAACGTAAAAATAACCCTAAGCTATCCACAAAATATATGACTAAGCACAACTTTTAAAACAACCCACTAATGCCACACACCCCAAATTATGGCTATCTAGCTAAAGCCACGTAAGTAACTAATAAAATCTATTTAACCTAATACTAGAATATTATACAGTAATCCACTAAATTTAGAAGTGTACCCTCAAAACTATAACATTGTCAATAATACCCGTACAAATAATTAAATAGGACCCAACAACAACACCCAATTATAAATGGCAATACAATTGATTAAAAAAAAAAAACTAGGGTGTAACAATTTCAGGTACCCAGCATGGAGCATGAAGTTGGTTACTTGAAGTGTGCTTGCATGTTTTGAAAGAGCATCGAGGGAGTTACCTCATCATCTTGAAACTTATATTTTTGATAAGATGATTTTGTAACTTAATTGAGTTACATCTTTTGACTTGGGTTTGTAACAACATTTGTAACTCTCGTACTTATTTTTGGGCATGGGGATCCCGTGAACAATGTTGAGTATGACTTTGACCATATAGGTCAAGCTTGGACTTTGACCCGGACCTTAGACTTTGTTGACTTTCTACGTGGATTTACGCACAATGACACTTTACTATGCTCTTATGTCGAGTAATGGGTGCGAGACACCGTTGGGAAGATGACGTGAAACGTGGCTTAGGTTATGACACAAGAATGGAATTGGAAATCATTAAATGAAAGTGAGAACTTGAAACTATTGATACGGGGTCGTAAGATAGCCTAGAATGATACTAGGGCCGTCATATGGACGTGTCGCTAGGAATATGCTTTGGCCAAGGGAAAGATGATACGTGGTCGTAAGATAGCCCGGAATGATACTAGGGCCGTCCTATGGACGTGTCACTAGGAATTTATAAAATGTTAAACACAAATGAACCAACGGCACGATGATTTGAACGATTTGGACACATTTGAGAGATTGCGTACATGTTGGGTACGCATCGGGTGAAGTTTTATGAAACTTGGAACTTATGAACTCATTTTCTCTTCCTTTAGATCTTATGAAACTTTGAAGTGTCCTCGTATGACTTATCATTCTTATCTCCATTCCACACTTACATTTCATTGCATTTAGTATCGGTAGACCTTTCTCTACTAGACTAGTGAGCTCACTCTAATAATTTCAGGTATCCAGCACGGAGCATAAAGTTGGTTACTTGAAGTGTGTTTGCATGTTTTGAAAGAGCATTGAGGGAGTTACCTCATCATCTTGAAACTTATATTTTTGATAAGATGATTTTGTAACTTAATTGAGTTTCATCTTTTGACTTGGGTTTGTAACAACATTTGTAACTCTCGTACTTATTTTTGGGCATGGGGATCCTATGAACTATGTTGAGTATGACTTTGACCATACAGGTCAAGCTTGGACTTTGACCTGGACCTTAGACTTTGTTGACTTTCCATGTAGATTTATGTTACATTTAACTTTAAAATTTGAGGGCGTGACATATATGGTGTTATTTTGTATTGTTTTTGAGTTAGCAAAAATATACATCGTTGTCCCTCTTTATTTATTTTTATTGTATATATTCGTCCCCTTACGCAAAAATCCTGGCTCTGATGTTATTACTAAGTTTGCAATTAATACTTAATAATAGCAAGCATGACTCGTACTGCGATTGGTGAATGAAGATCTTATGGAAAATGTCATCGCGAATGGTTCTTTATAGAGATAAAAATATAATTAAGTCAATGATAGCCAACTCCATAGAGGGTGACATGTTTTTGTTTCTTATTTTTTCTAAAAAAGGTTAGACATGTCGTAGACAGCACGCATTTCTTACATTACATAGCATTATAGCAATGCTAAAAATAGATTGCTGACCTCATTTTCTCTGTCTAATGTCTATGCTATATTTATGTCATGTTTAGGCATATGGAATTCACGTGACATTCTTTTTTATTATAAAAAAAAAAAATCTAACAAAAATTCATGCGACCGTTTCTAATTTTCTCGTCAACAAATGCTTAAAGAAATACTTTTCGATAAAGTGGTTAGGAAATTGGTTCTTCAACAAAATATACAAGTATGAATAAAAGAATAAAAAATTAATGTTTAGATTCTGTCACAGGTAAACAAAGTACATGTTTGGTGCTAATTTTTGCATCCTCAATTAGAAATGCTCGTGGTTTCAGTTCTTACTTTCAGTTGTTCACTTCCTAGGCTGAAATTTGTCATTTGTTATTTCCTCTCATAGCAACACAAAGATAGATGGGAAATAGAAAGCTAATTCCATGCTACCCGTAGTAAGATTTGAGTTAAAATTCCCTCCATTTTACCTCATCGTGAATCCAATAATGATCCAAACCGGTCATCTAGTAAGTTTTTTTTTAAAAAACATTTCTACAAAAATGAGATCAACCTGCTACCAAAATGCACCAGAATATATCATTTAAAGTACATCAGACATGATTTAAGTTTGTAAGCATACCTGCCTTTCGAACAGATTTTTTACACAATTATTGCTTTCTGCAAGAACATACTCGCAATAAACCAACCTAAGCAGTTTGATTTACTGTTGTGTCTCTAGGATGAGGCTAAACTATTAGTGATCGCAACAATGATACATGTACAACCACCTAGCCCACAATCAAGTATGTGCTGACTCCACACACCATGTGAATGAGTTGGACCATTTTTGTACATGTATTGTTGTACATATATCATTTTAGTATCGCAGAGGAACGAAGGATTAGGGTATTGAAGGGAGCTTAACTCACTACTTCCCTATATGTCAGCAGTCAAATCACAATGAAGCATCTGTTTTCCACAGCGCGAGCACAATATCACCAACAAGCTACAAAAATACATTACTAGTGTCTTCAATATCCAGGGAAACAAGGGGATAAAGCCCAGAGCCGCCAATTTTACAAATTAAAACACCTGCCCACTGCATAAATGTTCAAAATTCCTAGGTTTGCCATTCGTGCATTAACTTGCTGCAAACCCAACTTCTCAATCTTCACTTTTCTTCTTCTTCTTCTTCTTCTCCTTCTTGCTCGGTGTTTCAGTTTCTTCTTCGTCGGCCTCGGCATGTTTCCTCTTCTTTTTCTTCTTTTCTTCTCCAGCGTTCTCTCCATAGTTTTGCAACTCAGAATCATCAGCTGAATGTTTCTTCTTTTTCTTCTTCTCTTTTTTCCCTACCTCCTCGCTTTCTGGCTCTGCAACAACCTCCTCCTTGTCCTCTGCATCAGCCGTCTTCTTCTTCTTTTTCTTCTTTTCTTTCTTCTCTCCATTAATAGGAACCTTTTCGCCTGCTTCCTCCATTTCTTCCTCTTTCTCAGCTGCTGATTCTGCCCGCCCAAGTATGGAATCAGCTGAAGGATTATAGACCTGCAAGGAACAGAATAATCAACACTCGTACGTACAAAATGGACAAATAAAGGGGGGATTGATTTTCACAATCCCTTTTTGCCATTTGTACCCATTTTCCTCTCTTTTTAACATAATCTATGATTATGTGTTAGAATTTGTTTAACATTTTTAATATTGTCCTTTCATTGATGTGTGTAAAAGAAACCAATGACAGCACAATGTCGTGATTTCAAATCCAGTCAACAAAAAAGGAGTGCTGATACATAAATAAGAAAAAAAGAATCTGAAAACCACTACCCAATACCAAACCAAGCCTTGAGTCCCAATTAATTGGGGTTGGCTACATGAATCTTGTTTTTCCATTGAGCTCTATCAAGGGCTACATGTGCACTGAGATTTAGAGTACTCATATCCTTGTGGACTACAGCATCTAATTTTAATCTGCATCTTCCTCTCCACGTAGCGTTTCTACCTAAATCTTTTCTATCAACTCTCCTAATTACTGCATCTACCCAATACCAAACCAAGCCTCGAGTCCCAATTAATTGGGGTCAGCTACATGAATCCTGTTTTTTTGAGCTCTATCAACGGCTACATGTTCATTGAAATTTAGAGTACTCATATCCTTGTGGACTACACCATCTAATATCAATCTGCGTCTTCCTCTCCTCATAGCGTGCGTTACTACCTAAATCTATTCTATCAAACCTCCTAATTACTGCATCTATAGGTCTACGGTAGATATGTCAAAACCAACTTAGTCTATGTTCCCGCAACTTCTCCTTTATAGGTTCTACACCCACCATCTTACAAACGGTTTCATTTCTAATCCTATCTTTTCTAGTCTTACCACCCATCCATCTCAGCATTCTCATCTCAGTTATACCCATCTTACTCACTTGTTGTTTCTTAATAGGTCAACATTTTGTCCCGTAGAGCATTGCTGGTCTTATAGCAATTATATAGAATTTCTCTTTCAGTTTTGTGGGTATCCTCTTGTCACCTAGTACACACCAGTAGCGCTTCTCCACTTGAGCCACCTTCCTTGGATCCTATGAGTCACACCCTCTGCAATCTCACCATTTTTGCTAAAAATAGAACCTAAATACCTAAAATGATCACTTTGTGGTATCTCATGATCTTGAATCCTAACTCATTCTACAAGAGCACTTCCACCACCACTAAACTTACATTCCATATCCTCAGTCTTTGCTTCTGCTTATCCTAAAACCACTACCCAATACAAAAAAGAAAAAGAAAAAGAGGTAAAATATTTTTCATACCTTAGCAGCGGTTATCATAGCACCTGCCCCCTTCTTGCGGTCCTTGTCATAGAATTCTATCTTAGGTTTGCCTTTAGCTGACCCGGCTGAACGACCCAGGTCTCTGCCTTCCAGATTTCTTAAACGTGCTTCAAGCTACCAAAAAAGAAAAGCAAAGCAAAAAGCACATAAGAACAGATTTGTACGGGGAACAAGCAAGACCAAAAACACCTGCATCAAAATTACGTACGAAGTACCTTAAGTCGATTCTCCAATCCCATAGAGTTATCTTGGCTATCTCCTAGAGCATCATATCGAATAGCCAATGTAGATTTGGCAGCAAGTGATCGTGAAATTTTCCCCTTATGCTTTGGTGCAGCCTGTCCAATCAAAGATGCATGGTATATAAGCCCATATTTAGGAGTCGCATGTTTTGTCTTCAGGGCTCTGAAAAGGGCCTTTTCTGCACCTAGAATCTGAACTGTACTCCCAGGCTGCTTTGCAAGATTTAACAAGCTGCCACCATGGGCAATGAGACGGGCCCCAACAAGCTCTCCAACAAGAGCTGTGAGATTTGGGGCAATGGTATTCATCCGGTTCTTCAAATAGTCATACAGTTGAGCTCTATACTCTGCAAGAGACAAAACTTGGTCGCACAAGTCTTTGATATTCATTAAGTCGAGGTCACTAACTTCAGTTCCCATGGAAATCATGGCTGCCTCTTTTAGTTCTATTTCAACCTCTTCTGCCAATATCTGCAAATAGATCACATGACCATCAACAAATATCGACGGCCTCGTCCATCAAGACCAGCACTTTGGGCGATGTCTTGTGTCAGAACAAAACAGATTTGTTATGTAAATTGGAGCCCAAAATCTAACAAAATAAAAGCATTGAGAACCCAGAAGCAAATCATTTCCTCCTAATCCAAGCACTACGCTTTTGAATCAGTTTGGTAGAACGTGTTTAAGAACCAAACTTTGAAACAAAAACAATAAGCCGAAGGAGTTTGGTGCTTGTTCCACATTAATCTACTCTAGGGTTCGATCCCATGTCCCTTCACCTTTAATAGCGGAGTACATTGACATCGTTCCATGTACACACAGATGTCAGACAAAAGGATAGGGCACTTGATGTTTCCGATATCTCCTTCATTTGTCAGGGTAAAGATTTTTGGAATTCAAAAACATCTTTAAATGAGTTATTTCAAGGATATAAAAAAACTCAAAAACCAAGTATTGAAAACCAGTCAAGAAACAAAGTTTCCAAAAGTGTCACGCGAAATCAGCTCTGAAAAGGTAAAAAAGGCACTAACATTTTCTTAAACCCTTTAACAAATACACTCAGATTTGTCAAAGCCATTAAACATAAAGACGAAGAGCCCAAAGTGCCAAAATTGGAAAAAATTACAGCACCACTCTCGAATTATGTTTGTTAACTACTACAAGCCAGTCTTATAATCTTGGGCAGAGACCGGTAGGTACATATGCAGCTACTAGCTATCATATGATGGAGTTTGAGATGTAAATGTTTGCCTCCAAGTATTCAATAATTAATCTCATCAAGCTCAAATTGGGATACCACAAGTGTTGTTAACACAGCAACAACACACACCACAGCCCTACCTCAGAGAAATCAAGCTTTGCAGCATTTGAACGGTATCCCATCAACTTCACAGCCTTGGCATAGAGTATGTTATCTTGTACAATCTTTGCAAGCTCTGGGAAATGCCAACCATACCACTCTCGAACCCTCATTGCATATGTGTTAAGTTCTTTATCAAGATCATCCAACAAGCCGATGGCTTGAATGATCATTGTATCCACCTAGATAGGACAAAGAAAAATCAAGTACAAGCACTGCCAAACCCAACCCAACAACAGAAATACAAAAGTAGCAAAAAATAGATGCATAAATAAAAAGGACATAGGGGCAGAAAATTTTCAGCCCAACAAGTCATTTTGCCCTTGCTTCTCAAGTAATAACCAAAATAAGAAAACAGACCACATCAATAAACAAAACCAGTAACTTCCCAATTTTTAATGGTATAAAATTTCTCAAGGAGCAAAGACTAAAGGGGGGAGAGATTGTGTGCAATTCAACTGCATGGGATGATTCTCTAAATGCGCCAAAGCCTACAACAGTGTTGAATGGTCATTCTTATTTAAGGTTATGGCACCTATGGCTGCTTTTCCCTCTCTATTCTTGAGGACGGTGTTAGAGCTTGTCGCACACTAGTTAGTTACCTCCAAAACTAGTGTACAAACTTGGGCGGCCTCTCTACTCATTGCCAATTGGTTTTGAGTTGGATGCTTTAACATGGTATGAGAGCTCAACTTTCAGAGGCTTTTGGACAAGACTCTCTTGGTTGGCTGCCCCATTGTTTGTGCCTAATTAAATGCACCTTGCGTCGTTGCTCATTGTGATCCCAATGTTATGGATCCTTTGTTTAACTCTCCAAGTGCCGGTCGGGGTCGCACATGCGGGGGAGTGTTAGAGCTTGTCTTACATTGATCAAGTAAAACCTCCAAAACAAGTATAGGAGCCTAGGTGGTCTTTCCATCCATAGCCAATCGATTTTGAGTTTGATGCTTTAACAGGGAAAAAGGCCATAGGCAACGACACCCTATATACCATATCCGTTCCTAATGGTTAGGGAGGGTTTTTTGCAATTCTCAGTGATAAAAATGAAAATGGGGATTTTGCATTTCACCCCAAAAGCCAAACATCGACAAATTAGTCACCTTGCTTTTGCAGATTATATTTCTATTGTAAAGGAGATTTTACAAAATTTTCAGTCAGCTTCTGGGCGGCAGCCAAACCTACAGTTAGTGCTGAGTTACAGAACAGTTTTGAGTTGGCTCTTCCCACTCCAGTCGGTGTGCTGCCAGTGACATATCTGGGGATGCCTCTCCTGTTTTAAAAGTTGTCTTAAGTTTATTGGTGCTCCATCTTAACTCTACCTCAGAAAATTCCAAAAGAGATTGAAATTTTGTTCAAGCCTTCATATGGACTGCTGCGGTCCTAAAAGTACTGGCGGATGAGTTAAATGGAACTGGGTATGTTTTGTAAAAGATGAAGGGGGTAGGAATTCAAACCTATGACCACTTGGAACAACTGAACAAAGCAACAATACTTCACATCTATGGGCAATTAGTCAGAAAGCTCAGTCTCTTCGGTTTAAATGGGTTCTTAAGTCATAAAAAATAAAAACGTGTGGCACATGAATCTACCTCAAAGTTCCTCATGGACGATAAGGAAAAATGTTTGGACTTACGAAATTGGGGCAGCCTCTTGTCAGGTATGTGGTAGGAAATGGTACTAATGCTACTGTACTTTGGCTCGATTTTGGCAATTGGGATCCATTTGGTCCTCCCTATAAAACTTT
Source organism: Vaccinium darrowii (assembly GCA_020921065.1). Classification (NCBI taxonomy): domain Eukaryota; kingdom Viridiplantae; phylum Streptophyta; class Magnoliopsida; order Ericales; family Ericaceae; genus Vaccinium; species Vaccinium darrowii. The sequence continues at coordinate 23,205,252 of CM037159.1, forward strand.
GGGGAATCTGTAGTAAGAACCCAGGGTTCATTAGCGGCTAATGAATGATGGCAGCTGGAGTTGGAGTACGACTAGAAACAGGACCATAAGGCATGTCATTAATCTGACTTCCAATACAATGAAACCAAATGATCAAATCAATGATAAGAGTAAATTGGGTCCCCTCCCCAACTCAAAGAATAACCCACAAATAATAACAGCCATCTACTCAACCCAATTCAAATGACGCAGTTCATAATACCAAAAACATATAAAAACTGCACTACTCTGTTGCATTTTGAAATGCTGTAACAACAGACCATGAACATAATCCAACTAAATTATGCAGTGAAGACACCGGTATCAAAGGTAAAATGAAACACAGCTTTAAGAGTTCATCAACACAATAGCGTTCACCAAGGAAAAACGGCATTGATAGCGCACAAGTAGAATCCTGTGATTCACCTACTGACTTCTCTACTCAGTAGATTTCACAAACTAATAAGGTAAAATCGATGGATCAATAAAAAATTCCTCTCCAATATTATGCTTGCATTAGAATTAGATCAATCCAAGCCTCATAAAAAATAAATCATGGTTCACCTCAAGGGAGTATTACAAACAGTACGGCGATCTACCTACCAAAAGAGAGATGCAATGAACTCACCTTATCAGGACTAAATTTTAACTTATATCGAGATAGGCTGTGAGATAAACCCAAGCTCATCGGAGCTAAATCCTGAGAAGCAAGGCCAGCTATGAGTTCCGTCAATTGGCTTCTCACTCCTCTCATCAGTTCCATGACAGTATTGTTGTGAATACAGTTAATTTTCTGCAGGACATAAATTGTTCCAACTTAGATGGAATCGAAGAGTGAGAATAACAACAGTGGAATTGCATCTAACAATCTTATAAATGAGTAGTAAGTCACCAGTTTCTCCTTAATTGCATTTCCAAGTTTAGAATCAGCAACACCTAATGTTTCACCATCACAATGAGCGCGTAAGAACTTGCGCAGACCTTTGCTAGGCTTGCTATCTATCAACAAGGTGGCTGCTGACAAGGCTTCAGATGTGTTCTCAAACTTAGAGAAAGCTTTTAGTTTCACAACCTGAAAATTGATATCAAATCAAAGCCACAGTCAGATACATTTTCAGGACAAATCAAGGCACTTGCATTGACAAGAATGCAAGCCATAGAAGGAACCACGGGAAATACTGAAGATAATTTTTAAAATGCATCCAGAGTCCCAAGTTAATTGGCACATGTAGAATCGCCCAATATTGTCCATTTTTAGACCCGCAAACACGTAACCAAGAAAAGAAACGCAGTTCTTGAAATCTGAGGAGATTTTTTTAAATGAACTGAGAAACAAATGAATGACTGCCAACTTATCACACCAAAACATATAAGAAAATATAAATGGCATATGTAGCACTAAAATCATTTTATTCACAGGGAAAACATTCCAGTGCAGGCTATGGCATACGGACTACCAAAAAGAAACACTAAAGTATTACGTAAAGCAGGGAAAAAAAGTAGCCCCCGAACAAATCATTTGGACCAAGACGCCGACAATTTACTAACATCCAGCACACATCTCAAGCAATACAATGTGTGGTGGATCATGGATGCAAGGGAGGCAACCCAAAACAGAAAAAGCACGTCAAATCTCCACTTTGATGGGAAACTAAACGTATAACTAAAATCTACTACAACTCGGATGGAGTTGAACCAAATATAATAGCACAACTCCAACATTTACTATCCCTTCATATTAACACTGTGATGCAATACATACTCTTTTGAAAACCTAGACCCAAACCGGAGTCCTTTTTATTCAGAATTTATCATATTTACAAAGTCCAATACAAACTGAACTAAGTTTAGAATACAATTATTGCTAAATTATACGCACCATTCAACTTTCTTCCTGTCTTCTTTCCTTCCGAATTTGTCGTTCTTTTCTTCATTCGTTTGAGAAATATATATATATATATTATCACATGATGCCACATCAGAACCACTACACACCAGTAAAACCATATAGGCTATATACATTAAACGACACATATGACATAAGGGGTAAAGAAATGACCTGTCTGGCAGAATCAGCTGAAGAAAACTCCTTCCACAAGTCCTGCAATACAAGTAGCACCAATCAATGCATGACACATAGCCCCATTGGTGATGCATAAATACATACATGATGATGTACATCTATATGAATGCTGTGTGAACGATATGAATGACAATAATCGGCTAAAATTTACGTCAACTTTGTCGAGTTTCCCTTCGTCCAAAACTTTGAAAAGGGCAAAGCCTGCCGGTGTTTCGAACAACACAAGCATCGTTTTAAGCCCACTAAACACGCCTGAAACAAAAAAAAAAAGTTACTTACACTCAGTTAAGCAGCAAAGTGTAATCGTAAATCGACAACATAACAGTTTCAAAAAAAAATACAAAATTTACAATACACGCTCGTCAACTTTCTGGCACGAAGAAACAGAGAAAAGATTCAAAACACAGAGAAAAAAAGACATACACACAGAGTTCTAATCGGAGATAGTGAAGGGTGGCAGAGAAGGTGACTAAAGAAAAACCCTAAAATGCTCACCCGCTACTCTGCAATGTTGGAGAGAGAGAGAGAGAGAGAGAGAGTAGGGTTTTCGGGGTGTTCTAGGGTTTAAGGGTTCGGTGGTTATAAGGGCTTGAAGGACAATGCAACTAGAGCCCGTTTGGTGTCCAAGATGGGCTCCAGCCTGGGCTTGAAGGACAATGCAACTATGGCCCGTTTGGTGTCCAAGATGGGCTCCAGCCTGATCCCATTCTTTTTTGTGACTTCAAATGAGGCCCAATAATCTTGATTTTACGAGCCGCTCTATTTTCCGGAGCAGATTTACCAGGGACTCCATCCGTAGGTGATTTGGCAAAAAAACCAAAAAAGGTTTTTTGGTTTTTTTATTTTGTCCTTATTCAATTTTTTTTGCATTTGTTAGTTTTGCGTCAAGATTTTGTGGTTTCTAGATTTATCTCGACGAGACGAATCTAAGAAGTATAAATTTATAGTCAAACCAAATATTTTTTTGAATAAAGCCGAAAATACTTGGATTATTGAATTAATTTTGGCTTTATTCAAAAAAAATTAAGTTTTGGCCATAATTTTATACTTGTTAGATTTGTCTCATCGAGATAAATCCAGAAACCATAAAATCTTGACGCAAAACTAACAAATGCAAAAAAAAATTGAATAAAGACAAAATGAATAATTCAATAATCCGGATTATGGATTATTTGCCAAAGGCTAACGGACAATATTACCCTCCTTATATGGTTAGAGAATCTCCACTCCTTTCCCAAATTTTTTACTAAATTCAAATTCTCACTCTACTCATTCACCAAATTTGGTTTTACTCAAATGTTTCAATAAATTTTCTCATCGCCAAATCAAGAACCAAATATCCAACAGCTCTATTTGTGGTGGAGGCGGTTGTGTTTGTTGGTGGTCGTCGGAACTCATCAGTGGGAACACGTCTTGGGTTTTGAGCACTGAATCAATTTGCTTCAGATCTGGGTTGTCTTCTTCTTCCAAAACTGATGCATTTTTTACTAAATTCAAATTCTCACTCTACTCATTCACCAAATTTGGTTTTACTCAAATGTTTCAATAAATTTTCTCATCGCCAAATCAAGAACCAAATATCCAACAGCTCTATTGTGGTGGAGGCAGTTGTGTTTGTTGGTGGTGGTCGTCGGAACTCATCAGTGGGAACACGTCTTGGGTTTTGAGCACTAAATCAATTTGCTTCAGATCTGGGTTGTCTTCTTCTTCCAAAACTGATGCATTGTCTTCTTCTTCCAAAACTATACCTACCACTGTGAGTATAGTGATGGCAGGGCTAGCCTAGGCCTTAGACCCAAGAAGCCTGTCCCTAGGGCATCCAAAAAACTCAAAAAATTATAGGCATTCACATACATTTAAGTATTGGGCTTGAGCAAGAGTCTTTTTTAGGCCCAATCCACAAAAAAAAAAAATTATGAGATGCAATTAGCCCATCTCAAAGAGGAGTCCGGGAAAGAAAAAATGGTAGCTCAACTTAGTTTTATAGGCCCAAGAAGGCAGAAGCCCAAACATAATTAAAAATCCAACTCTTTAGTCTCTTGTAAGCTAATAAACTCTCACACTCCTTTCTTTTATTCTTTATCAGGATCTTGAAACCCTTCCTCATTGTTCTTTTCTCTCGACAGAAGTGAGAAGCCATCGACCAGATTAAAAATGCCCCTATCTCCCTCTTTCTCTTTGCCCTAAATCTAATAGAAAAGGTAATATTTTTTTATTCTTTTTTTAACCTTGAGTTTAGTAGCTTAATTACTTTGTATTGTGCTTGTTGCTGGAAATTTTTTTAGGGCACTCAAAACCCTTAGCCCGCCCCCTGAGTGGTGGTGAGGTGAGGAGTTGCAGAGGGAGGGAGAAACCTGCAACGAGGAGGGAGGGAGGGAGGGAGGGATAGAGAAGACGAAGATGATGGTGGTGGAGAAAACTGCAATGGTGATGGTATGGTTTCCATGTTTTAGGTTTGGTGAAAGGGGGAGAGGGAGGAATAAGGGTGTTTTTTTATTTTTTAAACAGAGATCTGAGTAAAAAATGGATTCCCCATGGGATTGAGCCATACCAAATCAAGTTTTTACCCAAGTTTTTACTCAAATTTGGTAAAGGGTGGAGATGCTCTTAACATCTCTCTCGTGTAATTCCCAATCTAAATTCAATTCCAACTTCTCCGTTGGATTTTCCCACCCATACATGTATACACATTACCTTTTGTACAGAAAAAGTGGAATCTCTTCTCCTCTTCAAATTGCTAGCCTCAGTTTAACTCAAGACGACCTAGCTTCAATCATCACGGAAATGGTGAAGCACGGTATAAACTGTGTATCGTTTTTACGATTTCTTCTGCCTTATTCTTGACCCAATTCTAGGGTTTTCTGTTACTCATTCTGAACTTTTGTATTACATATCCTTGGAAAATGTACGTAGCTTTTGAAAAGATCAAAGAGTGAAGTAATTAATCATTGGTCATGTTTTGAGTTGAATTTAGTTTAGTAAAGTTGTTGGTTTGGAAAGTCGAAGATAAGAAGATCGAAAATGTAGCAAACGAATATTAATCACTTACATCTTTAGTTGGATTTAGATTAGTCAAGTTGTCAGACTAAGAGCAGTTGCGTGTAACTAAGAAATTTACTAGCTCAAATCGAAACTAATGAAATTCACTGGGTGGTTGTTGTGTTTTGAAATCCAACGAAATTCATGACCTCCAAGCTAATGAAATTCATGATCTAGTTGTTATGTTTTGAAATCTAATGAAATTCACGAATTCAAAGCTAGTGAAATTCACTATGTGGTTTTTACGTAATTATGAAATAGTTAGTTAGCTATGTTTTGAAAACTAGTGGAATTCACAAGCTCAAAGGTAATGAAATTCATTATGCCACGCCCTCAATTTTCAACTCAAATAAATAAATATTTTTTTCAATAATGTAACTCCATAACTTCATACATAATCATTCCTAAAAGTCATCTCACCTTGTACCGAGTTCATTACACATAACTAGTCTAGTTCGAGTTCTGGTTTCCCATAAATAAACATAAGTTCAAAGTACTTAAAGTCATTACATTGATCCAAAGTCAAAAGGGATGGAAATAATAAGTTACAAGTTCATCTTTTGCAAAAATGTGATATATAAAAGATGAGCAAATAACTCCTTCATGAAATGGATGAAAATGCACTGCACGCCAACCAACTCATGCACCATGCTGAGTACCTGAAATTATTAGAGTGAGCTACTAGTCCAATAGAGGTTCATCCACAAACTTTAAATGAATATGTAATGAGATGAGCATGAGATAGATAAGGTAATCTATGTCAACATATAGAGATATGAACCAAATGAGAATCTAAGTATTGTCATTAATTCTATAAATCGTCCTTCCTTTCATGAAAATCCCCTTGTTCAACTCCAAGTGTCCACATATACCTATCGTCTATTTCATTCTTTCATTTCAAAACCGTTGTTATTCAATCTTTCGAAAATTTGACAATTTTGGGTCCCGTAACCCCTGCTGAGTATATTGGGCCTCATAACCTTGCTTAGCATTTGGGACGTCTCCCTAGGGCATTGTAGCCCTTTGTCGAGATTCATGAGTCTTGTAACTCCTGCCGAGATTCATGGGCCTCATAACCCATGCCTAGGATCACCCAAATGGGGTCCTAGTAATCACAAACCAACTTTAAGCCAAAACATTTCTCTTCCAAGCATCACATATCTCTCAACTGTCCCTCACGTGTCCATCAAGGGTCCGTTTCAAAATCCAATTCATTTCGTTCAAAAGCCTATCATTTACTCATTGTGGTATGTTATCACATGTTGTGTTCACGGGGAATAAGTATTGTGATCATCGGTTTTGTGGATTAACAATTTATGTCAATGGACTAGGAACAAGTAATTCCAAAAAAAAAAAACGGAGTATAAATGATAGGGATTTCAAGTACACGGTCAAACAACTCAATCAGTGGCCAAAGGAGGGTCAAACAGAGTCTGAACAACAAAATAGATTTTTAGATGGCCACTGGAAATCCCGTTCGGACGGTGGTGAATTACGTCTGAATGGACGAAGCAGTTTTTCTGGGTTTCATACAACATGACAAATTTTCACCAAAGTGGGGGATTTCAACCCAAGTATTGAAAGTAGGGGTGTACAAGAAAACCAAAAAAACCGTGAAACCGGACCGAACCGATCTATTTGGATTGGTTCTATGGTTTAATGGATTGTTTTTGGTTCAAAAAAATGAGAACCGAATATTTTGGTTTGGTCTCTGGTTTCATAATTAAGAACCGTGGTTTGAACCAACCCGGTCCATATATATAAGTAGAATATAGTAATATATACTCACATATACACCTGCACACACATGATAATTTTGCCAGCTTTAAGTTTCAACGTTGCACCTACCATATATATCAATAATGATAGTATATGAGAGTATTCTAATAATTATTTTAGTTATTGTTGGAGTTCTTAATTTATTTGTGGGTTGGTTTAATGGTAGTAGTTTTACGAAGAAATTGCAATAATTTTTTGGACAATTTTTTTTTGGCAATTTTTGAATTTTAACATGGTTTAGAACCGGAAACTGAACCAAACTGGACCGGTCCAATGGTTTGGTGTGGTTTGGTTCTATATGTGCAACGGTCTGGTTATGGTTTTCAATTTTTTGAAACCGTTAGATACGGTTCGGTCACCGGATTTCTATAAAACCAGTCCAAACCGGACCATGTACACCCCTAATTGAAAGTATGAAATTGGCTAGGAAATTGCATCAAAACACAACATAAACTAGTAGAGAGATTAGAAAAACACCCACATCCCAAAGATTGATCTCCAAATGTTGTAGATCAAAATCCAAATTGAAACCCTAGCTGCAAACTTGAATCCCAACCGAAATGCAAGCTTCCAAGCGGATACAAATGCCATTGTAGATACCCCAATTTAAAAATTCACGGGCATCTTTAATTCCCCAATGATGATACAGATCAAAATGCGCCTCTGAGGCTTTGAACAATGCTCTTTATACTCAAAACCAAAGCAAAATTTCGTCAAAACAAAACCTACCCTACACCACCTTCTAGTACATTAAAAACTTTCTTTATCAATATATAATACGCCCTGATTCATTTTGAAATGAGGGAGATGTGAGAATTTTACCAAAACAATTTCATTTTCGACCACCAGAGGGTAAAATGGTCACATATTTTGATGTACAAATTATTTTGAGTCCAAACCACTTGGATTAGAAAGTAGACATAACAAACTTTTCAACGGTACCAACCACGCGCAAAACAGAGTTCGGTAGCACCCAGAGTGGCCCTACAAAGTTTGGCAATTTGAGCAGTTCGTACAGTGTCGTACGGCAGTCCATAATGCCGCATGGCAGTCCCCTAATGCCGTATGGCAGTCAACACTTTTTCACCGCCTTGTTGACCACTTAAACTGCCCCAAGCATACTTTTAAATATCGGCCGATACGTACCGGAATTTTGAGCCACCGATACGGATACACACCGATATAGCGGTGTGACTAAAAAATCGCATATAAATCGGCCGGTTCCCGGTACGTATCGGTGTATCAGCCGAGACGGAAGCCGATTTAGAGAGTATCAGCCGAGACGGCAAAAAAGAAAAAAGGAAAGAGAAAGGGGAGCGGGAGGGAGACGAAACCTGATCTTCTTCTCCTCTGATATTTTCTCGCCCATAGCCGTATCTCTCAATCTTCCATCATATATGAAAACAAATTAGAGGATTCAATAGAAAAAAAAAAAAGGGTTGAAGTTTACAGATCCTCAAAACAAACCGATCTACTCAGATACAAAGCCAAACCGCGAGAGAGAGAGAGAGAGAGAGGGTGAGAGGGGTTCTCTGATGTGCACCATCGTCGGAGGCTAAGAGTCGAGAAGGCTGCATCGCTTCCATGGCGGAGATTGACAGAACGAAAGAAAGAGGGGTTCTCTGATGTACAGAAAGAAAGAGGTGTAAAGAAGAAGATAAGGCAGTCATTTGTTTTGGTTTCAACTTTTAAGACACAGAGTTGGGTCCAGCTGTAAGGGGCTTTGATTCTCTACACCAACACACGTGAAATCTCTTCTGGGATCAACGGTTAGGATTGAAAATTGCATAATAATTGACTTTTTGTGTTATAACCTGGTGGTTTGGTTCAATTATGTCTTAAGATTTTGTAAAATGTGACAAATTATGTCAAATGAGATAAAAAAAAAAAATGTGTATCATAAAGTTTTATATGAGTTGCTCCTGATTTTAAAAAATTCACGGCCGAGACAGCCGATTTCCGTGACGTATTGTCGATACGCCCCGATACTGATACACTGATACCGCGACCGATACCGAAATTTAAAACTATGGCCCCAAGGCGGTGGCCCAATGCCGTACGACACTTCCTAATGCCGTACGGTGGTGTTTTCTTGCTCCCAAAGTGTTCTAATGTTACAGCAATCAATTGAAGGCCGAAATTTCTTACTTTCTAACCAAGTTTACTTCCTCCTCACTCCATAAAACCCCTCCCAATAAAAAAAACTAGGGGGATTCAATTTGTGAGAGGATGGTGTGAGAAATTCATCTTGTTCTTGAGAAAAAAAAGATTTGTTTTAGCAAAACTCTACAAAACTCCAAGCTCCCGTCAAGCATTTCAACAACTAAACACCTAAGTCAAGCCTTTCAGATCAAAACACTTATTACAAGCCCGTGTTTCAAGCCGAATCAAAGAGTATTCGTTCAAAGCCACTCCAAGGTCCAAGCAAAAGTTCATTCAAAGTTTTTCGGAGGTACGATATCATTTACAAAGTTTATTTAATCTGAGGGGAATTCCTTTTGGATTCAAGCTAGTTATTCATACTTACCTTGGGTCCAAGTGGTTTGAATTTTTCAGCGAAATGTAACTCACCCGACGCCGCCGTACGGCATTTGCTATAACCGCACGGTAGTATCCCTGTGGAACACTTTTAAATCCCTTCCTTTCTTTATTTTACCTCCAAGTTTGTTGATGGTTTGGAGGTACAAAATATGATGGGTACATTTTAATAATATGCTTTTATGATATGTTTTCCTAAAAAGTCCGGAATGCCTCGAAAAGAAAAAATTCACGAAGAGTAGCCGTGCAGCGACCCTTAGGGCATCCTCATCAAACTTGTCAAATTAGCTTTTTGGCTAAAATAGAGAGTCAATCCCTTAAAAACCCCTCAAAATCAGGCTCTCTACTTTCTCTCACCAAATTATTTTTGCTACAGTACCGCACCAAATTTGGTGCGGTACTGTTCACGCACCAATTGTTTTTCTATTGTTTTTTTTTTTCGGTTGCCGGGGGGGGGGGGGGGGGGGGGTAGTACTTTCTTCCGAGAACATCTCCCCAGGCGGGAAGAATATAGCTTTTTGGGGAGAATTTTTTTTTTTTTATAGATTTGAGGGGAATAGTTTAATATAGTAAAGTCAAAATAGAGAGTCTGATTTTGTGAGTTTTTGATAAAGTGACTTGCTAATTTATAAAAGGTGTTTTTGAAGTTAAATTTGGTGAAAATTTTGGTTCTTCTGATAAGGATGCTCTACTTGTTTAAATTTCACGGCATTGTATTGTTTTAAGGAAAAAAAAATCAATTTTCCAAAAGCGACATTCGGTGTATCAATGTTTCTGCCAATTTTCTTTACTTGTTTATTTTCACTTGTCATAATTGCTTTTCCTTTTTTTTTTTTGTTTTTTTTTTCCTTTTATTCGTTATTACTTGATGTATGTATAAAGTCAAACAATCAAATTTTGAAACCCCATAACCACTTAGTAATTCAGGCAATACTTGTATATGAACTCATCATGTTTTTTTTTTAGTAATTCTCTATTAACATTTTATTAATCTATTGTTTGCATGAAAAACAAAAAAAAAAAAAGAAAAGAATTTTGAGCAGCACAATGCCGCGCGGAGCTGCCGTAGGGCAGTGTGTTGTTCACAAAGCTAAAAAAATATATACACATTGCGTGTCGCATGGCTGAGGAAATGAACCTGGATGAGGTTCTTTTCGAAACGGACTGCCAAGAATTGATCCATTATGTTGCTGATCCTAAACGGGATGTTCCGTGGAGTATTGCTGCCTTGATTGCAGATATTAGACTATGGGCTAGTAGGAGGAGATGGTCTTTTCATTGGCGTAGAAGGGAATGTAATAGAGTGGCACATTGTTTAGCTTCTTATTGCTACAAAAGGAAGTATTGCTTTGTCTTCCGGTTGTATTCCGCCCGTATTAGAGCCTATCTTGGCAAAGGATTTGACTTAATTTTAATGGATTGACAGTTTCAAAAAAAAAATAATAATTTTTTTCCAAAGAATGTTTTTCATATATTTTTTTTAGTATAATCATTTCTTACCCAAATGGTTTTTCCTTATCAATATTTCATTTTAAGTTCATGAATTTGTTGTTAGTTACTATTGCCTGTCCTTTTGTGATTAAAATTGAGCAACAAAAATATTTTCCGAAAGAATCCCACAAAGCATTTAGTAAAGACCATTTTTTTTTTAATTGGGCGTGTGGGGAGCCTTAAAAATCTTCCCCACTTGTAACCTGGCTCCTGAACCCAGAATTTTCTATCTATCGCAGGCTAAATCTTTTTCCAAAATTAACGGCACAAGAGTCATTATTTTCTAAATTATTTTAAATGGTTTCCCGGGTATCAAAGTCCTTTTTTAAAATAAAAAACCGGCTGGCGACTCTGAAATCTTTTCAAAAAAATTTCAGGTGGCACCGTCCACAGCCACCTGGACTTCGAATGGCTCGAGAATGCATGTGGGGTGTGAGTGGATCTATGATTTGGTCGTGTGAAAGAGGTGGATTTCAGTGAGATTAGGTGAGATTTTTAGAGAGAGAAGGAGAGAGAGGGAGGCGGCTGGGTGGGGAGGGAGAAAAAATGAATTCTCTCTCTCTCTCTCTCTCTCTCATCTACACACACACACACATAGTGCTCATACACTGACACCCCTCGAAGTTCCATTGTGTTACAATTTTACCCAATACCAATCTGATTTAACACATTTACCCACTTTCCAATTCCAAAATGTAATTTCATAAAAATCTCCAACTTAATTTGACATGTTTTTTTTTTCCGTAAAAATCTGGGTTTGTACACATTAGGTGGTTGTTATGTTTTGAAATCCAATGAAATTCACAGTGCTCAAAGCCTAGTGAAATTCATGAGCTCAAACCAGTGAAATTCACGAGCTCAAAGGTAGTGAAATTCATGAGATCAAACCCAGTGAAATCTCACCGGCCCAAAAAAGTCGCGGCTGGAAGTGGGTGTCGGGTAGAGATGGAAAGTGGGAGGTGAGTAAGTTTAAATTTGTGCTCAAAGGGTAAAAGAGTAAGTTAATGTGACTAGTTAGACTTGCATGTGATTAAAATCACCAACTCTCTTTAGCGAAAATATACCCACTATTTTTTTCAAGACCTAGGTCACGTAATTTGTGTGTACATATGAGAGCGTGAGTGTAAACTGTAAAGCGTGTTTGAAGATCATTACTACTGTAATTACTAAATTCACAAGCATATTGATTGAGAGTGCGAGCATAGAGTGCAAGTGGTGAGAATTCTCAAAGATCATGAATTCACGACACGTATGAAGGACACATATGGGGGATCTGGATTCTTCTACCTAGAATTTCCTAATGATTCCTTCACATATTCTACAAAATCTTGTTACGATGGTGATTTGATGAAGATTTAACTGAAATTAGTTTTACCAATGCTTTAATGATGTATTTAGTTCTCTTAGTAAAGGGTTGGATTTTTGTTTTGTTGTGTTTTATTATTATTATTTTTTTGACTTTTCACATTTAATCTTTAGTTTTGGGTTTTCAGATATGGAAATAAAGCAAAGTCGATTCGAAAATATGGAAAATCCTTTGTTCTTTTATGAAATTGATTTGTTGAATTTCAAAATATTTTCCAAAAACATTTGGGAACATTCGTCAAGAAAAAATTCCATATTTTTCACGCAAAAGAAAAAAGACCCTGAAAAAGAAAACAATATGGGTAATAAAGTTGATAGTAATTTACCTTAATTATTAAAGGTAATTACTGTAAAATGAAAACCTATAATACAATCAACAACAAGAATTTTGACGGTGATCCTGCTTTTTGCGTAAAATGATGTCGTTTTGGATTACTTGTAATGTTCACTTAAAAGAATTATGTTCGAATTTTGTTCAGAGGATATTTTTCCACATATGGGTGCTCTTCTTGTTTTTATCTTATATAGTATTACAGACTGCCTTTTCGCGAGGGGGCTAGGATGCAACAAGTGGCATAATTTAGTTTGTTTGTCGTATAGGATTTTGAGTGAAGAATGTGACATAATCATATACTCCAATTTTTGAAATTCAAACTAAAGTTTATCAAGGAAAAGTAAACTTTTGGTTGCAAATCAACAAGGAACAAATCAAATAAAAAAGGAATCTATATCATGGGCAACACGGTTGGTTTTTATAAATCCTCAAAGGAATTTCGGGGATTATTTGTTTGGGAAATGATTTTCCTCACGTCCCAAACTTTTTTTTTTTATAAGTACTTCACTTTTATAAAGCCCAAACAATCAACAAACAAACCAAGTAGATAGCCCTGGTATTACAACTGAATGGCAAGACAAAGCAACTACACTATACAGCTCAAGCATGAACAAAGAAAAACTAGCAAAACTATACAGTAGAAAAACTATCCAAGCAACACAGCTCTCTCAGACAACCCCCAAGCTTCACAGATTCGCTTGTTAACTAAAGAGGGTTTCATCCTTGTTGCCGAGCTTAAAAAGGCTCGAATTGAATCAATGGTCAATTGAGCCACCTGATCAACCGAACAAGTTTTTTGCTGGAATATCCTAGAGTTCCTTTCCATCCATATAAAATAGATAGTAGCAGCTAAAGATCCTTTCATCGCCCTACATCGCAATTCATTCCCAGTCACATGTTGGGTAAACGAATCCATGATTTCAGAAAGCTTTGACTATCCTCCTGAACTAGATAATTTGCTCCAAATTTTAAGCCAAACAGATCTAGAAAATGGGCACTCAAAGAACAGATGGTGGTGAGATTCTGTCGCCATAGCACATAAGGAGCAATTCGCATCTACAATCATTCCCCAACTAGCAAGTCTGTCCTTAGTATTCAGTCTATGTTGAAAAGCCAACCAAAAGATGAAAGCCCATCGAGGTACATGCTTCTTGAACCAGACAACCGTTGTCCATGGTTGCTTAGGAGATTGCTGCCTGATTGCTTCCCATGTAGACCTAGCAGAGTAAGATCCAGTAGAGCTAGGCAACCAAACTACAGAGTCTTCAACGTCAGGAGCAGGAATTAGGTTCGCGGGAGTTTGGGCAATAATACTTTGCATCACTCTAGTTCGAGCTCTAGGCCATCTCCACAGTCCGGATCGAATAATAGAGGACACCTTTGCCTTCAAAGAGTTGCCCGCATTATACAAAGCATCAACCCCAAAACGCTTATACAGTGGCCCAAGAGCATGCCAATTATCAATCCATAAGAAAGTGGACCGTCCATTACCAACTTTGTAGAGAATCAAAGACTTGACCAATATCTCGCAACCCAAATACCTTCCTAATAGTCCAAGAAGAATCTTGAGGTACCTTCGTCCAAAACTTTCAAAGCTTCAAAAGAGGAATCTTCAACTTAAGGAGAAGGGTCCCATGAAGCAGCCCAATGAGCAGCGTTGTTGCAATTTCACCAAGATAATAACTGATTTCTTTTGGGGATTTGCTCACCCTTTTCCTCTATCGGATAGTAAGATTAATACGCTAAAGACTAGTTTATTTTTGCTTTACTTTTAGATACTGAATCTTTGATCTTTTATTTTTGGTTTTATTTTCTCGGAGGGCCAAAGCATTCTGTGAGTAAATAGAAAGGAACCAATCATAGCGTGTATTCCAATTTATTCTCTCTCATTCTCTCCACAAAACCCAATTTTATTTTCATAAAAAATAATTACATATTTTAAAAGCAAAGATCATTGGGGTAGCAACAATTAGAGATTTTAAGTACTCTAAACGTACATAAATTTTTGAAAGGCCGGAAAAGTAAAATGAACGGATAAAGTGGAACTAAAAAAGAGTACGATACAGTGTGGTAGCGAGGCCAAGATTTAAAGCAAAAGATATTTGATAATCATTGACCAATCAGACGAATGTTTGTACATCTTGAAAGGTAACAAAAATGTATCCATGTCAAGCATATTAAAAATTCAAATTTTATACACCATAGGGGATGATACTTTGAGCCAACATGGTAAAAAAAAAATGAGACAACTTGGTAATAGGATCACGTTGGGTGTTATGATAAATTCAAGTCCTAAAAAAAATATTCCTACTAAGCATTTTGAACTTGGTAATGAAAAATTCATGTCGAATTTTTTCAAGAATCATATTTGAATTTGAGGTTAAAAAATTTAATTGGTTGGAATTTGGAGAGAGAGAGAGAGAGAGAGAGAGAGAGAGAGAGTCCTGAAATTAATCCCGAAATTTAGTTTAGGGAACCAAACATGAGATTGCCCAAAACATAGGATATCCAGATGTTAATCTTGCATGAATCAAACAGGGGATTGAGTGAGATTCAGGACTAATTTAATACCAGGACTATTAATCCTGAACTATCAATCTCGGGACTGTCAATCCTACCTGTTTTAGTCTGTGAATCAAACGAGGCCTTATGGATATCTTTTAATTACATGTAGGAATTTTCAGGCAGGGGGGATGAGCGTTGGGGTCGTCTGATAGCAATCATATACTATATATTTGTTACGTTTCGAATATTTTGTTAAGTTTAATTCCATGTTGCATTTGGTTGATACCAAGGATGGAGCCAGGGGGGCTAGTAGGGGCAGTATATAGTACCCCGTCCCCCCCTTCCGTTTTTCGTTGAAAAAAATAATATGAACAGCTTTAATATTTATCAAGCTATAAAACAATTGTGTACTAAAATTGGTTTTAATGAGGTAACTACAATTCTTTTAAACAAAACAACCCCAAAAATTATAACCCAACTCACTTTAGAGACTCAAGGCCTGTTCACTTTTAAAAACTAAGGCTCACTGAAATTTCGGAAGCCCAAAACTCTTTAACGTGGTCTATGGACATCAAAGTGAAGGAAAAAGAAAAGAGCAAAAGAAATTAGGGGCTCCCAAAATAGTCGATTCTCAATTGCAAGAATTGAACAATGGAGTTGCTTATTCTCAGTACATTTCTAGATCCTTGTGATGGCTTCAGATCATTCAACATTGAAGATACTTGCAAACTTGCAAAGAAATATTATCCAATGGATTTCATTGAGCAAGAAAAGTACCACTTGAGATATCAATTGCAAAATTATAAGCTTGATGTCTCTAGGCATCCTGAGTTCCAAAATTTGTCAACGATTTCAAAGTTGAGTGAAGTGTTGGCGAAGACAAGAAAGTACACAATATATCATCTTTTTGATAATTTGATTCAGCTTATATTAACTTAACATGTTTCAATGGCTACAACCAAACGTGCGTTTTCTGCTATGAAATGTGTGAAGATAAAGATTTCGTCGCAACAGGATAAAAGACAATTATTTAACAAATTTCTTGATCACTTATACTGAGAAAGATATTGCTAGATCTATCATTGATGCTTTTAATAACAAGAAAGAGTGTTGAGCACAGTTCAAGATGCCTGAGTAGACACTAGATAGGATTAGAAACGTTAATAGTACCTTTTGCTATCTAAGTTGATAGTAGAAACATGTTTAGTTTCATATGTATTGGTGTTATTTTGTATATATGTATTTTTTTGAGTTAGTAAAAATTCATATCATTGTCTTAATTTAATTTTAATTTTTTTATTGTGTATATCCGTCCCCCCTGCGTAAAAATCCTGGCTCCGTCCCTAGTTGATACTACGAATAATTTATGCTTGCAGCACCAATATAGTATTTGGATTAAATTTTTTATTAAGTATATTCTAATTGTTCCCATGATAGCACGGGTCTTTGGTTGGTTGATGTTATGAATAATATCTGCTTTGAAATTTTTATATTGTTGGAATACAACGCAGTAAAAAAAATATATACGTATCTGTTTCTGCGAAATAACATCCTAGAACAATTTTTGGTTTACCTCGTGCATAGCACCAGTTATATTCTAGTCTAGTATATAAGGGACCCTTATTTAACTTACCATTTGGACCTCACTGTACCCGAGATAATTTTGACACATACAATTGCTATTCGAATCTGCTCGGATCAAGCCCTACCGGGCATTTTTTTTTTTTTGTTGAAGATTCCTACGAAGGCCCTTAAAAACACATTTTAAAAACATTAAGCAGTTCGAATCGTCGAAATTTTGTCCAGAAACACGAAAATGAACAATCAAAATAAACAAAATGCCACCCCGCCCAAACGTTGCCAATTTGAAAGTACAATGAGGAAAACAGTTATTTTAAAGTTGCTCACAAATCGCAATGCTCATATTCCCACCTCCTAACTGCTATTTCACATTCCACATACTCCGAAATTCCTCTCTACAATTCTAATAATCTTCTTTCAACCCGCCATTAATTCTAGTATTCTTCCTCCCCACTGTAGTTTGCACGATCTCAATACATGGTTCCAATCAAAGATCCTCCATTGCAAGTTCGGCTCGGTTTGTTACAAAAAAATTGTTTTTAAGTGGCAAGTTCGGCTTCAAAGTCACAAGAATTTGTTCACAACTTTTTTAGTACAACGTAAGTCTCTAATTGTTATGATTTTGTTCATGGAGTACGTATCAATTCCTCAAAAGTCAATTTCCATCTCTATTGGCTACACGTATGTTTATGAGAATTTGCATAGGTGGCTCCACCCTAACCCAAGGGTGGTCACCTGAACACCCTCAAAAAAAAAATTTGTCTTGAAATTTATGTCATTTTTTTAGTTTTAGACAAGTATAGCCATTGTTGAACACCGAGTGCTCAAATATTTGAACATCCTACTCAAAAATATTTGAGCACCCAAGCTCAACAAATCAATCCACAAATCTATTTTATCTAAATAATCCAACTAAAGGCTGAAGTCTTCCCGTAAATGGGCAGTTGAACACTCTAAAACCTTTGTATTTTATATTACATGTAAATTATATCGTGTTTTGTTTGAACATTTAATCACGTACTAAAAATACTCATCAATCCTGGTAATTCAAAATAGAACCCTTAATTCATTAGCTCAAAACAAAGTACACACTCTTAACTTTGAAGTACACGTGTTGGTGTAGTTACAAAGCCGCAGGGGTTTGATCAACTAGTAAATTGTCGCCTATATCTACGCAATTCATTGAAAATTTATTAGGCACGAAACTTGCAAACTTAATCCTTCAAAGGTTAAGAACTTAAGCATGAAGTACTAAATCAAATATACATGCTCAAGAACGAAAACAAGTATGCCCCGCACCGTGGTCAAATCAATGGCGGATTCAGAAGTTTTGATCAAGGTGTTCAAGATTTACCTTCAGTTATAAATACCCACAAATTTTCATATAGTAGTGTAAATAATGTGACCAGATGATGCGCAAATACACAAAATGTCAAAAAATTTCTTGACGAATTCTGTGTTCTTGGGACAAGTAAAATTAACCAAAGCACATATATACTAGCATTTATTGTAGAAATATGTATGGTGAATAGATTCGCACAGATTTTCTTTTTTGAGAGTTGTTTGTCGCTCAGAGAGAAGTCACAAGATGATATCAATACAATAGATACTTTTTTTCTCATTTTTTTTCTTCTCAATTTTGTCGGTTTTAACGGGGCATGCTCTTAGTTTTCGGTCATCCAATGCTTGATTCGAAGCGGGTCAAGCTGCGAGACAATAATTTCTTGTGAATCCTCTAGTCCCTGCGTGGATAACCTGCCTTTGACCAGACTGGGAAAAGGATTTGTCGACAAACTAGCCTGGACACCCTAACCATCAAACCAAAAAAAAAAAACTCCTCTTGTCCAGAACGCCACAAAAAGATTAAAAAGGCTATATTTCCAGAATCTGGCATTCAGTCACCTACAAAATCTCATATCTCACCCTCTTGAATGCACATTATCAATAAGAAGTATTCTATGTTTCCATATTTCCAAGAGATACTAACCAACTGTATTATTTCATTATAATTATTTCGACGCATTGGTAGCTCCTCAGCATCAGCCATAGTTCTCAATATGATCAAAGAGTGAAAAAGAAAAAACATATTTGGAATTACATAGCCATGCCACTCACGTTTGAAGCTTCCTAACTTCAGAACCTGCTACTGATTCATCTTCTAGTTTTCCACTTTTCACCTCTTGATTTGATGATTCTCCAATTTGGCTAGAATTCAGAATGTTTCTCACTGGAGGAGCAGAACAGACTGGTGTAACCGACCTGATTTGAACAGAAGGTGCCATGAACTGAGAAGGCACTCTTCCAAATTCCACCTTCATCGAATTTGGAGCGGCTCCAGTTCTCATTTTTGATGGAGCAGGCATCCGATTACCCATATACTGGGATCTGGGTCCCACTGAAGAAGCCTGGCTCACATTTCTTAACAGGACAGGCGCCGGCGCTGGCGCTACAACTGGTGGTCTAGAGATTCTGTGAGAATTTGCTTGGGTTACATGTTGGAGTCTAAGATTTGATTTGTGAGAGTCAAAACCGTGTTGAGTTGCTTCATGGAACTGAACAGGCCGAAATCGAGAATTCATGCTCTGAGGCACACCACTCTTCTGTTTCTCTATGATATGAACTGGTTCGTTGGCTGTCATTTCAGTCTTACTGTGGTCATGAAGAGGAAGGGGATTGAGAACTTCACCTTTGGATACATTGGACGATTCTTCAGTTCTTTCCTCCTTTATCTCTTGAATAGTCACCGTGGACTTCTTCTCCCTAATTGGACTAGTAGTCGGCTGGTTTTGCATGTAAAATGAACTGGGTCCTGGCAGAATAGGTTCTTGCCCTCTCAATGATGGCCCCACAGGAAGGGGCTCTTGCTCCCTTGTTGAGAAATATGGATGGTGATCAGACTGCACAGGTTGAAGAAACTGACTGGGAGGAGCTGGTGAAACTGACTGAGCCAACAGTCGATTTTGCAGCTGTAATAATTGTACTTGCTGCCACATTTGATAAATAGCCATTTCTGTAGGGAAACTAGAGTAAGCCCAACTTTGATACTGCATAGGATATAAGCTTGGTGTCGGTAGATTTAGATCCCTGTGGGGGGGAGTGGATCTCTGGTTTTCATCTTGCCGGGCTTTTTGTGATTCTGCTGGCTGTATAGTGGAAAGAACACGAGCGATTACCACTTGTTCCTGCTCTTCACTGCCCTCAGTATCTAACGAGAGAGAGGAAGACGGAGTAGAGGAAGGTGACTTCTGTTGAGCCACTGCATGAGCAAACCCGAGAAAAATTTAAAATTTACAGAAACTATTTATATCATCTAACCCAGAAATCAACAAAAAAATATCAGCCGAGGAATTAAGATGTGTGTGAGGGTGGTTTGTGGGTTACTTACGACACGCACAAACTGAAAAATATGCAGCATTGGATTTGTGGGTATATTATAAATTCTCAAAATGGCTCAGAGGATTAAGATACGCGTGAGAGTGATTATTCGTACGAGGGATCAATACAATGGGTGCAGAAATCATGATAATAACTGCTACATCAATCATGAACATGCATACACAAACAAAAAATGCCCCCACGAAGTCTATCTACAAGACACGTGTCCAAGCTATGTCCCTTATGTCTCCAACAAAAACATTATAATGAAAGATAAAGTACACTACATAGCGTGCTTGACATGTAGTCCCATGTATTGAGGCCTGTCTATGATCTGCTACCTCGAACACTGATAATTTCAATGCAAGGAATAGGAATGGGAATGGTAAGGGGGACGGAGCGTGACGCTGCATGCCTGAATTGTGGTATGATGGAACATATATGGTCATATTTCAGGAAATATGAATGTATTATGTACCGTGATCTCGTCATATCTTCTATGTTAGGCATAGAATCGTTTTGTGATAATCTCTCTTTGTCATCTTCTATTTAAGGAAGGGATTATGCGTACTCATATCTCTTTGTAATCCTCTATTATAGATATAGATTTCTAGGTTCTCTATTTAAGTTTGATTATTGTAACCTTTCTTATTCATTCAGAAATACATATCAGTTCTCTCTCCCATCTATTTTGTCATATGGTATCAGAACCATAAGATCTAGACCTGTCAGAAATCTGCTCACCAGCGGGCAGCCTAAGCCTCGCTGCCGTCCGCCGGGTACTCGTATGTAATAAAGTTTCTTCATCTCTTCTCTGAAACGCGTCATAGTATCAGGCAACTTCTAGACCAGATCTGAAAATTTTCTAGGGTATTTTAGGCTCTATTTCTTTGATTGTGCATTTCTGTAGTTCTCTCTCTGATTTTTGCCTTTGTTTCTCTAGTTCCGCACCTAAAATCTATATCAGAAATCTGTACGACACTCTCTTTAGTAAGACCCACACTGCTTGCACTATTTGGTTTGGAGTTGGCTGACTTCTTTACTAAGACCCACACTGCTCGTTTCCGCTTTCTACTTGGCAAATTCTCGATGCTCTCTGCTCTCGCATCATGAGTTTGAGGGGGTGTGTGAATGTATGTGTATCGTGATCACGTCGTATATTCTATCCTAGGCATAGCATCATTTCGTGATAATATCTCTTTGACTCTTTATCATCTTCTATTTAAGGCATGGATTATGCGTAATCATATCTCTTTGTAATCTTCTATTATAGGTATAGATTTCTAGGTTCTCTATTTAAGTTTGATTATTGTAACTTTTCTTATTCATTCAGAAATACATATCAATTCTCTCTCCCATATGTTTTGTCATAATTTCAACTAGTTTTTAAGTTGTAACTCTAATATTTGACTGCAAGATTGCTATATCTGGCACATAAGCTATGTATAAAATTTTTATATTGCTTAACGTATCTCTGAGTCCTGACGAGTTTGTATTATAACTTATTGAAAATAGCCTTGCCTGTATTTCTTAGGTTTTCACAGTTTTGCTAGTTGCGGATATAAACCGATTTTTTTTTCCTAGTCATGGAACACTGTGTCCTGATATCTTAGAAATTAGCGAGTTCGTGTTCGTATCTAGGTTGTTTAGGTTAGACATCAAATTAATAATTATGAGTAAATAGACAATTCGAGGCTACAATTTCAGTTCAAAAAACAAAAGAAAGGATGCCTCCAGTTCACAGATTTCTATTCCGGAGTTTGGAAGATATTCTTGAGAGGGATAATTAACTATTTTCTCCATGACATAATCCCCTTGTAAACAACCTTCCAGTAAACAAAACGGGATAAAACTAACGAGGATTGATTCCAAAGAACTTCAAAGGAAAGGCATAAAAGTACGGTAATAACACGTACGATACTCTGCCAGTTGTACCGCCTAAGCCAGCACACTCATATCTGTTCCAATGCTGCATATTTTTCAGTTTGCCGCTCCAGCAGAGGAAGGCAGGAACGGTTCAACATGTGAAATTATTTTTCCATTACCATAGACGCCACATCACAAATCAGGTCCCACAATCATTGCACACTAGGAGTTCAAACACTAGTCATACTGGGTCACTAGCTGGTAACTAAGTCGTCACTAGTTGCAACAAATATCACTACTACTAATCTATTGAACACTCCCATGCAAAAAATATTATGCAAAAATAAGGAAAAAAGAGAAGCGCGTAAGACAGACTCGTAACTCTAATGAATAGTAGAACATGGAGAAATTTATGCTAAAAAATGATTGATGCATACACTGTTTCAGGGCACCCCAAGCAGCTATAGCAGCATTCTTCTGAGCCTGTTTCTTGGTCTTAGCAGGTTCCCCAGAGAAGGTCATTCCTGCAAGCTCAACATTGCATGAAAAAACAGGAACATGACCCGGTCCAGATCTAACTGTTGTATAGATTGGTAGGTTTATCCCAGCTCTGTGAGCTGTCTCTTGAAGCAAATTCTTATAAACTCCAGTTTCATCCTGTACGAAAAAAGTTCATAAAGGCATATTATCCATAAATTTGAATACAGAGAGAGGTTATGCTTCTTTTCGACAAAGCATCTGATGGCAGCATCAATACCACGAACACCGAATATAAACGTGTTTAGGTATCCTAGGTGGGGGAGAGGGCAGGAGACGCCCGGGGAGGATCCAGTTGTGGCGGCGTTTGTGGAGCGGTTTCAGGAGGTTGGGGAGCGGAGGAGGGGTGGGGCTGTTGGTGGGAAGAGAGTGTTGATGGGTGGTGGTAATGGTGGTGGTGATGGGGATGGGATGATGTTGTCTGCTGGTTGTAAGCATTACACTGCTTACATTTTGGCTAAGTAACGCTAAATCAAATGGTTGCGAGACAGGACAAGGAAGAGAAAGGCTTGGTCCCAAAAACAAATATTCACTTGCATGTTTTTTTCTGCAATCAAAACATAAAAGACTTTGCATTTACATGAGACATCATCTTATAGCAGAAGAGTCCAAACGAGATCACCAATGTACAAAAAACATCCACATGATTATGAAAAGACACAATTCCAAAGCTCCTCACAGTATTTAGTACCCCAATTAATCAACCAAGGAGAAAGTATGACTCAAATTGTAATTTAGTTCCTTGAGAGTGTCGGTCTTTGCGGAAGCACAACACTACTTCATACTATCAAGCACACTAAACTATGCATTGTTGCATCCTTCGTCTGGCAGCTCACACAATGGTTAACTAAAGAACCATCCCTGCAGCATTGATATAATGCTATTATACTAAACCACATCCATTGAGTCGCCTTTTCAAGAATCACATCAAAGTTATGCAAGTAAGGAGATCTATTCCAACACAACAAAAAGAAGAAATCTGTCAACTGAATGGACTGATGAATTCTCATTGAAGTTCCCGTCATTTGCAACAAGAATAAATACAGTTGGAAGAAACCATCCATATCAATAAATGGTTCTGAGCCTACCTAGAGTGGGAGGCATGATCATACCAAGAGTGAGGAGGTAAAAATGCAGCTTTTACAGAGAATTTGTTAAGTCTGAGCACATCCAGTGTGTCTCTATAGAAGCGAACAGCTCTTTGAAATGCAAATGGAAGTGAACAAGAACGAGTTATGGACTTTATTCAACAGAACCACTTTGAGTGGAGGATGCAGATAACAAGAGGTTCTAGCAAAAGCAAGGTCCAGGGAGATTCCTTACTTCCAGTTCAGATATTTAGAATACATTTATGGCACTGGATTGGGACGTCATTCTAAAGCTGGGTCACTTATGCCATCAATTTTAGTAGGCAGCTTCTGGAGAGGTTACAAGATGTGGTTTACATTGTCGAATGCTCGCAGATCTCAAGGCCTGGTATGCTGAGATGAGTTAGATGACTACCTCCAAAATGTTGATACCACTTTTGAGTATAGTGCAGTGGAACAAACAAAATCTATTATTGCATATGCTAACTCTTGTACCTACACTCCACACACACTTTACTTAACAACACACACACTAAGATAAAAATGACTCGTACAATGTTAATACTACCACTTGACACTCACAACATCTAGGCACACTCTTTGTGCTCACTCATTTGGTGGTCTCTCCCCACTTGGGTTCTCTCCCACCAAAGTGGTGCTTTCATCACAATACCACGACCTTTGGTGGTACTTCTTTACCACACCTCACATATGAGGCTTTATCCCCCTTTTATAGATGTGTACCACCTTCTTTAATATTCTAGAATGTTCTATACGTCTTCCATTCCTTCATGCTCTAGAACATTTCACATACATCTAGAGTCTTCATGATCCTTCCAAAATCCTCTAGGGTCTTCAAGCTTCTCTAATATTCTAGAATGTTCTAGGACATTCTAGATACTTCCATAACTGTCTACACTTCTCTAGAATATTCTACCAGCCTCTTCATGAACTCTCTACAGTATTCTTGAACTATGAAGAGTAAGTGTTGCCTCTCAACAGGAATTTCAGAGCTGAGTATAAGATGTTGATGAGTGCATGGAAATCCGTTTTAAACTTGAAGGATATCTGGGCTACCAAAGACCCACTAAATGTCATTCTTTAATCTTTGCTTATTTAACAATACCTGGGTAGTATTTGACTATCGAATATTCCGCAAATATGGGAATAAGCACCCTCACCAGCTGTTAATTGTAAGGAGGTAGCACAATTGGTGGATCATAGTTTACTAGGGTGGCTAAGGTCAGGGGGAGCGGGTATGAAAGAAATAGAGTAACATATTAAAGAAATGGCCATTGACCTTTTTAGTCCAAGGACAAAAAAGAGAAACCCGTGCACAAAGCGCTAACTACCAAGTACCTTCTTCTATGCATTTTGCACTTTTAGATGTTGTAGGTAGTATGTGTACCATGGCGTAGAGGCTTTGCTCCTTTTTGGTACGGTTTGTGCATATTCCAGTTGCGATCATTTGGTGCCAATCACATCAAGTGAAAGGTCTTCACTTAAAAAATTAAGTAAAAGCACGACATAAGGATAACCTCACACTTAATAGCCCCACAGCCTCAGGCTAATATAGCATAACCATGAAAGATAAAACCTGACAAATTTCTTAAAAGATAAGTTAGCTTCATGTCAGCAATTCTTAAAAGATATACAATATAAAAAACGTAAAAAGTGCTTGAAAACTAAATATCGTCAAGCAAGCCTTATACTCGTATAAGTACATGATGTACACCAAACAACAAAATCTTCTACACACAATATGTTTAATGCACAGCTGATATACCAGATAAAACCTGATAAATTTCAGTCGTGATATCAGATCCAGGCATTGGTGAAGATATTTGCAGGTAAGGCTACAATGAGTTCTGGGTCTTCCCATAATATACCAGACACTGAATCTCCATTATCATGTTTCCCTAACTTCTGTGCGAGTATTGTCTACCACCTAAAATTGTTAGTTTAAACCGGTAACTAATGGAATTTTCCTGAAATGATGCTAAAAGATGATGAAGCTTTTTTTTTTTTTGACAAAAATGACCGAACTTAATGATGAAGGGAAACCACCTCGGTTAAACGCTTACCAAAACTTTTGAAGCCAGCGCTTTAGATGGGCCTCCGTTTGCAAGCGTGTTCAGAGCTACCTCCGCAGCAGCATGTTCTGCCAGCCTCAAAGTAGAGCAGAATGTAGGGCTCTCAAAAGTCTCTCCATTGAAGTTGACAGTAGCTTTAAATCGAGGGGAATGATCTGGACCTTCTCGGATACATGAATAAGATGGTAGGTTGAAGCAGCTTCTCTGAGCCAATTCTTGCAGTTGGTTTTTATACATACCTAAATACGAAATGCTAATATAAATTAATCAAGTCAACTTTTTTTCTTCTCTTTTTCCTGATGACCAAAATAACAATAAAAACCATGGACGCAACCAAGTTTCTTCCTCTTCAAATAGAGACAAAACGATAAATGGGGCCCCCTTCATTACGTCACAAGTCATAAAAACTGTGCCTCCGACTAGAACATTTGAGCATATATTCGTTCATACCTTAGCTGGCACTTTAACAAAAGCAACAAAATTCATTGAGTTCAACTGGAAGTTTACCCAACAAAGATGGTGAACAGAATAATAATGTCATTGTCCTTACTACTCCCCTCCATTACACAAAGCCAGTCCGCTAGGAAGAGATGTGCAATTTTTTGAGATAAAAAATAAAGTACTTCCATGCTTGACTTCTACAAAAACTTTCACACCAATCTACAGATTAAAATATTATCATTGAGTGGTTTAAAAAAGAACAAATAAAATGCGATTCGAGATGATGTTATAAATGACCACATATAGAATCTTTCAGACCATCAGTTGCATTAGCAAGCACAATAAAGTTCTTCACTTGGATTTGGAATGCAGTTCCACAATTTGTTTAGGATAACCAAAGTTGGTCTCAATTCAAACAACGATTATAACTTCCTTCCAAACTGGTGCTCATTCATGCATATGGTCCAAACCACACACTTGAGTCACCTCCAGCTTTGCTGATCTGTTGAAGAACTCTAACTTAGTATATGCATGCAATGAGAGCTCCTTACGGCTTCCACAACTACATTTTACAGAACAGCCATCTTAACTAAGTTCATACACCAACATAGAAGAAAGACAACACCAAGTTCATGGTATAAAACAAGAATTGTCGGACCAGGTGCTGAATAGTGCCGTGAGGAGTTCAATGTTGCTTCATTTGGCTTATGAGCAACAGAACCATGAGAGAGAAAAGAACTCGTTGCTATTAAAAGACCTCACGTTCCTACCATTGAGCAAGCACCATATAATCAAAGAGGAGCTACCCATGAAGCCTCTTTAAACCTTATCCTAGGGCAACTAGTAGCCTGGTATGCTTACCGTGACCACACCAGGCAGGAATAACCCAAGCTATCCAAAAGAGAACGATTACCACCTGAGAATATTGCAATATAAATCCAATAAGAATTAACCCATCGTCCTCAAATTGTCTATGGTCAGTCTAGCTTCCTTTGGTGCCATCAAAGCAAAAAAAGGCTGCTTTATAAGGGGCATTAGATCGCCATATCCCCTTCCAAGGAAAAGCAACATCCCACTACCAAAAGATGGAGCAAATAGTCCAGCACTTTAGCAGTTCAACACCCTAATTACCATTCTCCCCAATATCAACCCATGTTGAAACACTATGAAAGGAATTCAGAAGGAACTTGATATCAACTCAAATTCTAAACTTCACGTGGAAATTGGACTGCATCCTTAAATGCCTCACTTTCCATTTTCAAATATTTTTCACTCTACTATGCAAGTAATAAATGTACCGTTATTTCAATCTCTGCAATTCCATGGAGAACAACAAAAAAAATTCCCCCTTCACAGTTGTCCACCAATTTCCTAAAAGAATTCGATGTCCCTCCACTTGACAGAGAAAATAGAGGAAGAGCAAAATATATAAAAACATGGAAAGATTATTCAGCCTGTTGTTCTTATGAAATTGGAAAACCTGGTCCAACAAAGTAATGAGGGTTTCTATTGCCTAACCACCTTTTATTCCCAAATTTTTACATGGCTTCAAAGGGTCGATAGAATCAATCAACCCTAAACATAATCCTTCAATACCCCATTTAGCACTAACTTTCTTCATTAAAAGAATGAAACAGTAACTTTCAACCCTAATTGAGAAAACTCACCTTATCTTAAAAGGAAAATGGTGCTCTTATCTTTCACTGATATCACCAGTCTCTTGCTTTCTCAAGCCCCAGACTAGAAAAACCCAATTTATCAGAAACCAAACAGGAGATAGTATTTAATAATCACTTTTACATAAAGAACTTCAAATAAAAAAAACATCAGGAACCATCCCCTAAAAAAACCCACCTCGATCTGATGTATCAATGGTCGATTCACGCCCCAATTGCGCAAAAAGGAATTGAAAAGCCCAAGAAAACCGCCTAGTGACCAGAAAATTATACCACAAAGTTACAGCTCACTAACAAACACTGACTCTAGAACAAATGACTGAGGAACGAACTTACTGTTTTCACGCCACTTTATCATGGCTTCTCTCCACTTTCTCTTCTCCGCACATATCCCTCTCCCTCCCTACTCTCTTTCTCTGCTTTATCTCTCTTCTTTAATACTAGGACTAGGACTTTTGTCGTGATTGTGCTTGACGGGTTCTTCCGTTGTAGTTGAGAAATACTAAAAAGAGAGGATTTGTTCGTTCGGGGAAAAAAAAAACAGAGAGGAAGTTCCTTTTCTTTCCTTCCCTTTTTTTTGGTGGCATCAAGAGGATTTTGATTCGTATATTAGTGAGAAAATAAAATAAAGGGTAAATTTCACTCATCTCCTTGAGGAAGTTTTTTTTTTTTTTTTTCCTGATACATCAATTTCGCATATTAGTGCGAAATAGAAGAAAAAATAAATTTTACTCACCTCTCCTATGGTTTCTAACAAATACAAATACATCGACCTCTCCTATGGTTTTTTTAAATGCACTCTCCTCCCTTGCTTTTTAATTTATTTCCCACTCTCTTTATAAAAAAAAACAATTTCCAAAACTTTGTTTTTTTTGAAAAATGTTGTTTCTAAAAAAAAAATGTTTTTCAACTCTTTTAATTAGTTGAAAATTTTTCTTTGGAGATTTTTTATTTTTATTTTTGAAAAATAGTACTTGAAACAATTTTTAAAACTAAGAAAGTTCTGAAAATATTTTTTGGATAAAAAAAATAGTTTTCGGAAAACAATTATTTTGAAAACAGTTTTTTTTTTCAAAGAGAGTTTTAAAAACATTTTCTCCAAGATCGCTTTTGTTAATTTTTATGAAAAATATTTGTTCGAAAAAAGTTTTTTTGAAAAATATTTTTTGAATATGTTTTTCAAAAAATAAAGTTTTGAAAACTGTTTTTTATATTTTTTTGGAAACTAATGGAAAGTTAGGAAGGGGAAATCTGGGGAATAATTTAAAAGTAAGAAAGGGCAATGCATTTTCAAAAAGCGTAGGGAAGGTCAGTGTACTTGTTAGAAACATCAGAAGAGGAGAGTGAGATTTACCCTAAAAGGAAAGACTACTTTTTTCTCACCATCTTATTTAGATATACAAAATAAATGATTGCTTTCTCACATTTTCAAACAAAATTTATTTAGAATACGAAAGAAAAGAAAAGGAAGCTCCTAGAATCATTATGCATGCTTGCCACATATTTCATTAAAGCCTATATATCATGGGACCAGTTTCTAGTACACATAAAAAAAATACAAAAAAAAAAAAAAAAACACTCCATCTCAACCAATGAAACCAATGACTGAGATCAAATCTTAAAAGATTACACAAACTTTCTCTCTCCCCATCCACATCTGATCCAATCTTAGGTTTCCTCTTATCTCTGTTCTTGAGATCCGTCTATGGCCTTTACCGACACCTTCTCCCTCACCCAATTTCCGGCGACCTTAAAATTTTCTGGCGGAAAAACAGCCGAATGAAGTATATATGCTCCATCTCCATCTCTACACATAGCTAGATGTTAAAAGAGGTGAATGGGGCAATCTTAAGTCAGAAAAGTGTATCAGGGATGCAACAGAAATCCCATACCAAGCACCATCTGAAATCTGGAAAATACAAATACCACTTTTCATTTTATGCTCTATCTATATTATAGAGCTTCCACAGCCGAATTCAACCATGGAGGACCGTAAATCAAGATCAAACAAAAAAAGAAGAAAGACAACTTAGTTACAGACTGCTCCATCTCCTAATTCTACACGTAGCTAGATGTTAAAAAACACATTCTCCCAGATCAGAAATTAGTGTCGATGAAATTGGGAAAAAAGAAAAATCCAGGAGGACCTTCCGATCTCGTAGATGGAGTTCGCTAGGGAGGGTCGCCGGAGATAGGCTTAGCCGGGGATGGTTGCCGGGCTTGGGTCAGTGAGGGTTTGGGGAGGCCGAAGAGAAGAAGAGAGAGAGAGAGGAAGAAGGGAGGGGGATTACCTGAGATGGGGAGGGAAAGAGGGAGAGTACACTTTTAATTTTGTGATCTCAGCCATTAATTTCAATGACTGAGATGGAAGTCTTTTTTGTGTTTTTATTTGTGTCCCCAGAACCGGCGCCATATATCATTAGTAACAAGATCTACATAAATAGGTGGTGGATAAGGTTGTATTTGATGACAGTTATCTTTAGGGGGAATGAGAATATGATTTCAGGACTCTAAGATTCCCCTGTTTAGATTGTGATTGAATGGGAACTTGTCTCCCAATCCACGAGCAATCAAATTCCTAATGTCACGCCCTCATTTTTAATAATCAAAATTCATATAAAATCCACGTAGGATTGATCAAAGTCATACATATATTCATTGAAAAGTCAAAATCAAATATCCAATTCCAAATCAAGTTCAATGTGTCTCTAGCCAACGGATACCCATACCCAAGTAGTTAAGTATCAAAAGGGTTTATTTATTACATAGCTTGATATTGGCAAAAGATTTAAGAAAAATTGAAGTTACAGAGTTGTCTTCCAAAATACAATGAGTAGCAAAATGATAAAAATAATTCCATGACTCGTGTATGCTTCAAACCATGCATTCATACTCCAAGCATCCATCTCATGCTCCTTGCCAATTACCTGAAAATGATAGGGTGAGCTCACTAGCCCAATAGGAAACTATTCTACTAACGCTAGGTGTATAAAGAATGATATGAGAGCACAAGAGGTTTAATACCATGAGTGAAATGAGCAAGATATGGCATGGATGACTAAAACAAGTGATCAATGCCCTCGAAGTACCCAAATGTTCAATGAATTACATTAGTGTCCAAAAATACCCAAGTGCCCAAAGAAGTATCCAAGAAATGTTCAAAGATAAGAAAAATAAAGTCAAATGTCCATATAGTACCCACAAGTGACCACGTTCAACCATTTTCTCACTTTATCAATCTCATGTGTACATCAATTTATACTTGAGAATATTGAAATTTTCTTCCGAGTCTTTTGAGCCTCGTGGAACCCATGTCCGAGTCTTATGGGCCTCGTGGAACCATTGTCTGAGTCTTATGGGCCTCGTGGAACCCCTCCTAGCAACTCACCGAGTGGTGGTCCTAGTGCAACAACTTACACTTCGCTCAAAAACCACAAGTATTTCACACGTGTCCAAATAGCAAACATCATACCTTTTCATTTCATGTAACGCACGTCGACAATTTCCACAAAGTTTGTATGTGTCAAAGTACGTTGGAAGATCAACATTTATCACCAAACAAATCAATTACAATACCAAACAAATCAACCGGAAACCAAAGGAGAGTTTTCTGAAACTTTTTCGAAAAGGTATGGATACCTCCCAAGGGTGGTATAGATACCAATGCCCAGTCAGCGAACAGAAAGATTGGTATCCATACCTCACCAAGTTGGTATGGATACTAATGCCTAGTCAGCGAACAGAAAGATTGGTATCCATACCTCACCAAATTGGTATGAATACCAATGCACAATCTGCGAACAAAGAGTTTGGTATCCATACCTCACCAAATTGGTATGAATACCAATACACCGCCAGTGAACAGAATGAATAGTATCGATACCTCCCTAAATTGGTATGGATACCAATTGCTACGAATTGAGATTTTTGACAGCTTTTCGCAAATGGAGAAGGGTACCAACCCACATAAATTTGGGATGTCAAACATCATTTAAGCATGGAATAAGGGTATATCAACCACCAATTCATAGATTTAACAATCAATTCCATATGTCAAGAACAAATCTAATAGAAAACCCATTTTCATGAAGAAAACCAAAAGTTACTAGGATTTGAAAGCCAATACAAGAATATATGCCGCAAATCAACTTGATACAACTAGAGGGAGTAGAAATTTATCTCCTACCTCAAGATTAAGCTTTAATCAAGCCAAAACGTGAAATTCTCACTCCTCCTAGCAAACCCCAACCGAATCTTGACCTCTCGGGGTGATTTCAGCGCAACCCAAGCTCCACAGTGCATCTAGGTGAAGAATTTGAATGTAGATCTTGGTGGGTTTTTTTAGTATTGGAGTGTATTTTGGGAGAAGGGTGAAGAAAATTTGAGAGGGGAAAAAGAGAGAGGGTCGACAGACATAAGGGGGAGGGTTGTCTGAATTTTTGTCTCCTCTTTCCTCATTTTATACCCAAAATCAAATAAATACACTACACACCCCTCTTGTTACATGTGTGCAGTTAAAAGGCCCAAACTCAATCTATTTTACAGCACAACCCACGATTTAGCATCCTAAATATCATTTCACAATTTCCCAACTTTGTTTTTCCAAATACCATTTAAAATTACGGGTCTTTACACCTAAATAGAGGGGAACTTCATACCTCCACTACCTCCTTGGAATCTGGGATTACAGGATAATTTAATTCTCATGAGAAAATCGAAAGTCAAATTACAGGGTAATCTGACCTTCTACTTTTTCCTAATCATACAAGTATGTATTTTTTTATAGTCTTTTTTTCGTGTGAACTCTTGTGATATTTCCGTAGAAATAGCATTGAATGGATTATTTTTTTCCTTTTCTTGCTACTTTACAATATCGATTCTTACTATGGAGGCCCAGGGACGGAGCCAGGATTTTAGCGTAGGGGGGACGAATATACACAATAAAAAAATTTAAATTAAGACAACGATATGAATTTTTACTAACTCAAAAAAAAAATATATATATATATACACACACACACACACACACACACACACACAAAAAAAAAAATAAATAAATAAATAACACCAATACATATGAAACTAAACATGTTTCTAATATCAACTTAGATTGCAAAAGGTACTATTAACGTTTCTAATCCTATCTAGTGTCTACTCAGGCATATTGAACTGCGCTCAACACTCTTTCTTGTTATTAAAAACATCAATGATAAAGCAATATCTTTCTCAATATAAGTGATCAAGAAATTTGTTAAATAATCGTCCTCTATCCTGTTGCAACGAAATCTTTATCTTCACACATTTCATAGCAGAAAATTCACGTTCAGTTGTAGTCGTTGAAACATGTTAAGTTAATATAAGCCAAATCAAATTATTGAAAAGATGATATATCGTGTACTTTCTTGTCTTCGCCAACACTTCACTCAACTTTGAAATCGTTGACAAATTTTGGAACTCAGGATGCCTAGAGACATGAAGCTTATAATTTTGCAATTGATATCTCAAGTGGTACTTTTCTTGCTCAATGAAATCCATTGGATAATATTTCTCTGCAAGTTTGCAAGTATCTTCAATGTTGAATGATCTGAAGCCATCACGAGGATCTAGAATGTACTGAGAATAAGCAACTCCATTGTTCAATTCTTGCAATTGAGAATTGACTATTTTGGGAGCCCCTAATTTCTTTTACTCTTTTCTTTTTCCTTCACGTTGATGTCCATAGACCACGTTAAAGAGTTTTGGGCTTCCGAAATTTCAGTGAGCCTTAGTTTTTAAAAGTGAACGGGCCTTGGGTCCCTGAAGTGAGTTGGGTTATACTTTTTGGCGTTGTTTTGTTTAAAAGAATTGTAATTACCTCATTAAAACCAATTTTAGTACACAATTGTTTCATAGCTTGATAAATATTAAAGCTATTCATATTATTTTTTTCAACGAAAAACGGAGGGGGGACGAGACTATATAGTTTGATGATAAATAATTTTTTTCTAATATAATAGTGTGAATTTTTTAAGACGTAGGGGGGGCGACTGCCCCTACTTGCGCCCCCCCCGGCTCCATCCTTGTATGGAGCATGTACTACAAGTAGTTAAATCATCTTGAGTGAACCTGCAAAAATAGATATCATTTTCACTCTTAAATCTCAAAAAATTATACATGGAGAAACTTATTCGCGAAGGTTAAAATGTGGAACTTTACTAGCACGCACTTGGAAGATTTTTAAGTTTTAATAACTTTCTTAATTACCTAGTAATAGGTTATTAGGTAGTTTAATATTTTGATAGACTAATGTTCTAGAAGTTCACTTTTGCAATGATGGTTGGATATTTTTAAAGTTATTTAATTGTTTGCAAGTGCTTTAATAGTTGGCCTTTTTTGGTAGTCTACTATTGTTTAACTATTGGTGTGCATGAATTATGATATTTAATATGAGCTTTTAAAGGGTATTTCTTGGAAAAATAATGTAAAAATACATTCCATTGCTTAACTTTGAATGGTCGAACCAGACACTTGAATAGTAACTTATCCATTTTTTCCTTACTAACATTCTTACGTTAACTTATAAACTTCAATAGGATTACATATCTATCATATTATTGGGAATTCCCATGACTAAGATACTCATTCCTGATCTTTGATTCCTGTCGTCCAAACACAATTTAAGAGTGTTGGGAACTACATAGCAGTGCCCCAAGACTCAAATATTTTTTCCTTTCATATCTTATATCCAGAACAAAGGCATCAAGAAAGTCTTACAAATTGAGAACACTATCCAGCAACATTACCAATTCGTCTACTGCAAAACAGTCAAAAATGCTGGCATCACCAGGTTTTGGCCTTCAAAGCCTAGTTAGAAACAATTTGGGATGTAACATCATGCCCTCCGAAGTTTCCTTGTGATATCCTACTAGGGACCTAAGAATGCCATCAAACTCTCAAGCTTGTTAATTAAGAAAATGATGCTTCAGTGCATTGGTATGACTTAATTTTGATTTCTTCAAATGCCTTATGAATTTGTCCGATTGAAACTCATCCATGAACTTTCTCCTCACATCATAACCTTTTTTAAAACCGATGTGTAGACACCCCAATTTGGCTTGTTAAATGTTTAAGCCACATCTTGGGCAAATCCCAATAATGAAACGGTTTTCTATATGCTTTGATGAAGTTTGGAAACACCTATGAACTTTGTGGAACTCTTAAGGAATGAAGTAAAGCCTTAGAATTAGGGATGGGAGTGACAAACAACGTTTAGAGTGAGCAGAAGTGTACGGACACATATTTTAGGCATAGTAGCACCAACGATCTTCAATTTGGTCTGCTTTCAATCCATTTTCATAAACACTTTCCTATTTTTATAGTTTGATTCCATTATCTTTTCGTACTTTCAAAAACCTCTTTAACTATCGATATATAATACATTTCAATCCAATTTAAAATTAGGGAGATGCGAACGTTTAACCAAAATCATTCTTTTTTGCGACCTATTGAGGGTAAAATGTTCATATTTCTTTATGTACAAATTATTTTGGATCCAAACCACTTGGATTAGAAAGTAGACTTAATAAGCTTTTCAACGGTCCAAACCATGCATAAATCAAAGTTTGAGAGTATCCCGAGCGAACCTACAAAGTTTGGTTAGTTGTGCAGAGCTGAAGTAGCATCCGACACTTCAAGTAGCGACCAAGACTTGTATAAGTAGCGGCCTACACTGCAATTCTACAAGACCTACACTTGTTTTTTGCAGGCCAACACTTTAAGTGGCGACCAACAGATATTTTTGCACTGCAAAAGATTCTAGAAGAGCAATCCGCCCTTTTCACTCCTCTACTAACTTATTAGGATTTCTTTTAGATATCTTTGAGCTGCACCTATATTGATTTCTTAGAATTGAAGCCTATCATGATTAGGAGTACACTTGTGCCTTGTTTGGTAGAAGGATATGGAGGGACTGAGGGAGGATATAAAAAGATGCTGGACATATCCAGCTATGTTATATCCGGCGTTTGGTTTTAATGTGGAACCGGGATAAATTATGACCGAGATATACATATCCCTCTGTGGAGGGATTATTTTAAGGCACCCTCCCCCTATCTAAATATTATTCGGTCTGCCAGTTACCAAAACTACCCTGTTGGACCCCAATACAAAACAGAGAGAGAGAGAGAGAGAGAGAGAGAGAGAGAGAGAAATGCAGATCGTCTTCAACGCCAACGGGCCATGGTCATCATCGCCTTAAAGCCGCCATCATTGGCATCGGCAACGGCTCTGCAAATCATCTAAAGAAGCAGCAACAAACTGGAAAATAAGTAAATTAAACATCCATGAAATCATAAAGTGGTTCTCCAGATCTATAACAAAACAAACCAGGTGAAAGCAAGATTTTTAATTCAAGCAAAGTAAAAGCCAGAATACGTATACCCTATGGATGGACACCCAAAATAGATACCTTCTGAACATGGCGTTAATTGATGAGAGGATGAAGTTGATTGGCTTTGAGAGAATGAAAATAAAAAACAATTACGTGCAGGAACCCATGGGATCGAAGTTGATCGGTGGCGGTGGGTTTGGTGATTTGATCCGATTTTAATTAATCTATCAATTGTTTTGATTTTGCGCATCAGAGGGTTTTAATTTGTGTGTGTATGGTACTTAAATACTGTGCATATATATGTGAGGCTGATTCCATTAGCAACCCACAAATTTCTCCATACAACCCACTAAAAACTCCTCCATTTTTTTATTATTGTGTAAGACTAAAATGCCCCTAAAAAAACAAACACCCCAAATCCATCCTTCTTTTTCCCCCTTCCCCCTTTATCCCTTTGTCAGCCATCGCCGCCACCCATTGCCATCGCTGCCACCCATCCATCCCCACTTCCATCCACCTCTCAGGTCCGAAAACCTTCAACCCGCCACCACCATCTCCACCTTCTTCCACCTCTCAAGTCCAACAACCTTCAACCCGCCACCGCCATCGCCACCTCCTTCCACCTCCTTCGTTCAAAAAATTTTGGCTTAGAAACGACGACATTTCAAGTCCAAAAATTGACCATTTTTTCGACATTCACACCTTGAAAAACGACTATATTTTCGACATTCACACCCTGAAATATGTGCACCTATTCGACATTTGGATACCTTATTTTGACAACATACGTTTTGGCAAGTTAATGTCGAAATTCATACATTATTTCGACGTTTGGATACCGAAGTAGATACTTGGAAAATTATCCCAATTTCTTAATTTGATAACATACGTTTCGGTATTTCGACATTTACATACCGAAATAAATGCTGTTTTGTCCTGGTCTGGTTCATACATCGCAATCTGGTGGTACCCTCGGCTTGCATCCATGAAGCTGAATCTAGCATGTCCGGCGGTTGCATCCACCAACTGGTCAATCCGTGGTACGAGAAAACAATCCTTGGGACAAGCGTTGTTTAGATTAGTGTAATCCACACACACCCACTTTTTTCTATTTTTCTTTGGTACCACTACTGTATTAGCTAACCACGTTGGGTACTGTACCTCCTTAATGTAGTCGACCTCTAGCAAATTATTGACCTCCTGTATGACTACGTTGACATGCTCGGCTGCCGACCGTCTCTGCCTCTGTACCACGGGTTTACGTGCAGAGTCAATGTTTAGGTGATGACATATAAACTTCGGTTCGGTACCTGGCATCTCCGTTGGTGTCCATGCGAAGACTTCAAGATTATCCTTCAAGAAGTTGACCATCGCGTACCTGGCCTTTTCGTTCAAACCGGAGCCGACGAGGAAAACAGCTCTTCAACCGATTTCTCTTCGGCTTTCCTTCCAACATCTTCGGCTAAAGGACTCTCTATTACTTCCACCCAGTTCACACGTCCGGATTTTGGGCGCCTGTTTATAGCCGACACGAAGCATGCCTTTGCTAATAGCTGCTCCCCCACGAGGTCCTTTTGGCCGGACTCTCCGATAAACCGAACAACCTGATGGTAGGTTGAAGCAATCGCTTGCATTTTGTGAATCCATCCTGGGTCTAGTATCGCGTTGTACGGTCCTGGAGCATTTACTATGGCAAATTCCAAGTTGACGGTTTTAGATCCTGCAATTACTGGCAGCGAAATTTTCCCGATTGGTCAAACCAGAGCCCCTGTAAACCCAACCAAGGGAGACTTAACCGGAGTAAGGTCAGCGTCTGTCAGTCCCATCTTTTTTAACAAAGAATAGTACATGATGTCGGCCGAGCTCCCTTGATCCACCAGGACGCGATGCGCACGACATCTCCCAATCCGTACGGTGACAACCAGTGCGTCACAATGTGGAAGCCGTACGTTCTCGATATCCTTTTCGGTGAAGGTTATTGTCCACTTCTTGCCGACGTCTGGCTTTAACTTTTTGTTCGGCCGGTTTACGGCCATTACCTCTTTGGCCGAGTTTGCAGCCTTCAGTTCTTCCCTTAACTGATGCTCGGCGTCAGCATCAGCATATCCGTGAATGACTTGTATGTTAATTAGCTCCTCGTCGTTGTCATCGACAGTTTTACTTCCCTTGGCCTTTGCCCTTGTTTTCTCATGATCTATGTATTCGGCCAACTTGCCCTCACCAACTTTCTCCTCCAAGTATGCTTTAAACTGGGGGCACCAAGTGGTAAGGTGCCCCTTCATGTTGTGGTATCGACAACGGTATTTCAAATCTCAGACCGGAGGTTTGGCCCATTTTTCGGTGCTAAGGAGAACCATTCCTCTTGTTTGATTTTCTTTAAGAGCTCGTGTAAAGGTTCCTTGAACACGGTGACAACGCCTTCAAACTCCTGTGGTCTTGGTCCTTTGTACGAATTTTGTCGAGGATCCTTTCCTTTTCCATTTTTGGAATACTGGATATTGTTCACATCCATCCGACTATGTCCCCCTTTTCTGCCCCTGAAATACTTCTGCTCGGCCTTCTCCCTTTCTGTTATTGCCTCATCCAGTTTACTGTATTGGTTGATGCGGAGCATAAGTTCGTCCATATTGGCCGGTTCATTAAGTATGAGATCGGCAAAAGCCGAACTCGCAGAATCGAGTCCAAGCTTAAATTGCTGAACGGCCACATCGTGGTACTGACTACAATTTTTAATTTCATTGAAAACGTCCCAATACCGACTGGCGTATTGCCGCAAGGATTCTGTACTAGACTTCTTCAATGCCAGCAAGCAGTCAATTGTTTTTTCTTGCTTCTGAGTAGTGACAAACTATTGGAGGAATTTCCGAGAGAATCCCTTCCAACTCGTGATGGAGCCACGCTCCAGTTGGTTGAACCACATGAGACCGAGAGGACCCAAACTCGTTGGGAACATCTTACATAGTAGTGCGTTGCTCGGGCAATAGATTGCCATCATCTGTTGGAAGTGGACAAGATGAGCGTAGGCTTCGGTCTTGGGGTCAAACTTTGCGAAATTAGGGGGACTGAAGTTCTTTGGCGCCGTAGCGGAAAGGATCTCGTCGGAAAACGGAGAAGAGGCCAACCGATCCAAAATCGCATCCTCTCTGGTTCTCTCGGTTTTTCCTGTAGAAACATCATCGGTAATGACCTTGCTCGGCGTTGTATACTTCACATCCTCCATTGCTTATTTTCGGCTCTTCCTTGGGGAGTGTTCCCTGTGAGAACGAGCATGCCTCTTTTCCGGGGACAGGTCTCTAGTCTCCTTCAGAGGGTTCTTTTGGCGCCGATGCTCTCGGCCGCTTCCCTTATATGCCGATCGCTCATACTCTGGGCTTGATGAACGATCTCTCTTCGAACGACCTTGTGTCGCTTCTCCCGCTTGTCATCATTACGGTGTCGTTCATACTGATGGTCAATCGCCGTTTGATGACTAGCTGTCTCCGACAAGTGACGATAGACAGTTCGAGAACTGGTGACTGGTGGAGGGCTCTGATGTCGCAGCCGCTCAAATACTGACCTCGTAGGTCTCTCCTTGTACCCAGCCTGTATCTATAGGCCGAGTCTATCCTTGGCCGAACGTCGACGTTCGCCATTGTCTTTTTGAGAAGGGGATTGAGTCCTGGGCTGCTTGAATTGCCCAGACCGAATGACCGTGGCGATCAACTGGACGTCTTCTCGAAGTGCATTAAGCGTTTTATCGCGGCGGGCCATATGATCCTCCAGACTTTGGATATAAGCCCGTGCGTGACTGTCAGCAAACTGTTCGTGATGGTCGATGTCTTCATCCTCGAACCGAGGAGGCTGAGAGGTGGTGGCGGCGTGAGTTTTGCCGGTATCCACCACTTTAGTGGCGGTACGGGGTGGCGTACGTTCCCCTTCTGCCGAGTTATTTTCCATAACCGCCATCAAGGCTCAACTGCTTCAGATCTCGCTAAACGATTGAAGAGAATCCTCCGAATCACTACCAAACCATAGCGTCCCACCGGGCGTGCCAATTGTGGTGGGGATATTCTGTGCGGGAGATCCTTTCAGCGTGTACTTCATTCTTCCCCAGTAGATCCTGCAACAAAGAATGCTGGTTAGTGTCACTTAGGCCTCTTGCCCAAGGACACTCCGACAATCAAGCTAGTATTTAGAAGAAGACAGTACAAAAAGTGAGAGATCTGAGATTGTGTGTCCACCTCTAGGGTTTATCCCTTGTTATTTATAGATATCCATGTACTTGCTCTCCAAACCATGTGACGTCACTCGTCACATTCGTGGCCACGTGACACGGCCTATAGCAGGACACCACGTGGCCACCTAGAGGCTTCTCTCTCCCAGTAACCGCCCACCCATACTCTGCTTGACCCTACTGGCCCATTCCTTGATCCGGAGTCGTAGTTGTTCCTTTCGGCCCTAGCGGGGCATCATCATATCACTTACGGTAATATGTATATTCGGCCATAACGGGATGGAACACTTCGTGTATCCATTTAATACGGCCTTTATTCCGTCCGACCCAATAATCGTATATTCGGC
Organism: Vaccinium darrowii; assembly: GCA_020921065.1. NCBI lineage: Eukaryota > Viridiplantae > Streptophyta > Magnoliopsida > Ericales > Ericaceae > Vaccinium > Vaccinium darrowii. The sequence continues at coordinate 23,245,989 of CM037159.1, forward strand.
CCCCACAGGTGGTTTGACTGGTTTTTCAAATTTCTTTAGGGAGAGAGAGGAGGAAGACGATGGGGAGGGGGAGGAAGAGTAATTTTTTAGGTTTTTGAGAGATGGGTATTGTGGGAAGTTTAGGGGTATTAGTGGGTTGTATGTAGTAAATTTGTGTGGGAAATTTTAGTTGCGAGTTGTATGGAGAAATTGGATTGTATGGAGTAAACAAGGGGTTGCAAATAGAATCACCCGTATGTAAACATATATATACTCAAATTAAAAGAAAAAGGTAAGCATAAATATGTGAGAAGGGCTAAGTAGGAAATTGACAACATTATTCATTATTTGCCCCCTCTTATTCTCCTTCTAAAAAACTAAACAAACCAAGTCACTTTTTATCTCCCCTTCTAAACTAATCCACCCTTCAACCATATTCCCCTCTATATCCCCTCTTATTATATCTCACTTCTCCCCTCATATACATATCCCTCTACCAAACAGGGCGTCGAGGATTATATTTTAGGCGAAAAAGGATTTTGTATGTACCAGGTGCAAATGAAACAAGCGAACATAATCCACTTGTACTAAGCACAACTTTCAATTGCACCCATGTGCATAGGCACTCTCACTCCATCACTTTCCATTTTCAACGGGCGCAAAATATATAGTACTAAATAATGGGGGTGCAGCTAGAATTTATACTTAATGATGAAATTATTCATTGAGTGAATTTCCTCCTTTACACTTCTTTTGTGATATGCCCAAAAATATTTAATCAAATTTAATTGTTTTTTAGAAATAAAATTAAAATTTTCATTATTATTATCACTAATTCTTGATTTCTATGAACTATTCATAAGATATGGGAGACATTTCATGAGACGGGGGAGAAATGACACAATAAGTTGCATCACTTCAATAATTAAGAAAAAGTTGAATATTATTGCAATCTTGATGGATAGTAACAAAGTTTAAGAAGTATGTTATGAAAAAGAAAAGTACAACGTATAGAATAACAAATGATGGAAATGATCACCTCAGAAACTCATCACACAATTTTCGTATCCGTCTCTCTGTGTGTGTATAAGTGTGTATGTGCTTATTTGTTTTTTGAAGCCTTTCATTTTCATGCATGCCTTTTGTGGAACCATTTAATTTGCAGAATTGGTTGATTGAGGTTGTTTGGTCTTTCAAAGTTTATTTTATGGAGTACTATTTGTTGTCGTGAATGTGGAGAGGCAAATATTACCTTTATTAACCAAGCATTGGGCTTGGCCACGATTTAGGTTGAGGCCCAATGGTTCAATTGGTTAGTGCAGAGAGATGGCCCAATTCCAATGAGTTTAGCCAAAGCCCATATCACATTGAAAAGTCGCCACTGAATTGTCCGTGACCCACTGGAATTGGGCTTTTAGTTTGACTTATGAGTAAAATAAACCTTTTTGGGGAAGTAATAGGCTGGCCCCCTTTTTCTTTATTTTTTTTCCAAGTCCACCCCATGTCAAACACATTCCACCCATGTCCTCCCCACGCGCGCGCATGGTAATTTCTCTATCCAATAATTCGCATCGTTACTCTCTCTCTCTCTCTCTCTCTCTCTCTCTCTCTCTCTCTCTCTCTTATATGTTAAAATAAAATAACTTTCGTTATACACAATTATTTTTTATAAAAATTATATATTTGAAATCTACTTGATGAGGTCTTTCAAATAAGATCCCATTTAAAAAAAGTTATTTTACACCCATTAATTAATATTAATTTACCCCTTCTAAACAATTCACACCCTCCAAAATGAAAGAATTCACAGACTTGAAATGCAGAATTCACACATCACAACTCAATCTCCAAAATACACAATTCACATCCAAAAAAGAAAAGAATTCACACCCCTCAAATGCAGAATTCACAACCCACAAATGAACACAATTCACACCCCTTGTAACAATTCATACAATTAACACCCCTGCAACAATTTACACCCTTAATAGCACACTTTTTTTTGGTGTGAATTTTGTATTTTGGAGAGTGACTTATGAGGTGTGAATTTTGCGTTTCAGGTCTGTGAATTCTTTCTTTTGGGGTGTGAATTATGTATTTTGGAGAGTGAATTGTAATATGTGAATTCTGAATTTGAAATATGTGAGTTCTTTTGTTTTGGGGGATGTGAATTATTTGGAAGGATATGAATTCTTAATTAATGGATATAAAAATTAAAAAAAACTTTTTTTACATGTATAAAATTTCATATTCACAATAGATCTTGTTTGAAAGATCTCAACGAGTATATTTCAAATATATAATTTTTATGAATAATAAATGTGTAAAAAAAAGTTGTTCTGTTTTAAATCTAAAATAAAAAAAGGGGGAGAGAGAGAGAGAGAAAAAAAGAGAGAGTGAGAAGAAGAAGGACGAGGAAGGAGGGAGAGAGAGAGAGAGAGAGAGAGAGAGAAAACCATGCGTGTAGAGATAAATTCTCTCAGGAAAAAGCATGTGATGTGACACGCGGCATGCCTTATTGAATGGAAAAACCCCCTCACACGTGTACATGGTTTATTTAGGAGTAAAAGACAAAATGAGATTTGAACGAAAGCCCTCACAAAAAGTGGGGGCGGCTTGGAATTTCCCGAACTTCTTTTTTTTTTTTTTTGTCAATAATACAATATCTGTGCTTCAAATAAAAACTCAACTTCACTCTCGGTTAAAAATTACTTTATTTGTTTAGACATGCAATTCTTTACATTATAGAAAATTAAATAATTTAGATTGCAAAAAAATACAGAAATTATTAGATTTTTTTTTTGAAGCATAAGTGTTAATTCTGATTTTTTTTTCTTCAAAGCTACTTGATAAAAGTGTAACTAAGGGCGGGCAAGTGTAAATTCTTTTTTCCTGAATAGTCATGGGGAAAATACTTCAAAAAATCAAACAATAAGTGAAAAAATCACGAAAAAGAGATGAAAGATTCTTGTTCCTCAAAACAAAGTAAGGTGTGTCTAATTGTTGCCCCTAGTAACACTGATTCCTGACTCCGCCACTGTTTAACCTGGTATGTATGAAGCAGAACATGAATACATGCAAGACCGTTTTGAAAATTTTGGAAAGTGTATAAAGTAACTCAATGCTTTTGCATTATTTCTACCTTAACCACGACTCATTGATCGATAGTTCGCCTATGCTCCCTCCTCCGCTAGCCCTTCAAACCACTCTCGCCTCTGCAACAAGCAGAATCATACTACATGATTACAGTTTAACTCTATTCCATTGGACAAGAGGTGTATGTCTCCAATTGTTTATGGTTTAAGCAGGGAAATGACCAGTAACAGAATCAATGTCCGGTCATACGCAGGAAACCATCAAACTGAAAATGGCTCTTATTTCGCAGTATTAAGTTTCTTCAAACATTTTTTTTTTCATTTTCCAATCGAATCTTATAATACTGTTGCATAACCGTAGCGAGACACCAACTTACAACATGTTCAGGATGATGCTACTACCCTAAAGCACAATACATACAACTAATTCATTCATACATGTATGCTACCAACTTGAAAAAATAATTTTGTTTACTTGTGTATTTATTTCAGGGTTTAAATGTTGGAATATGATGTGTAGACACGGAAGTCGCTTGATAGACAGTTCTGTCAACAATGCTCCGGTAAGGGTCCTCTTCTCGCTTCTTAATCAAGAAGGCAATATTCTGCTCAACGTCGGATTTTATCTGCAAGTACAATTCTTTGGCATTTTTTCTGTCTTTGAGCATCAATTCTCTTCCCTTTGTTCGTATCGGCTTCCCAAACAGATAGTAAAAACGACCAGGAATCTTGGGTAAAAGACCAGGAGGATAGAAATCTTGGTTAGCAATCTCCCCATCCATTTCGGTCCTACAAACAGAGCATGCTCATATGAATACAAGTACCTCACATCGTAGCATAGTGACGCTACAATATTGTGTCCGTATATAGGATTCATTAAAGCTAATATTTTAGGAAACAAGTAAATATTACCAATGAAGTGTAATTACCTCAACTTTACAGCATCTTGGTTAGCTTTCCTGATATAGTCATTCACCACAGGGATTCTCATCCAATCGTTGTAATCAAAAACTAACTGCAGCATCAACAATTTACAGCATCAGACTGTTCCAATACCTTTTTTGTCAAAAGAATCGCAAGGAAAGAACAAACAACAAATAGAAAGCCAGAAAATAAAGGCTAAAGGTTTAGTTGGATGCATACACCAAACCAAACAAGTATTAGTGAAAACATGGTTAAAAACATAACACAAGTTAAAAAACGAGTCCCGTGAGAAGAGAAGCACATGCTTACTTCTGCCAAGTCATCTTCTCCAATGGCACCAAATGGTACAATTGTAGCCCCAAACCTTGCTGCCATCCTCACAAATTCAGGTTGATGAGGCCAAAACAACTTATAAGCTTCCCCCTGAAATCCATAAAAGCTACATCATTGTCAAGTACCGGAGTTTATACCAAAGTCCAATGTAAGCCAGAAAAATAAAACCCATTTCCATTTCCAAAACGAACAGGTCTTGCTCATAAAGGATTTCAATGAAAGTGGAACAGTAACTGGCACGGTTTCAGACCATGGAGAAACCTGTATCTAGGTTGGAAGGATCATTTGATATATTTATGTAAACTTGGTCCCAACGGCCCAAAAGTAAAAGCCTGTGCTTATTTATCCTGCAATCTATAAACTTTAATGTATCATCAACAGTTTCCATAGGTAATAACCCGCGAAAACTCTAGCAATTGTTATTTCTATCAGTGAACTCTAGCAATTGTTATCCACAAGGAAAACAACATGATAGTACTGAAAAACTTATGTTGATCAATAATAGTTGACCTGTCAATAAACGGAAATGAAAAAACACCTTGGCGGTTATATGATCTAAAATGTTTTGGCACCTGATCTGTGTGAGGCTAGATACAGCGTCTAAGTATGTTTCGAAACTCTAGCATACCTTCTACAAAGCGTTTATATACCACTAACAACCAAGCTTCCCCAAGCGTTAGCCTACGACCAAATTAATCAACAATATTTACACTTGCGACAAATAAATGATTAGGGCATGTTTCTGATCACAACTTCTTCAAGATTTAGCAACAAGCAACTGAACAAGTATATTAGACAAAAGCAGATGCGAAATCCTAGTGTGTGTGTGTGTGTGTCTATATATATATATAGTGAGCTTCCCATTAGGACTCCCTGATGGGCTTCCCATCAGGGAGCCCTCCAATTCTCCTATTTCCCGATCAAATTTTCACAATCCGAACCGTCCAATGTGTTTAAAAGGTGTTTTTAAGGGTCCCCGTGAAAAATCAGTGAAAAAAAAATACCGGAAAGGGCTTGATCCGATCAGTTTTCGATAAAAATGCATATATACAGTTTTTATCGAAAACTGATCGGATCAAGCCCTTCTCGGTATTTTTTTTCACTGATTTTTCACGGGAACCCTTAAAAACACCTTTTAAACACATTAGACGGTTCGGATCGTGAAAATTTGATCGGGAAATAGGAGTCCCTGATGGGAAGCCCATCAGGGAGTCCTGATGGGAAAGATTTCGTGTATATATATATATATATATATATATCTGTGTGTGTGTATGTGGCGCACGCGTGTAGAGGATCCAGTCCGGATCCGGAGCTCTCATTTCCCAATCAATTTTTCATGATCTGAACCATCCGATGTGTTTAAAATGTGTTCTTAAGGGTCCATGCGTGGAATAACCAAAAAAAGACCCAAAACTGCTCGGATCAAGCCCTTTTGGGTCTTTTATTTTTGTGATTCACTCACTGGGGCCCTTAAAAACGCATTGGACGGTTCAGATCATGAAAATTTGGCCGGGAAATGAAAGGTGTGGACAGGAGTGGACTGGATCTGTTATATACATAAATACATGGGCTGGTGTCTTTGGTGTAATCTTGTTGACACAATGTGCTACCCAAGTTTTCATACACAAATACATGGGCTGGTGTCTTTGGTGTAATCTTGTTGACCCATGTCTTCTAAAATAAAAGGGAAAAAAAACCCTTCTGCTATTACTGTATCGGTAAAAAGCAAAAGGGCTATTGGTGCAAATATCTCAAGAATAAAAAATGAATTTTTTAGACTATGAAAGTTGAGGAAAGAAATGCTAACAAATATGATTATTCAGTTATATAAGAAGAGAAGTAGAGAACTAGTTAAATCAAATGGGGTTCGACACACCTTACGGTGGAGAGCTTCACGGGCACCGCCAGGATAAAGCAGTATATGTGATTTTCCAGAGAGTAATTTGAAAAGGTTGCTTGCTCCGACAGGGGTTGCACCATATAATTTTAGCTTATCAAAAAGGGAAAATTCATGTGACTGACTTTCGGTCTTTGGTGTAAACAACCCTGGGTGTGCTATACCACGAACCAAAACATTCTTCTCCCTCAGGAACTCTTCAACAAGTGGAACAAGATCGAGTCCTAGAAACATGTGATAACCAACTAATAAAACAGGACCTTCACCTGGAACCCCCGCAAGACCTCTCACTATTTTTCCGTCTTCCAAAGTGGAGAACATTACTGGGCTAGTAACAAAGCGATACAAGCTGCATTTCATCATTTAATAATATCAGTTTCAGCCGACAAATACCCATAAGCATGAAGGTGGTGGCGACTCATACAGGCACAACCAGGATGTTAGGGTCACAAACATAACCCCTGTGATCTGTTTTCCTTTCTCTGTCTGTCTAAAGATAATTATTTTGAACAGTGACGACTAACTGCAATTAAAAGCAAGCGTTATTGGTTGGATAACAGTTTGAAGTTCCTGAAAAAAGACACAGAAATTATAGATCTTTTTACTTGCCACCTTCTGGATATAAAAAACGACATCCATCATTTTAAATGTCTGCAGCGCGGTTATCATTCCAATGCCCTCCCTCTGGGTTCTGTTTATGTCACTGTATATAAAACTTTGACAGACAAAAGTTGTTCTTAATAAGTCCTATTTTCGAAAATATAAATCATACAAGATTTTCAACAACGTAGGAAGCATTTGAAAAATGCTCAAGGAAACTTTTATAGGCCATTTATTGTAGGATAAATTTAAAATACTAACAGTTGAATGCCTCAAAACAAAAATCTACAATTATTTTGATGTATATGTATTAGACCTAATCTGAAGAAAAATATCACATGATATACAGCAAGTGATGCAAGAAACTTATGATTTATGAATCATCAAGGTTATATGACGGCTAAGTCAAGAAAATGTATGCAATTACGTTGACTTACATTCAAAGTTCAAAAAGTTTGTTAGAGAAAGAGAACAGCCTAAAAGAAGATGACCGATTCCCCACAGACTGCAAGTAAATAAAATCATTGTTGATGCACAATTGAAAGATCTTGTGCACAAAGCAATGTACCGAAATATCAAAAAACAAGAGTGATGTAATCTTGCAAAATGTTCTGGAAGAAAGCACCTTAAATGGGGGTGTATTTTTCTTTGACGTTAAGAATGTAGAGGCTGGAGAGGGTGAAGATAAAAGAGGAGTGAACTAGCGAAACAAATGGTACAACTACCAACCATCATCTTCGCATTCATCTTGTTATTATCTTCTTTCTTCTGTACTTATCTTTTGCTTTGCGTACAACTTCCAACTGACTTTACCAGATCAGCACCAATTTCAATAATTTAGAGCTAGCAAGTGGTTTTTGAGAGTACACAAGGACGTTAGCGGAGGCCTCATGGATAGTGCACAAAGAAGTTATAAAAGCTCAATTACACATTTGATTAACTTGATCAAGTTGTATCATAGCAGAGTGCCGTCCAAAAACAACACAAAAATATTTAAGAACATGCTGAATTACCTATTATCTGCAAGTGTCTGTTTGAATTCTGACATACTAGGAGGTAAAAAATCTGTGACGAAATCATGCCTACGTGAATGCCGGTATTTGCAAGTACCTTTAATGACGGTCAATAGATTAACACCATCCTCCTGCAAAATACACATTTAATCAGTTGAACAGCTTTGCTTGCTCTTGTGTTTTCTCTCTTTTTGGAATGATGTAGACAGCTGTTTGCAGGATACAGAAAAAGACCGTTTGGGTTTCCTCATCACCTCCCGTCAGGGTAATTTGTTCTTTTTTCAGGTGGTGTTTTTTTTTTTTTTTTTTTTTGATTGACTTTTTTCTGGTAATTTGTAATGGTTAGAGAGCAGTGACAACACAGTTTGTTTTGATATTCTCTTCCTCTTTTTCATTGACATATTCTCCCCATTTATCCTGTTTGTACGTCTTTTTTTAACCCTTATAACAATTTTCCTTGTGCCAGTCAACAAACAAACAAAAGAAACAAGAAGGTCGAGGAGTCCTTTATATGTGGTTATAACTATCAAGCATATAGAGAACACTAGCAGTCTTGCCACGTTCATTGCACGTGGTACGTTTTGTTTCGCTCTACTAGGGAAAGCATCTTTTGTATGTGACTGGGTGTAATAGTTTCACAGTTGTTTGGTGTATTGGTTGGCTTAGGCCCAATTTATACACTATATTATCAATTGTTGAACCCCATTCATGCACTGATGCACAATGTCATTCCGACAAACTACACATCCCTAATTAAAATCAACTAAATACTCGAGTAAGTTAAAAGCATCACAAAGTTCACAAAGAGAAAGCATTGACAAAGTTCACAAAGAGCCCCCATTTCGATCATCAGAACACCATTTTATCTCCAAATATCTTATTGGAGGGACTCGGGAGGGAGGATGCGTAGTGTGCACATCTTTTCCATCGTGTTGTGGCTGGAATACAATTGGCTTAGTGCTTTTTCCTTTTTAGAAAGGACTCTGGCAATGTGTTACAGTCTGGAAAACTCATATTTCTAAGGCACATTTTGTCAAACAGTTTGTGGGCATTGCTCTTCAAGGTGGGGATTCAAAAGTGTTAAGAAGCAAAATAAAATTTTGGGCAATTTATACTTGTGCTGAGTTCGGGTTTCGTAGAGAGGGGTGATGGAAAGCAGAGTAACAACGATTTTGATAAGTGGATTGACTTCTCTGCTCAATAGCTCTTTCGGAAGAGAAATTGTGAGTCATATCACCTGTTGATTTGCATGGGCAACAGAAATTGTGGCGAGTTCAGTAGAGGAGGAGATGATTCCTCCAAGCCATTGGGAGAGAGAATGATTCGTTGAAGCCGTTGTGTTGTTTCAGTTTTGCAGTCCGTTGTGTTGTTTCAGTTTTGCAGTTTTCGGGTTGGCTGCTTGTGATTGGTTTGTTACCAAGGGGCGGGATGGGATGGGATGGATATTAAAAGAATTGGTTGGGGGCATTGGAGTATAGATAATAGGAAATTTCCAATATCAAATTGAAAATGGAAGTGCTAATAAGGAATCTGCAAATTTCGTTCAATGCATCTCAAATTTAAATCTCAAGAATCACTTAAATTGTTACTATTTCTCAATCATATTGGGCTAAAACAACTAAAAGCGAGCTCAGTATACATGTTGCAGTTCAGAGTGGAGATCTAGGATACAATCTAATAAGTGCAATTAGTTATTGACCCTACAGATTCAGTGGATCATTACGTGCAGAAGTCTAATGGACTTCAGTTTTGATCCCCTTAGGTTTAAATGTAGGAAAGCCACTCAACAAAAACCGTAATATAGATACGTATAGAAAAAACTACACCTGTAAGTAGGCTGTAACTATGTCCAGGAATTTTTTTACCAAACACAAGCAATCAAGGATTCCTTTTCTTTCTCTCTCTTGCGTTGCATTCCTTGCTGTCATTAGATAGTTGAATAACAGAAGCCCCAAAAGATGGTCATGACGTTTTTTCAAATTTAGCAGATTGCGGAAATTAAGAAATTTTGCTACAAATAAAACACAGCTACGTTGTTTGGTGTGTCCACTTCGAAACAGTAAAACAGAGTCACAGCATGGAGAAAAAATTTGCCACGTACAAGTAGAATAGTATGCCCGTTGTCTTTGAAATAACGAATTTCGCAATTTCGCAATGACCTCAAAAGTTGTTTTGCTTCATCTCCACTAGGTATCATGTTATCCTTGCCACTGGAATGTCCATGAAAAGAAGATTATGTCAAGTATAACAATTTACTATTAACATGTTTCCCACAACTCTCATACCAACACAAGCAAACAAAAAGGCATATTTTACTATATGGAAATATTTGAAAACCTTAATCTATGAGAAAATGTTCTTTAGCCAAAAATCCATTACGAAGCCCGTAGAATCAGCAGGGAAAAACCTGTAAACTAGACATACATAAGCATGTCAAACTCACCCATAAAAAAGTACACAAAAGAAAATACAGCGGGAGGAAAGGATAAAATAGACAAGACAATACACCAAGGAGTAAGGATCCCTTGAAACTACACCAATGTAATTCAATATCTCAAAAAGTAGGCTTTATGATCTGTCTGAACTCTGCACATAATGCAAAACGCCGCAGCCAGCCAGTTTTCAAAGTTTTTGGCAACAAGAACTCTAACAAGCACAAAGCCCACCTGAAGTCAGCATAACCTAAATGACACAAGATATTGGGCTAATCAACTTCCATAATTCTGCAGCCGCCGGACAAAGATACAGGAGACAACCAACACTTTTACCCTGGTTTTTTTTCCCCTTCTTCTTCTTGCTAAATAAAAAAGGGTAGGAGGAGAGTCAGAGAGTGGCAACCCTCCTTGGGCATCATCAAAGCAGGAGCTGAACAAGAGCGGTCTTGCCGGGCCAGGCAGTGTGGGAGAACCGCGCACGGGGGGATATGTAAGTTAACCCCAGCCCCCCTAGGTCACAATGGGCATGAATCTCTCCATACTTAACTCAAGACCCAGGTCCTCCTAGTCACCAAACCACTTGGGAGTAAGCAACTTACCCTAGCCGCTGCCCCCCTCCCCCCTTCGTGTTGCACACCACCACCTAGCATCATCTTAAGCAGTTTGAGATGGTAATCAATTGTCGAAATGACCTCTCGAGCAGCTGTCGAAGGAGGAACTACAACCTTGAAAGAATATCCACTTCTCAAAATAACTCTCCGCAGGCAAGGGGAACCCCAAACATCGTGCAACCAGAAGGAATGAGCAGAACAATCCTTTCTCAGGACCCTCCAAAGTCCAAACCATGACATCCTGATCTTCCTGAAGAATTACTGTATCATCAAGCATTTTAAAGAAAGTCCCTAAGGAAAAGCATTTGAAACGTCCAATTCCTATTCCTTCTGAAACAGTGGATTCCAGTAACCCACCATCTTCAAGTGAAATAGACTCTTCGACACCTATACTAGGATCAACTGTGTAACACAAAAGGCATGAGAACGGATCCCTAAGAGGTATATGGCCTTACCACAGCCAAGCAAAAAACCTCGTCCTCCTTCCATTTCCCAACTAAATTCTCTTAGTGGATCATCTCACCATTAACCTGACTTCCCTTAATCCGATCCCATAAGGACCCTTAAATTGCACTAGGGACCAATTACCCAAATCCCTACCCCCCAACTTTCCTTCCACCACCCTTCTCCAAAGCCTGCTGTTCTTTCCCCAACAGAGCCTTATTGAAAACATGGAACATCTGGACCCCAAGCCGTCTGGATAGGCAAACAAACTCTATCCAAGTCCATAGGTTAATGACTAAGCGCCAATAACGAGGAATGGCGAAATTTGAAATCAATTATGTAAGTAAGGTAATAACGGGTGCTCTTTATTAGATCAATGAACCACCTTTGGATACATAATTGTGTTTCCATAACTCCAACCATGTCATGATTCTATTTTCACGACGAGGTTCCATACTGCGTTGGCTCTATATGACCAAAGAGCATGCTGAGATATGATGTAGATAAGACTCATATTACATCATCCTATTTATTTCTGAAAGTTTTGAAGCTTTATCTATAGCGGGCACAACCACAACATCAAAAGATGTTACTCCAGTTAATTATTAATGATTAATCTTGACGGTCCCCCTTTTCTATCCATGTTTGTATCCGTGCTACATAGCTGGCAACTTAATCTCCTCTCGTCTACTATAACTCCTTTACCTGGTCATTATTGACCATTACTTAGTCCTTTTCCAACTTGGGATGTCCCACAACGTAGTTTGCTATGAAAAACCATAGCAGAAAAGTTGTAATTTTCCAAAACAATCTCCTAGAGTGGAGACAAAAGTCCTTTTGACTTATGTAGTACTTTTGACTTGTATTAAAACTACTTAATTACATATTTTCCAAACAAGTTGGAGCTACTAAGGAGGCTAACATGCTGGGGCAAAGGACAACCTTCCTTTCCCAAAATCTGCCGTCAATTTTTTCTACAAACCCTACAAATTCCTTTCGTTAAGCAAAAGTATGATGGAACTTTTTTTTTTGATCGGCAAAAGTATGATGAAACTTGAGTTGCAAAATAACTCACAATAACTTTTTGAGGAATGATGAAGCAATAGAAGATACCAAATGAGAAGCAAGGCGAAATAACAGTGAATAATGGTAGAAAAAATTTAACCTAGCAAGCACAAGTACTTCAGCTGTAACGGCATGAAGACGAGAATTAGCATAAGAAGCAGCTGATTTAAGCAGCTTCAGCTTCCAAAGAAGAGAGTCCTTCGGAATAATATCAGCCAAGCCCTGACAAGATGAATGAAAAATATTAGAAAAGAGAACAATGGCCAATTATGGTCCTTGCCATAGAAACACTTCCTCTAAAAAAGGTCAAGAATTCAAGGCACTGCATAATTACATATTACCTGTTTGGCTGACGGCCTAAAGCAGGCTACTCTTGTAGAATGTTATCAGAATCTTTTTTGTTTAAGTGAACCTTGTTCAGCTTTTGGTCATTTCCTTTTTTTATTTCTGTTTTTACTTTTCTGTTCGTCGGGAACAAATGAATCAAAAAGTAAAAGATAATGAAGGTACATGAAAAAAGTCCAGACAAAACTGATTTTTTTGTTCCTTTTTTAATGATGTCTTAGACCTTGGTGGACTTTTTGGGAATATGTTCTTTTTTATTACTTGTTCAGTTAAGTCTAGAGGAACCAAAAATCTAGGGGGGAAATTGGCCAAAAGATTGAGAAAAAAAAAGGTTAAAGGAAAAAAGATTCTAAACTAAAAACCAGCTTTAAGCCTCCAGCCAAATTGGACGCACAAAAGAAGAAGAAGAGGTATAAAATATAAGTTGTAAAATAACCAAACAGAAATGAGGTGGCAGAATACTCTATCTTTAAGCAGTGGCCACACCTCCAACACTGTAGATTTTGTGAAGCACTAAGACAATTCTAACTTGAGACGGCACTCCAGTTACTTAAATTCCCTGATGCAGCAACCTGCCCATTGATTTAGAGTGAATTTGACACAAGGTTCAGGCTTTCACAGCACCAAGTCATTGCAAGTCATTACTAGCGATAGATATGGAGATTATGTGTTTACTTTGACTCATGTGCAAATTGATTTGCATCAATACAGTGAATGATTTCTATTCATGGCTTTACATGACTTGTGCCCCATTACTTAGAAGAAAGAAACAAGTGTTACATTAATGTTACATTAATGAATAAGAGTATGTAGAATGAAGTTCTAGAGTAGTAGTAATAAACATTAATGTCTTACAAGGCGAATGCGCCATGCGAGGCTTTGAGGCTTTGGCGTTGTGGCATAAGCATTTAGATATCCAATACTTCGGTTAATAAGCACAAACTAATCAAATCTACATAAAAAAAGATACTGATAATAATGCTAAATAAAAAGTTATAAAAGCTCTTCTCAGCCTAGAATTTCATATGCTAATATAAATCTGTAATTAAAGCTCACTCACTCTAACGAGCTACAGCTGAGTCTATATGTCACCTCTTAAAGAAAGAACCATAGTATATCTCGGTGCTCTTTCTAGCCATCATACATGGATGACTTTGGTCACTTCTCTCTATTTTCCTCTCTTGCGTGACTTATTTTCATAAGCTGTCAAATAAGTACTGCCTCACTTCGAGTAAAGATCGACAGGCTGGGAGAAGGAGAAAGAGTGGTAAACTGGTAATCTATGTGATGTTGTTCCTAAGTAGAGTAAGCCTCACATGAAATGTCATAAAATGCATATTGGAAACTTAATGCGTTTATTAAGCCTAAATTTAGCCGTTAAAAGACACTGAGGACATACCCTCATTTGGCCTATAAATCATACTCCCTCCGTCCCTTAAAGTTTGACACTTTCGGGAGTGCGTGCCATTTTTAAATTGCCTATATCTTTCAATTCATAACGTTTTATGTGATTTTCATAACTTTGTTTAAAAGAACTAATTGAAATCTATCAAACTAGATCCATATTGCTTATATAAAATATTATAGATTAAAAGAAATAATTAATTTTTTCATAGGGCTGGAATAGTGAAAGTGTCAAACTTTAAGGGACGGAGGGAGTACTTTACTTCTGAAACTCCGGATTACAAGACCCAAGAATCGAACCTCGTTCCCTCAGTTGGCATATCTCTACATCAGCGTCATATGGTCATCCGATAGCTAGCAGCAAGTGGCATAATTGGCTAAAGTCTAACCACGAACGCCAATGGTGCTTACTTGAGGTTAACTAGAACTAAAGCTATCAAGGTGTGGAGTGGTTCCTTACTTATGAATTATCACAACAAACCAACTCTTTGGAACCATGTATAATAAGAGCACATCAATGGAGAAGCAATGTGACGCCTGTAGACGGATGTGTTAAGTTACCAATTCTCCCAAAAGATTAAGCTGTTAGGAAATGGGCCCAACAATGTCTATCAAGCTAACTAACACCATCCCTCACGTGCAACTCCGTCTTGCATGTGGAGATGCAAATTTGCAGAGATAGAGCATAATAGAATATGAATGGGAGAAACAAATTGCAAACGGAGGACAATGTATATCAAGCTTAAGCTACCAACTCTCCCAACAGCTTAAGCTGTTAGAAAATAAAAATGTATATCAAGCTATCTAACAAAATGAGCTGAGAACTCTTATGTACTCTGATTGCACTGACAATATCGCATTTTCCCATTGATCCCACAGTCGAATTCTATTTCCTGCTAAACGAGAGGGAAAAAGGGAGCAAAGTCCTCTCCTCTTCTTTTGGACAGCCCTAAAGGTCACGCTGAATTCTAAGCGGGAAGGTATTCTTTGGCCTGCTCAGTGAAGAGCCCTATTGGGACACCCTCCCCTTGAAGTCGGATGAAGAGTGAGGGGCAAAAAGGTTTAGGGTGGATCTTGCTTCAAATTGTTGCATTTCAATCGCCTAATCCTGAAGATTTCACAGTTGGTGACGAAAGTGATGCTCGACGAGTCAACTGTAAACCTCAAAGTCCCCTTTTCTGTAGTAGGATTTAAGGAATTAACCAGAAGATATACTAGCACAAGAATTACAAGTTCTTTGTTGCCAACTTGCCATACTCAAGTTAAACACATTCAAGATTTCAAGTAATTTCAGTGATGCAAATTAAAGCAAACACATATCAAACAAACGAGATAAAAGTAAAAAGAAAGTGAAAACAAGTATCGTTGATAAAAAAATTCATGCAGTTAGTACCAGTATTCAATGAAAATCTAATCCCATGGAAACTAGTCTTACAGAAAGACGAGGAAGCAAAGCAGTGAGGTTGCCAGACAGTTGCTCAAGGGCTACAGCAGGCGGAAGAGTATTTTCAATGTTGACCATTGCCATCTTCACAGGATCACCTGGTGTAATGAGTGTAAGCTATTCCTCAGTAAGAATAAATAGAAATACCAAAAGGAAGCACCAAATTTCAATAGAGCCACTAAATGTTGCAGCCAATAAACTACTCGCAACAAATGATTAATCACAAAAGAACAAAAAACTAGTTGCACCTAGTTTCCAAACCGAATACATTGTTCATAAAAAGCACATATGAGAAGCAAAGACAACGGGATCCATTTAGGCAACAATAAATGGGGTTTGACCCGGGGCTTCCTTTTTGTGCTTGATTCTGAAATGGTTCTGTTTCCGGCGAGTGAAATGTGACTGCAAAAATGGAAAAAAGAGTACCACCAAGTTTGTTAACTCGAAAGTCAACACTGCTTATGTCTGTTCTTGCGGAAGCAGCGGAAGTATCTCACTTGGGGTCTCATAATGCTATCCCAAAAACTGTATTAACACAGCACATTCTGAATGCAATCGGGGAAGAACACATAGTCGTTAATGAAGTCAGCTTCTTTAAATCAACTCGGCTTTAAGCATACATAAATTCAGCAGGAAGTATAAAGTCGCTAATGCACGGAGAAGCTAGAATGTCTCTAGGAAACAGTACTCAATCAATCTAAATCTAAATGTCCTTGATAGTTGAAGTCTATAACCAAACGCGCACACGCACACACACACATATGCATAAATTTCATATTGTAAAAAATTAGTGACTGCACCATTCTCTATCAAAGTCTTCTTGCAGAATTAACTGCGTTGTCCGCTTTCAAAGTCAGCTCGTGAAGTAGTCATTCGTGAGAATGGTAGTAAGTGTTAAGAATACCCATTCTCTATTAACTTGGAGCATTTGGTTGTGAACAAAACCTAGGATGCCGAACCCATACCAGCAATTAGGTTTGGCCTAGGCCACAGCTTAGGGACCACACATCGTAAGTTCAAAACTCCTTGGCCTTCACCCAATGCACATGGTTTCTGGATCATCGTATGCATCGACAGGAATTAGTTCAATTGGTATTGGGTCACATTCACTTTAGTATGACCAGAAAACATGAACAAGAAGCATTACACTCCACAAGGTGTTCAGCAATCAAATCCTTTGCCTCAAACATAAGAGCAGGGGACATAACTGTTTGCAGTAAAATATAAAATGTACTAGAGAATCATCATTTATCAACTCAAAAATTACACATTAGCCACAACTAAGGAGAATAATCTCGAGTATAATATTCTAATGTATCAAACAAGAAATTCAATTGTGATTATTCATCTTGCAATCAATGATAGGTTCGTAAAGCATATTGAAAACGACAGGCACTTCATAAAAGAAAAGCAGAGCAACGGTTTAATTTGCATGCCTTTTGTGAGATCAGAAGACCAGTTAGCTGATGCATTTACTAAGGGTCTTAGTAATGGAAGTTTTCAGCCCATTGTGTTCAAGTTGGGCTTGATAGATATCTTTGCACCAACTTGAGGGGGAGTGTTAAGTTAGGGGTTGATATGTTAGATTTATTTCTTCCTAGGGGTAGTCTTGTACATGTACCTTTGTCTATATATAGTGAAATGAGAAAGGGGGAGCCCTAACACCTCACATATTTTCACAGACGTATCTCTCTCTCTCTCTCTCTCTCTCTCTATTACTTTTCAGAATTCGAGGCAAAAAACTCTGTTTATATAAACAACAATATACAAACATGAAAAAACCTCCAGGGAGCCATTCTGGCTCCCACTCGCTCACCCTCCCTCAATCTACATCAGTACCCACTACCCACACACCTCTCACCCTCTCAATACATACATACATATACGCAAAGAAAGGGAACCAAGCCTTAAAGGCTACGCATGAAGTAGTCGGGGCAGCTGAAACAGTGTCTATCGATAATAGCGGCTGTGATCTAGTGCTTTGCACACTCATCCACTTGGGTGCAACATGATCCAGTCAACAATCATCCCCTCCAATCAAGTGGGAAAACTGAAAAACTGCCACTCTAGCATTCATTCGTCTCGAAATACATTGCAGCATCTCTCTGATCACACCAGATGGTCTCACACACTGCTTACTTTCCGGTTTACATATCATCCTCAGGATTCACAAAGGAAATGGTGGGGTTTTAGGATGACCCACAAATTATAGTTTTAGGAAGCAAAGGATTGTTTTGCCCATAAGTCTCTCGCTCCACATCTACATTATAAATAAGGAGGCAAAGGGTTTGCTTGGAGGGATGCATGTCAGAGACTACAGCTGCAGATGCGGATGCGACTTGGGTAACGAGGATGCTTATCTCGAGTAGCATAATTGTATAGTTTATATTCAACTTTTGATTGTATGACTCAGATGGTTCATAGTTTTTATGAAAGTTTTTATTCTTTCAATCTTCTTATTGTACCTATATTCGCGATATTAAATACCTTCATATAATAGTTTTCAATGTTTCAAGATAGAAAATAAGACTTAAGACAGATCGTGCCGCCAGCAAGTCCGGTGAGACAGTTCGTGTGGTGTTAAGATAGCCTATACGGAGTACGAGTTCTAAGAATATATTTGGGGATTATCAATAGGAATTGCAACCCTAAGACTCAGTTTGGATGGCAGCAATCTTGAGGGGGAACAGAATGAGATACCTTCTTTCCATGATTCCAACATTTGGAAGAGACAGGAACGAGAATGTGATGTCATGCTTCTATAATTCCGACGTTTGGAAGAGACAAGAATAGGAATTTGATTCTTGATGACAGATTCAACTAGGAATCACATTTCCAAACTGAGTGGAAATCCAATCCCTCCCTTACCTCATGGGAATCTCAGATTCCTAGCTCATTCATTAAGAAAAGGAAATGTTGACTTTAACAAATTTCCAAAATAATTGTTTCCCACATAAAATTACTGAATTAATCCAAACACTGAAATGAAATTACTCTAGGTATCCAATTCCTAGGAATTTGATTCTCATTAATCATATTCCTATTACTACCCAAGAAAATTCCTAAGAATTTAATTCCCAGTAATCATATTCCAATGAACACAGCCTATTGGTAATCTAGCTATAAGTTGAATTAAACCCTAGTTTTTTCATCATAATTATATTTTGACGGGAGGTTGAATCGAAACCCTAGTCCCTTCGCTCTCTTGCTTTTGAAACCTTTACTGCTTTCTAGTTAATTTTAGTTTCAACAATCGAAACCCAAATTTAACCCAAATTTTCTTTTGTTCTTCAAATTGAATTAGAAATTGATTGAAGATACAATAACTTAGCTTTTTATTCCTTGTGGACGATACTCGGTCTTAACCATTATTCTACGGGGTAGTAGTTAACTCCAAGTTTTATAAATTATATTTTTGGTACGAAAATGACCTATCAATCAACATGACTAAACTTCTTGAGATAACACTAGATACAAAAAAATTAGACTAATTTGGTACACGGCATTGCCTGATTCTTCTACATCAGCCGGTTGATTGCCATCATGGGAATGTTAGGCAATCACTATGTCAGTACCCATGAAACATAATGTCACAACTGTATTTTTAGACTGAATGGAAAGTCAAATACCACAATATAGGACTGTCTAGTGTTCAATGCAATCCAAGTTTTTCCCCTCAAGTGGAACCGCTTAGCCCGCGATTCTTGATACACGGTCTTGGGTAGAACTCAACCCCAAAAGCTAGCTCATGAAGCGAGGGTGATCTCACGCTTATATATTTCATATTGCTTTGGTACCCAGGCAACGTGGGACTTCGCTTCACACTCCCAACTAAGGAGCTTGACGGGAGACTGCTCCCATTGAGATGGAAGCACACTCCTTACAAAGATCGGAGCTTTTGTACGATCTTTATATAGAAAGACAGGTATTTTCACTTGGCTTTATTAAGTAGTCTTTGCAGAACTCATATCTAGCCCAAGCCATGATATCTTGAAAAGAAAACCCTAGATTGTAATACTAGCCCATTTCTTATACTTATGGTGGACTTGGACTTCCTACAATGATTGTACTTTTTAAGTGTATATTATATGCTATTTTCATAATTACGTATATGTACACGCTCCCAACCTTGGGAGCTTCTGTATTCCCCCACACCCCACTCCCGCTCCGTGCAGCTAACTTTCCAGCAGCTTGCGTTTGGTTTGGGTATCATTGAACCAAGCCCAACCCTCTAAACCTCAGTGTTAAATGCGGACCAACTTCATCTTCTCAAGGCTAACTCCTGGCTCTTCCATAACCAGTGATTTCTGCGAGGATTTTCAAATTGAATTGGAAAGTGAACAACAAATATAACTATGTTCATTCACCAAAATATGAGCGAAGCTCAATACTTAGAATCTAATGCATGAACCGTAAAAGAAGCATGTCGACAAATAAGTCAAGACTCAAGACTATAACCAATTTGTGCGATTTTTATCATATCCACAGAAACTATTCAACACGTGCCACAATTTGCAAGCTAGACAAATACAAAATTGGTGCATTTTAATAGGCCTTAACTACAGCATTAGTTTTCTGAAAAATTCAAAGCAACAGATCATGTACCCATAACAGAGCTAAGTAGGTAAGGAACAGTAACGTGAAGTCCATCGGGCAAAGCCTCCAACAGCGGAAACAAAGGTTGCAGCTGTGACCTGCCAAAAGAAGTTGCTGAAGATGACAGTCAACAATATCAGTTACTAGCACAAAAAATGGACCACAAGCAACTCAACCATAAAATTATTGGGAAATTTAATTAAGTGCCAAAAATCTCTATCCAATAGCTGACCTGGATTTGCTAATATTAATACCAGGTCGATGGTAGGATTATGAGCAGCGACAGCAAGTGCTAGGCATCCCCCAAAGGAATCTCCCACCAGATATATTGGCTTATTTGGAGAGGAAACATGCTCAAACCTCACAGTTTCTTCAACAAATTTCACCAAATCTACATACAGAACAATGGATCGCACTATAGCATCCAGATATGATGGAACACTGATTGATGACGTTATTTCTATTTGTTTGAAAGAACAAATGAAATGTTCACAAAAACAAATAAATGCAAAAAATTCAGTCTACATAAATAAGTGATGGTGGTTAGGGACAAATGAAGTTAAAGAATTTCCTTTACACCAAAAAAAAAAAATGATGTTAAAGCACCAAGCATGAAAAAAAACAATCATGACAATAAAGATAGTTGGAGCTTTTCCCATTTGTTTAATTATCACCTCCTATACTAATCTATGAGGCCAGCCGACCTCTCCACTCTTTGCAAAGGTTTTGAATTGGATGCTTAAACATGACAGTTACACTTTCAGAGGCTTGTGGACAAGACTCTCTGCATTGATTGTCCCATAACTTATCCCTTCAGGACAGCGTGTTTACTGTTTCCTTGTGATCCCTATAAGTCGTGGTCAGCTGGCTGTACACTTGCTGAGCTTCTTTTAGGCCAGGTCAGCTGTGTTTTCCATGTTCTACGCTGTAGCTCCATTTTCTTTTGGTTTTATAAAAACATCCTTTGTTTACCTCTCCATATATAAGTTTGGGGTCGCACATCCCGGGGATTGTTAGAGCTTGTCTCATATTGGTTAAATCTTACTTGCAAAACTAGTACATGAGCCGGAGCGGCCACTCATTGCCAATTGGCTTTGAGTTAGATGCCTAGACAAAGATAAGTGTATCAACCCCAGAACGCAACACGGAGAAAACATCAAAACCATGTATTTTTTATACTAGCAAGCTCATAGGAGAAGGAAGAAATGTTTTCCCAATATGGCTTAAAAACAAATCATCTCATATTCTCATCACAGTTTCACATATTCCATTCCATAGCCCTCAAACCTTTCTATTTCCACGAATCAATACAGATAATTTTTACCCGAGCAGAGTTAGGAAGTACACAAAAGGCCCTTACATATTTCACTCATGCTAATTTCTCTGATTGCAACTCCAGGATAGAACGCACAATACTTAACAGATCTTGGTCCCTGCCAGTTCCTGCACAATTTTTTCGCTTGAAATTTCTCAAGAGATGGACACAAACTACTTGTTACTAATTATGTTGCTAAAATAAGTTCTTGATATTGCATTAGTTGTCACTCAAAATCCATCGGCTTTAAGAGCTATTTGTTGGTTCTATTCCCCACGGCAACCAAACCTTAGGTCTCATAGTAGAAGGTATTTTCGTATAATTCAAGTCAGTGGGAAGAGCTTTTTTAAGTTAACATCTGCACAACTAAAGTAAGTTTCTAAGTACTTTATGTGCCTAATCCACAAAAAGCTTCTATGTGCTTAATCAACACACCATCTCTTCTATATTCTATCAAGACCAGCTAGAGGGTTCTCAATTATGCAAATTAGCTCTCCCTAGGAACATAATTAATACAACTTCAAACAATATAGGATGAAGTTTTGCCATTTAGAAAACCAGATTTAAGGGCCAATAGACTTTTCTAATCTGCATCCTATGTTCAAAACGAACACATCCCATATCCTATATTACACGCGAGCTTTCAACCTTATCGTCGTAGCATTATTAACTTGAGCAATGTCAGCAAACTGTCTCAGCCCTATCAATTTGAACAAGATCGCCAATCTGGCTCAAACAATTTATCTCTACGGTGCTACCTAACATTTCATGGATTAAATGATCTCTAGATTTCAATTTCTTGCGTAACCTTCCCTGATATCCAAACTTGTGTTCAATAAAGTAGGGCATATTTCATGACATGGCATGATAGCAGGTGCCGTGCGCTGCCAGTGTTGTGGTGCCGGTTCAAGTCAGGGGAGTCATCATCTCCACAAAATGAAGTCAAGGTTGCCTATCAACTACACCTTCCAAACTCTGACACCCTTCCATATGCAGGAGCCTTGTGCACTTGTACAAACAGCTACAGCTTGACTGGCCATACATTATCCAATAAGCAGTTTAATTTGACATGCATAAAACAACCACATGATGCTTGAAAGAAGACTCCATGTCTTCAAGCCAGATCAATTCCCTCCCTATCTGTTTTGTCTCCTTTATCCACAATCAAAAGCTGGATGCGGAAAATTATCACTTCAGTGAAAATCCTGATCATGACTACTGTCTAAAGCATAGTTCCAGTACGAATTTTTTTGATGTTTTTACTAACTAAGAAACTATAACTGTACTGGGAGGTTTATGCAGTTAAACCAAGCATTCTCACTTTTCTTCTCCAAATACGCAATATAAAAATACCCAACGGTCACATTTGTACAACTCATATAGAGTATTTTGGAAGTGTGTTGATATGCTAGCAACACAGAAACTTTCATAAAAAGCGCAAGTTAATACTCAGAAATAAATTATAACTTATGGAAGTCTAAGACCTTCAAATGGTGTTCGATCATAAACAGGAATATGCAGGCACCGAACTTCAAAAGCTCTGCATTCAAAGCAATCACAAGTTAGAAATTAGGACTAGAAATAACAAAAGAAATTACGGGCCTTATTATGAAACTCTAAGCAGGACAATGCCATTTTCAAGGCAGAAACTTAGTTTGACCAGCACACTTGCAGATTCTAACACAACGAACCGAATAAATACAAAATAATAATAATAATAGCCCTAGCTAATCCTTCCTTGCATGCTTGAGATGCATGTTCGTCTGTATGCACATATACAAACTTGCATAGCAGCTCCCTAATATGCATACATACATGGGTATATAAACACAACACAAGTGCACATTTGAGTAGCATCTGTGCAATAAAAAATATCAGTATATCATATAAACAAAGAGACCTCATTAAGGATTTAGAATTGATCTTACAGGGGAATGAAATTAAAGACGATCTCCCTCACCTAACATTATGTTAAATCTGAACCCACAATTTCAACTCTTATGAATCAGAAATGCAAAAGGAATTACTATCCAATCAACAAACTCCCCAAAAGCCTGAAAGGTCTAAGCCAGGAAATGATCTACAAACCCATCTAACAAGTTTAGGACGGACTCATAAGAGCATTACGGTATCATTGTAAAGACTCCTAACATTCAAGTTCACCGTGTCTAATATACTTACTCAATTATCATACCAACCGACCAACATAATCTAGAATGTCTCTCATAAAAAATTTGAAGGACTCCCGGTCCAAATGCAGTTGCAAGTAACAAGTCCTACATACAATGATATTAAGGGGTTTGGCCAAGTGGTTATGAGAAAGTAATAAGTGCTCTTCCATTAGGTCACATGTTTCATTTCCATGGACACCAACCATTCCAACCTTAGGGCCACTGGAGGTTTTCCCGGTCATTAACTTCACGGCCCCGGAATTAGTCGAGGTGAGCGCAAGCTGCCCCGGACATCCGTTTAAAAAAAAAAAAAAAAACATTGGCACACACAAGTACGCACACACTAAACCACAGCCATATAAGAAATAATTTCTTGCGTTGCATAAGAACAGTAGTGATACTTACTTCCCCAGAGCTTTGTGGTGCAAAATGAGACCCAATCCAAGACCATCCATTCCTGCATATATGCATCAATACCACATAAGTATACCAGTTCATTATCAAAATCTGCAGTTCATCATCAAAATCTCACAAAGTCAGACGTATCCAATTTTCACTGTTTCACAACAAACAAAACAAACAGAAAAGAAAAGAAAGCACCAGAACTATCATTGACACCGGTTCTTAAAACCCAAAAAGCTTCTATATGTACCAACATATTATTAGCATATGTTAATGAAAAGTAGCCAATTATACAGCCAGTGCTCAAAGAGGGGTTACCGGGCAAAAACAAAAGAATGGGCGAATCTTTTAAAGGACGGCCGCACTCAACAGGGCAGAACCACCGAGGCGGCCCACCATCCGGCTTAATCATGTCTTTGGCATTATCAAGATAATCCTTCACTGTCTTAGTCCCATACCCATCATCCCACAATGCTTCCAGTTTCTCCAAAACAACACCCTCTCCCTTGTCATTCTCACCAGCACTTGAACTCAACTTGCCATTCCCCAAACCAATCAAGGACCCAATTCTCTCTTTCTCCCCAACAGAAGAAACTCCTCCATTGACTCTAACAGAATCCGTGGACAACACCACAGAATCCCCCCCACTGCCTAAACTCTGGGCTCGAACTCGAAACCGCGACTTATACTCTGAATTCACAACTATGTAAGGTGATACACAGAAAGCTGTTGTAAGTGATACCATGG
This sequence comes from Vaccinium darrowii, assembly GCA_020921065.1. Taxonomy (NCBI): domain Eukaryota; kingdom Viridiplantae; phylum Streptophyta; class Magnoliopsida; order Ericales; family Ericaceae; genus Vaccinium; species Vaccinium darrowii. The sequence goes on from CM037159.1 coordinate 23,270,809, forward strand.
ATTCTCTAAGCAATTGCTTGAAACTTAGAACCCCCAGGAAAGACTCAAAACTGCAGACTCTCAGTTGTGAGGGAACTCTAAGCCACTAAACTGTTGGCATTAAAGACATGCAGAAGAAGCAATAATGCAGAACACAACCTCCAATCAATCACAATCTTGTATGCAGAAAGAAAGAATATCATATACGGTTCGTAAATGAAAGGTGAAAGGAACTTGTTTCTAAAGAATGGAAGAGGGCATCGTGGCATCCAAACTGTCAATCGCGCAATCAACAGCTCGGATTTCATCGTGGCCCTTGCATGATCCGAATTATTCATTGCCGAGATGAAATCCGAGTCATTGATTGCCGAGATCAACAACTCGTGTGCTGCATTACATGGTATGGTTGTAGTGCGGCACCGCAAATTGGGTGTGAAAATGAAAGATGAAACAAACCCAGTCCACTGTTCTAGGATAAGGGTCTAATGGACACGACAAAGCTGAGTTTCGTGAACGATAGGAAGTGGGAAACTCTAGTCTTGCGTGACGCTTTGCCATAAGTGCACCGTCCTAATTTCGGGAAAATATTGCCCCCGTTGTCCCAAATTACCGGTCATAATTTCAATTCAATTTTTAAATTGTTTTTGTCTTTTACTTTATAATATTTTTAAAAAAATTTAAAACTTTGTATAACAAGAGTAATTGAGTTATATCAAATAAGATCTATGTTGCACATAAAATATATGTTATAAATTTAAAAAAATAAACAATTTAAAAATTATATCAAAATTTAAACAGGACCAACAATTTGAGGAGGGAATAATCGCTTCTGGAGCACTTGCACTCATAATTGCTTCTGGACTTGCACTCACACCATGGGTTGGGAAATCGCAATTGAAATAATGGAGTACCTTGAAAAAAAATTATTTGTCGCACCAGAGATCCTCTATACAGTTATTATACACCATTTTTTTGGATACAAAGGAATTGAGTCCTTTGATTCGTGCATTAGTCTGGAATAAGAGAAATTTAAAAAGTAAATATGTTAATTTGGAGTTAAATTATTTACTTAAACGAAAATTATTAAAAGGGAAAATTTGTTGCTCTTATCATCTATCTTTTCCCACTGGTTTTCATCTTCGAGTTATTTCCGCCTTATACGCAAGGGGTGGGTGCTGTGCACCTAGGTGCTTTGCACCGTGCTGTGCGTTCCCCGGTCATCCGATTATATTTTGGATGGTTTAGATGTGTTTTGATTTTTTATCGGTAAAAATAAATCAAAATTAAATTAAAATTGTCGAACTTATCTGGACCGTCTAAAACACAATCGGATGACCGAGAGGTGCACAGCACGGTGCAAAGCACCCAAGTGCAGAGCACCTCCCCCAAATCCTACTTTCAAATATTGGGTCCAAAGAATCGGTGATATTTTAGTAGGTAAATTAAGGGTGATTCTATTAACAACCCCTCATTTTCTCCATGTAACTCATTTTCTTCATCTAACTCACACCTAAAATTCCCTCAAACCAATTTACTCCATACAACCCACAAAATACACCTAAACTACCCAAACTACCCTTAACCATCGTGACCAGTTTTCATACTTTGAATGTCGAAATATACACCCATTTTCGACAACCACATGTCGATTTCTATTGAAGGTCAAATTTTTAAAAATTGGACCTTGTCTTTTTTTAACATCCTCATGTCGAAATTTATGTCTATATTCAACTTTCGAATGGCGAACTAAATACATGTGGATAAAATATTATTTTTTTCAACAATAACATGTCGAAATATACTCATATTTTCAGCTTCTTAATGTTGAAATTTGTGAAATCAAACATGTGAATTTCTCAAGTATCGTTTTTGGAATGCAAATGTTGATATAATGCGTAGAATTCGATGTTATGATGATGAAAAAAGTAACTTAAGTCGACAATTTATTACTAAACTTTGTCTTGCATAATTTTGGTTAAAGTGAAAAGTTTCAACATCGAGATGTTACAAAAGTTTACATATGGCGCTGGGGGCATTTTGGTCTTTATACAATAATAAAAATGAAAGAGTTTTTTGTGGATTACATGGAGAAAATATGGGATTGTTAATAGAATCGCCCTAAATTAATGCCGGAGTGAGAGAAGAACGGCTGAAAAGGTGAATCTTGAAGTAATAATTGGTACTAATTAATTAGTCCAAAGAATACGAAAAAGAGTTCATGGATGTGAACATTTCAGTCGGAAAAAGACAAATGGAAACAAAAGGTTGGTAATTGTGAGGTGTGGAGAAAGGTGTTTTGTTTGATAGCTACGACGAGCATTATATTATGGGTTTTGATAACATATGTCTAATGGACACATAATAAATACACAAACAAACAAAATAAATACACATTCAAATACATTTTTTACACTTTTCGATACACTTTCATATATTCTTATATATTTTTCATATATTTTAATATACTTTTTCAATCTTAACATGTGTCTATTCGGTACACGTTAGCATTTCCCTTATGTTATTACCCGTGAACAGTCCTGGTGGTTATGTTTTACTTTTTAAGGGGAGGTCTGAAAAGTGCTGAAAGGCTAAAAAAAATAGTTAACCTAGGTAACAAATAATGGGTGGTCTCAAAATTCGTGTTCAGTAGCTTTAGTCGATTTGGAAAATTTCCCGTGAGTTGGAAATGTGGTGTTGTGTGCTATCCTCGGCCGTCCGATCATATTTTGAACGGTCTTAATGTGTTTTGATTTTTTATTGATAAAAATAAATAAAATTAAATCAAAATTGTCGATGCATCCGTGTCATCCAAAGCACGATCGGACAGCCGAGGGGTGCACAACACCTCTCGGATCCCTATGAGTTTGGCTTCTGGTTAAGTTCGAATATTATCTATAATTCTTTTTTAAACCTAAGAGTAGCCAGGGTCGGGCCACAAAAGGAACTCCATCCGTCCCATTTTAGGTGATCATTATGGAAATACGTGCAATTTCGAACTCCTACAAAATACGTTTCTCTACTCCCTCCGTCCCATTTTAATTGGCCACTATGGGAATACGTGTAATTTCAAACTCATACAAAATACATTTCTCTATATAATTTTTTAATTTTTGTTTTATACCAAATTAAAGTGCTCACCGAGTAATTTAATTTGGTGTAAAAAAAATTTAAAAACATGCTTTAGAAATAAATTTTTCAACGTCCAAAAAAATACACGTTTCCCAAGGGGACACTTAAAATGGGACGGATCCGGGAGTAATTTATTGTGAATCTCTTAATTCCAGCATGAATGACCTACCTTTAACTGGATCAAGAAAAAAAAAATAGTCGGTATGCTCGTAAATTAACCCGAACACCCTAACCATCACTGAGAGAGAGACCGGATCAGAAAATAAATTTATTGTGAATCTCTTAATTCTAGCATGAATGGCCTACCTTTAACTGGATCAAGAAAAAAAAATAGTCGGTATGCTCGTAAATTAACCCGAACACCCTAACCATCACTGAGAGAGAGACTGAGAGACCGGATCAGAAATAAATTAGTCAGTATGCGAGTAAATTGACCCGAACACCCTAACCATAAGAAAGAGAGAGAGAGAGAGGAGTCTATAATCTTCACCCATTTGCGTTTTGCTGGTTTCTGTTCAGCCACACATCCCTCCGAATCTTCCCCTTTGCAACTTGCAGGCAGACTGGCAGTAAGTAGTGTGTGGGCTTTCCACCGAGCCTCGTCATTTTCATCCAAGAACTCCTCTCCGCCTTTCTGTCTTTGTTCTTTTTTTGTAAATCGGAAATATTCTTCCTTGTTCTGTTATGTTCAGTCAAGCTAATTTTTTTATGTGAACAATATAATTGACAAGTTTTACAGAAATAATATAATTGACAAGTTTTACAAAATGACCAGTCCTTATCAATATTGTGAATCCAATATGAACCTAAGAAACCCAAACTGAACCGCACTAAATGGTAAGAAAACTGGACAGAACCTTGGTCTGTGTATAAGAGCGTCAAAAGACAATAATAACATCCAAATTGTTAACGTTGTACTCCTAACTTGTTATTGGACCTAAAAAAACCCAAACTGAACCACACTGAATGGTAAGGAAACTAGAGAGAGCCTTGGTCTGTGTATCAGAGCGTCAAAAGACAATAATAACATCCGAATTGTTAACATTGTATTCCTAACTTGTAACATCATATAATACTTTGATAGTTTTATACAGCCCCTCCAAGATATCGACTGACTTGTACTGATGGTGCATAGATTGGTGTGTGGGGTGCACTCTAGGTTCTACACTAATGATCTGACTGTTGATTAATTTTAAAATATTTTTAGAGTGGCTCTATGACAAACTAGCTCAATCAAATAATCGAATTGTTATGTATTTGTGGTTGTTTTATTACCACAAGTTGTATTTTCAATTATTATTTTATTAGTCATGAATGGATGTGTACGGTATGTATAGAATATGACAACTTATTTTGATTAGCTACAAACACTTTATAATATGTTGCAAGTTGTGGATTATTGTAGCTAGGTCAAGGTTATGGATCTCGTTCCGTACCAGCCGGTATATATCGGAAATGGATAAAACCGGCACTCTAACCTTGAAGTTCCGTCCCGGCGTTAATACCGGCGATTACCAGAGAGTTCCGGACTTTCCAGTGGATCTCGGCCGAGAAGAAAATACCGTTGATTTCGTCCGGTACAAAAAACTTACAGATCTTAAAGCTTTATTCAGTCGATCGACGACCTCCGGCGACTTTCTGGACATTCCGGCATTCCGATCTGTTCAATAAAAGCAAAGAAAAGGAGACTGTTGGAAGGATTTGAAGCTAGAGAAACGATTTGGCTACTTCCGGCGTGAAACCCGTACATCTGGCGTGAAAACCATACTTCCGGCGTCAAAAAATGAAGACAGAGAGAGAGAGAGAGAGAGAGAGAGAGAGAGAGAGAGAGCTTTGATGAGGGAAGAAAACCCAATCGCTAGGGAAAAGGGCAAGGTCAGGCTGTGGAAAAATGTGTAACACAGCTAGGCTTTTACTGTTGTTCAGTAATGTCTTATTCTTACTTTATTTTGTGGACGTGAAAAGGGTGAAAATACAGACTACAGAGGGAAAAAGTGACTAGCCAAAGAATTTTAAAGGAAATTGAAGGTCTATTAAGGGCTTTTCTGTGATCTGGCGTGGATCTAAAGTCCTCAGGTGCTAAAATGCGATGGCAGGATGTGTGTCTTCCCAAATGTGAAGGTGGTCTTGGTTTTAAATCTCTCATCGAATGGAATAAAGCCACCATGCTCAAACATTTATGGGCAATTAGCAAGAAGGCAGATTCTCTATGGGTTAAATGGGTTCATGTGTATGTTATCAAACACCATAACTTGTGGCATATGGATACCGATTCCTCTTGGACCATCAGAAAATTATTCAAGTTAAGATCCTTGGGTCAGTCTTTAGTCAAACATATAATAGGGAATGGGAAGAGTACCTTTGTACGGCTTGACAATTGACATCCCCTTGGACCACTCTATCAAAAGTTTGGTGAGGTTGTGGTGTATAATTTGGGCAGGTCTCTAACCTCTAAGGTTGACTCTATCATCCAACATGGCTCTTGGGTTTGGCCTAGGCCACGAAACAGAACCATGTTGCAGATTATTGATGCAACTCCTGCTAGTTTTCTTCCAAATACTTAGCTTGATGATGAGGTTATTTGGCTTCCCTCTCCTACTGGCCAATATTCTACAAAATCTACATGGAATGCTATTCGAAATACTGGGCAACAAGTTTCCTGGTATTCTGTTGTGTGGTTTCATCAGAATGTGCCTAAATGGGCTTTTTTGGTTTGGTTAACTTGTTCCACGAAGTTAGCTACGAAGGACCGTTTAAGAGGGTGGGGTATGGATGTCCACCCTAATTGTGTCTTGTGCAATCAAGAGGTGGAAACTCATAACCATCTCTTTTTTTTACTGTTGTTTTTCTCGAATCATATGGGTTGAAGGGTTGAGGAAGAATTTGCTATCTCGAAGCCCAGGTGATTGGCATTTTGAGCTTGCTTGGGTTGTTCAGAATTGCACAGGGAAGGGGTTCAAATCTACGCTCTATAAATTGTCCCTAGCAGCTACTCTTTATCATATTTGGTTGGAAAGAAATGCAAGAATTTTTCAACAGCAAGCTAGCACTGTTGGGGATTTATTGACTGCAATTGTTGCTGGTACTTGAAGTAGAGTTTGTTCCTAGGATAAGAGTCCCAATAGTAGTGAAAATCTGGCCCTATGTAATAATTGGAATATACCTTCATTTGTGCTCAGTAGAGATAGGATTAGGCTATCTTGTTAGTCTTTTGTAACTCCTAAGGTTTGACCCTGGGATAGATGGTTGCTTTGTGGTTTGTTATAAAATTTTCACTTACCCAAAAAAAAAAAAAGTGACTAGCCATAAGACTTCTGCCCTTTTTTGTTTTTCGTTTTATTTGGCGCCCTTTATTACAGCTGTATAGAAAAGAGGAGCTACAATGGCTACACCGCATAATATTAATGATAGGATAGGTCTTCCTTTTCTTTTTTTTTTTTTTTTTTTTAAAATAAAAGATACAGTAAGTAATAGGGTACTTGTTAATTAAGTCTCTTTTAGAGAACTTTGCATTTGTTTTGCTATTATGTTATGCACTTTGAACATTTGTTTGTTGGTTTGAAGGCCAATTAATGATATTTGTTGTATAATTAAAGTTAATTTTATAAGGAATTGGATGATATAATTTACCAAAAAAAAAAAAGGGTGATCCGAGTAAAAATTTCGATTTTTATATATGTATATACATGTAGTACCGCTAAATCCGAAACGGTACCGGTACTCGCCCAAGAGTACCGGTACCGTACCGTACCAGTAAAAAACCGGTACCCTGTCCGGTACGAGATTCAAAACCTTGAGCTAGGTACCAAAAAAGTGATTTAGTTTGTATTCCATTGACAATATACTTAACGAACAAACAAGCAGGGGAAAAAACAGCATGAAAGTTTTATTCCGGGAATTGGAAAAGATGAAGATGTCATATCAAATTCTTTTATTTTCTCTCTCTTACCATGGTAAATGCTTTTTTTTCCATAATCCATATTCAAACACAGCCTAATCCAAATTGAAAAAACTCAAAACTATAATTATCAAACAAGGCAAGGGCGGAACATAGAAGGGGCTATGGTGGGTGGGCTATAAATAAACTCAGCAGTTCGTGAACTATTCGAGCCTCGACTCTGTAAAAGCTCGTTCCAATTCGATTCAAATACTAATGAACTGAATCTGAACCTCAATCTTTGGCTTGTTTAATAAACGAGCCGAACATGAACTTGACAATATTCGGCTCGATTAGGCTCACAAACTTGGAATATATGTATATCTAATAAGAATTTCCTATATAACCTTGGATATGTATAAGCTTTCATGTATACATACTGAAGATATTATAACTTGTATAAATTAAATAAAGTATTATAAAATTAAATTTTAATGTTTTATAATTTTATATATGTATGAACTTGTTTCTATATAAAACAATTTTTTTTTTAAGTAAGTATTAGTGCATAAATATCTAATATTTTTTACTCGTTAAGGTTCGTGAACAAGTTCGAGTTCGACTTAAACCCAGGGAAGCTCGGCTTGTCAAATCTTCATTAAGTTAGAGCTCGACTCGAGTTCGTTTAAAAACTTAAATGAACAAATTTAAACATTCTAAAACTCGGCTCGATTCGGCTCGTTTACAGCCCTAATGGTGGACTAGGAAAATGAGTTGGATTAAAGGTAATAAACATTTAAAAAGGGTAACAGACGGGTCCCCAAACTAACACACGGGATCCCAAACACCCGGAATGACACTAGAACCATCCTTTGGATGTGTCGCTAGGAAATTGCCTTGGCCAAGGGGGAAAAATACGCGAGGTCCCGAACGCCCGGAATGATTCTAGGTCCACCTTCAGGTGAGTCGCTAAGAATTTCTCAATGTACTTTGAATATGGAATAAATGTGAAATATGTTGAATATGTTTTAAATGCGAAAATGAAGGGGATATGTGTCGGACACATCGAACTTAATGCAAAGACACCTTGCATATGAAAAGGAGAATTTTGTGGAATAAAGAGGTCTTACTCCATACTTCTAGTAATATATGTGCATCTCATAACTCCAAATGATTATACCTGTTCACATCTCATCATGCTTATTCATGTCACTAATACTTAGTAACCGTAGAATTTTTTTTCCTTGGGCTAGTGTAGCTCGCCTTATTTTTTTTCAGGTACTCACAAAGGAACATAAAGTGAAGTGCTTAACATGTGTTGCATTGTTTTGAAAGCTTACCAAAAAGAGAATTATTTTCATCATCTTGAAAACATTATATGTATATTTTAAATGAACTTGTAACTTTGCTCTTTTGTCTTTTGAATCATTGAAGGAATGTAATAACTTTAACCTCTCATATCATGTTTTGAACATGGGACATGGGTATTCTATTTGGATTGCTTACTAGTTATGAATATTGGACGACGTGAGTTGACTTTTGGATGACTGTGGATGGAATTATGAAATTTTCCTTTTAGAAATGTTTATTTATTTATGTTGAAAATTAGAGGGCGTGACAAAGAAGGAAATTAAGGTTTGGCTTTGGGTTCATGGAGGTGAACATTTCAGAGGGAAAAAGACAAATGGAAATAAAAGGTTGGTAATGTGTGGTGTGGAGAAAGGTGTTTTGTTTAACAGCTACAATGAGCATTATATTATGAGTTTTGCTAACATATGTCTATTATGAGTTTTGCTAACATATGTCTAATGGGCACACAATAAATACACAAATAAACAAAATAAACATACATTCTAAAACACTTTTTACACTTTTCGATACACCTTCATATATTCTTATATATTTTTCACATATTTCAATATACTTTTTCAATCTTAACATGTGTCTATTCGGTACACGTTAGCATTTCCCTTATATTATTACCCGTGAGCAGTCCTGGTGGTTAATGTTTTGTTTTTTAAAGGAAGTTCTGAAAAGTGCTGTAAGGCTAAAAAATAGTTAACCTAGGTAAAAAATAATTAATGGTCTCAAAATTCGTGTTCAGTAGTTTTGTAGTCGATTTGGAAAATTTCCCGTGAGTTGGAAATGGTGGTGTTGTGTGCACTCATCGACCGTCCGATCATGTTTTGAACGGTGCTGATGTATTTTGATTTTTTACTGATAAAAATAAATGAAAATTAAATCAAAATTGTCGATGCATCTGGGTCATCCAAAACACGATTGGACGGTCGAGGGGTACACAACTCCTTTCGGATCCCTATGAGTTTGGCTTTTGGTTAAGTTTGAATATTGTCTATAATTCTTTTTTAAGCCTAAGAGTAGCCAGGGTCGGGTCACAAAAAGAACTCCATCCGTCCTATTTTAAGTGTTCACTTTGAGAATACGTGCAATTTCGAACTCCTACAAAATACATTTCTCTACTCCCTTCTTTCCATTTCAATTGGCCATTATGGGAATACATGCAATTTCAAACTCATACAAAATACATTTCTCTATATAATTTTTTGATTTATACCAAATTAAAGTGCTCACCGAGTACTTTAATTTGGTGCAAATTTTTTTTAAAAACATGCTATAGAAATAATTTTTTAACATTTAAAAAAATATACGTTTCTCAAGGGGTCACTTAAGATGGAACGGAGGGAGAGTCCATAATCTTCACCCATTTTCGTTTTTGCTGGTTTCTGTTCAGCCACACATCCCTCCGAATCTTCCCCTTTGGAATTTGCCGGCAGACTGGCAGTAAGTAGTTAGTAGAGTGTGGGGCTTTCCACCGAATCTTGTCATTTTCATCCAAGAACTCTTCTTCTCCTTCCTACCTTTGTTCTTTCTTTCTTTCTTATTTTATGTTCACATACTCCCATTTAGTCAAACTAATTTTTTACGTGAATAATATAATTGACGAGTTTTACACAAATAATATAATTGACGAGTTTTACAAAATGAACACTTCTTATCAATATTGTGAATCCAATATGAACCTAAAAAGCCCAAACTGAACCACACTGAATGGTAAGAAAATTGGATAGAGTTTGTGTATAAGAGTGTCAAAAGACAATAATAACATCCGAATTGTTAACGTTGTACTCCTAACTTGTAACATCCTAAAATACTTTGATAATTAGTTTTATACAGCCCCTCTATGGTATCGACTGACTTGTGCTGATGGTGTATAGATCGGTGTGTGGGGTGCACTTCAGATTCTACACTAATGATCTAACTGTTGATTAATTTTAAAATATTTTTACAGTGGCTTTATGACAAACTAACTCAGAGGGTGTTTGGCCCCCTCTTTTTTGATTTTTTGGTTTCTCTTTTTTGGTTTATGGATGTTTGGCAACCAAGGGGAGAAATAGTTTTTCCAAAAACAGTTTTTCCATTTTGAACAATCTGGGCCAGAAATCAAAAAGAGCTTTGGAGCTCTTTTTTGATTTCTACTTCTCATTTTCCCTTTCCAAAACACATTTTGCACATTTCTCCCAAACACTCCTCTCACATCCAAAACTCATTCTGACCAAAAGCCAAAAAACCAAAAAACCAAAAAGTCAAAAATCAAAAGCTAAAAAGTAGGCTTCCAAACACCCCCTCAATCAGATAATCAAATTGTGATGTATTTGTGGTTGTTTTATTACGACAAGTTGATTTTTCAATTATTATTTTTGTCTAGTCATGAATGGATGTGTACGGTATGTATAGAATATGACAACTTATTTTTTATTAGCTACAAACACTTTATGTTAAGTTGTGAATTATTGTAGCTAGCTAGGTACCAAAAATGTGATTCCATTGACAATATATTTAACGAACAAACAAGAAGGGGAAAAACACCATGAAAGTTTTATTTGGACCAGGAATTGGAAAAGATGAAGATGCCATATCAAATTCTTTTATTCTCTCTCTTATTATTATCGTAAATGTTTTCGTTTTTTTTTTCTTCTCATAATCCATGATTCAAACATAGCCTAATCCAATTTGAAAAAACTCAAAACTATAATTATCCAACAAGGCAAGGGCGGAACATAGAAGGGGCTATGGTGGGTAGGGCGGTGTAAATGAACTTAGTTGTTCGTGAACTATTCGAGGCTCGACTCAGTAAAGGCTCGTTCCAGTTCGATTCAGATACTCAACGAACTGAACATAAACCTCAATTTAAGGCTCATTTAATAAACGAGCCGAACATGAACTTGCCAATATTTGGCTCGATTAGGCTGACGAACTTGGAATATATGTACATCTGATAAGAATTTCTTATATAACCTTGGATATGTATAAGCTTTCATATATACATACTGAAAATATTATAACTTTACATGTATAAACTAATAAAAGTATTATAAAATTAAATTTTAATTTTTATAATTTTATACATGTATGAATTGGTTTATGTATAGAATAATTTTTTTTTTTGAAGTTTTAGACTTGTATTAGTGCATAAATATCTAATACTTTTTACTCGTTAAGGTTCGTGAATAAGTTCCAGTCCGACTTAAACCCAAGGAAGCTTGGCTTATCAAATCTTCATTTAGTTCGAGCTCGGCTTGAGTTTGTTTAAAAACTTAATGAACAAACTTAAACATTCTAAAGCTTGGCTCGATTCGGCTTGTTTACAGCCCTAATGGTGGACTAGGAAAATGAGTTGGATTAAAGGTAATAAACATTTAAAAAGGGTAACACATGGGTCCCCAAATTAACACACGGGGTCCCAAACACCCGGAATGACACTAGGACCATCCTTTGGATGTGTCGCTAGGAAATTGCCTTTGGATGTGTTGCTAGGAAATTGCCCCGAATGCCCGGAATGATACTAGGTCCTCCTTCGGGTGAGTCGCTAGGAATTTCTCAATATACTTTGAATATGGAACAAACGTGGAATATGGTGGATATGTTTTAAATGCGAAAATGAAGGGGATACATGTCGGACACGCCGAACTTAATGCGAAGAGACCTTGCATATGAAAAGGAGAATTTTGTGAAACAAAGAGGTCTTACTCCATACTTCTAGTAATATATGTGCATCTCATAACTCCAAATTATTATCCGTGTTCGCATCTCATCATGCTTATTCATCTCACTAATACTTAGTAATCGTAGAAGTTTTTTTCTAGTGGGCTAGTGTAGCTCGCCCTATTATTTTCAGGTACTCACTAAGGAACATAAAGTGAAGTGCTTAACATGTGTTGCATTATTTTGAAAGCTTACCGGAAAGAGAATTATTTCATCATCTGGTGAACATTATCTATTTTTTTTAAATGAACTTGTAACTTTGCTTTTTTGTCTTTTGAATCATTGCAGGAATGTAATAACTTTAACCTCTCATATCATGTTTTGAACATGGGACATGGGTATTCTATTCGGATTTCTTACTAGTTATGAATATGGGACGATGTGAGTTAATTTTTGGATGAAATTATGAAATTTTCCTATTTATAAATGTTTATTTATTTATGTTGAAAATTAGAGGGCGTGACAAAGAAGGAAATTAGGGTTTGGCTTTCGGTTTGTGTTTTGGTGGGTATTGATTAGATGGATTGGGTACATCAGTTTGGGGAAAGGAGTTTTGCAAATTGATCGCATGAATTGGGTTTTTGCAGCCTAGGATATGTTGAAATACCACTCAAATTCAGGATCAAAGTATACCCAGTCGAACGTTTATGCACAAAAACTACTCAGATTCGTCAATTGCGAGGCTTCAGATCCGTAAGTATTCACTTATTTTGTAGAGCACTAACTTGTGTTAGATTTGTACTTATGTTGTTAAATGCAGAGCATTAGCTGGTGTGTTTAGATTCTTACTAATTTAGATGACGCAAGGCATTGGCTTGTGTGCGTAAATTGATATAAAAATTGGTTTCTTACAATTTTATTCTTTTAGATTTTATAATGGAACATCAACACACAAAAAAAAAAAAAAAAATGAAGAAAAACTCTTTTGTCATTCTTCATACCAAGAGTAGATGTATCATAAAGTAATACTCATTCTCAGTTCAATGTGAAAACTGAAAAAGCATTTTTAACTACGAAGCATGTGAAAACTGATCTTCGTAACAAAATGGGGGACGATTTTCTTGCTGATTCTATTATTATCTTCATTAAAAGAGTACTCATTGAAGATATCTGTAAGGACCCGTATGAAAAATCACTTTTTAGAGAAGTTTCGATTTGGCCAATAAAAAGTCCCGATAATTGTTCCTTGCATTTTTCTAATCACAATGGTATAATTGGAAGTTATTTTTTAGTAAGACAAAGTCGTCTTTCAGCCATTTTCGTCGAAGAAAAATGTGCCGTTTTCGGTTTGGTACTAAAAATGGGGGATGAGATTTTGATGTGATTAGAATTTCAAAATTCTGAAAATGCCACTGTTTCCGAATGAGGGGTACTTCCTATTTTCATAAATAAATTAAAGTAAAGAAAACTCAAAATTATAGTCTTTACTTAAGTTTGGTTTACTAAAATAAGTATTGTGCTGGAACATGCTTTGCTGGCTTAGTGTGTAGAAGCCCAAAAAATTTAATTACTTTTTGAAAATAAAAGTTGGGGTTTTGTGAGGAATGTTGAAATATGTTAATTAGCTAAGTGTGGGAGTAAAATTAGTGAGGTGGGGTTACAAATTATATACACAAGTGACATTTAGGTATGAGGTGTAATTAGGTGATTATATTAGAAGTGTATGGGGGTAAGTTTGCAAAAATCAAAACTTCTCTTCTCTCTCCCTCACCCCACCAACTGGCCTCTCTCTCTCTCTCTCTCTCTCTCTCTCTCTCTCTCTCTCTTACCTCTGCACCATTGTTGCTCACTCCAAGCTCAAATCTTGCCTTCCTCACTCAACCACTTCAAGAACCAAAGCCATTTTCACATTCTACGCACCGTGGGGAGCTTGGGTCACCTTGGATTTGCACCGGAAGCACATATATCGGGATTTGGGGTTTTCTACACCTAGGGTTTCACTCACCTTCATTTTTGTCACGACCTTGACCCGACCCTATAGGCTTAGTCATAACAAAGTGCCAGTGAAATCATCACTTAGGCCACAACATAGCATTAAACAATCGATAAGCAAATGACCATTAAGGGACTCATAGAGTTATGCAGCGAAACTCAAGCCTGTATTAACATTCAAAAACATAACAAGTCTATACAACAGGATCTCAACTTAAAGTACATCCCAGAGCTGTGCTTATTTTATAAGATTTACAACTAAACACACATATTTACAAGCCAAAAGAGTAGATAAGTACAACATCCTATCTACGTCCTATCTACAACATATCCACAAGCCACGGCTCCACACAGATTATGCCACGGTACCCTACTCTTCGCTACCTGAAAGGTAGGAAAAACATTTACATAAGCTAAAGCTCGTATGAGTGATTATCACACAGGCCACACGCCTTCCATGGACTATATAAAAAACTCGCCTTTAAAGTAATCCAATTCAACTTCATATATTCCAAAAGGAATTCACAATTCACAATATAATTTATAATGCACATCCCACACAATATTCACAACGCTTCACCAGGCGTTCCCGGTGCGGATAAGCTAGACGTCTATCGCATTATCCCACAGCATACACAAACACACCTTACTAGCCTTTTAGCACTGTCCCCTAGCAAGCTGGGACGTAAGGGATGCCATTAATAGATAACAAAAGTGTCCACCTTTCATTTCAAGTCCGTGGAGTTCATAATATTAAGAAAATCATGTAACAAAACACAGCTTCCAAGTTCGGTAGCAAAACACGTCAAAAATCGTATAGTTTGGGTAACAATCACTTACCTCGGTCCTCGTGTCCACTCGAACTTCCTAGAGTAAACAAGTAATGTAGATACATGTTAGATGCCATTCAAGGAGTCACAAACTCTAATTAAACTTTTTAAATGATCTAAGTATCCACAATAACATTTTAAGGTCCAACGATAAAACTAGGCTGAAACTTAAGGATCTAAAAATGATGCAACTTGTCAACTCCTTGATACAAAATCCACACCAACTCAAAATAGACTTCATAAGCTTCAAATCGATAGCTCATAGGTCAAAAACGGAGTTCGGACAAGACTTGAACACCTACTTAAAGAGAGAAGAAAAACAAAATTGCAGAAACTGCATGTGTCTGCCCTTTAACTCAAAAACTGCTTTTGCATGGTCAAATTTAAGGTACAAATCTTATATGGACAGAAAGATACACGAGTCTAGTTTCGGAAAAATCAAACGGTGCGCGATTTCGATACCCGTGCTAAAAGTTATGACTGTTTCCCCAAAGTGTGTCAGTGCAGTCTGCATAAACGCGAATTGACAACAGCAACTTCCAAAATTTCTACAGGACTCTATACATGGAATCAAAGTCCGAAATTTTAACCCAACCAAGAAAACCCATAGAGGAACTCTCAGTAAAATTTTCAGAAAGTTATGAGTTGTGAAACCCAGTCAATAAAATCCCCCAAAATCAGTTAGAAACAAGACCTAGAATCTGCAGATTTACAGAGATGCAAGAATAGAATGGATTCACCTAAAATTCACCAAGAACTCCTTCAAAATTCCACAATCAAGAGTTTCTATGGTGTCTAATCATAAACCCAACAACAAAACATGAATTGAACATGAAAATTAATGAAATCAAGTAGAAGAAAGCATGTAATTACCAAGTAAAACTGCAATTCTAGCAACCCTGGACCTCCTCTGAATTTCTCTCATTTCTTTTCCCTTTTCTTCTTCCTTGCCGATTTCTCTCACTCTCTCTTAGTCGGTTCAAGCGGTGCTAATAGGATCAAGAGAAACGTAATGAATTTCCTAGGTCTATGCTCTTAGGGAAAATTATCCGGTGTGGTCACCTATGGTACCTCATGTTCCTCTATTTTTTTTTTTTCAAGCGGTGGTGAATGGTGTTAGCCAGATGGTGGTGAATGGTGTTAGCCAGATTACTACCATATGGGGTCTTATTAGACTCTAAGGAAAATGATTCCATGCATCCAAAACATATATGCAAATCAAGCACACAATTAATTAAGTGACTCAACATAATAGGTAATTAAATTTTTAAGCGCAATTTTGGGTCAAAGGTATCACAATTTTTCAAACACATCCTTGAGGTAGAGAAACAATTAATACTTCTTCTAGTTATATACTTGTGATTTGTTGTACATATCTCATTCTTAGCTTCAATTTCATTGAAAATCATGTTTTCCCCAAATTGTGTGGGTTTTCCCAACCTAGATTCTTTGATCTATGAAGTGACTTGTTGATTGATGAAATTGGGAGTGAAATTGACCTCCCTCCATATTTAATTATTGCCTAGCATCTCTAGTTTGTGTCTAAACTATCTCATTTGTGATTGGGTTGAAATTTCACACCTTAGATGTGAAAATCTGCACTGTTTACTGTTCATAAGCTGCTGCGCCTTTAATTTCCAGCAACTACCCCTACCTTTTGGTGGCATTCAGCCACCCTGTGATGTCCGTTTGGTCCCCGATTGCTCAATCCTTTATATAATCGACCTTTGGCATCATTTTCACCTGTGTTTTGACCTGAGGTCTATGATTTTACAAATAAATAAGTCATCTTGTGTCACATAAACGTTTGTTGGACTTTCGAATGCGTGTGTGAGTATGTGTGTAACTCATTTTATCAAAAAGGGTGTTTTAGTGAAGTGAAAATGGAGAAATGAACTAGTTATGAAAATTTGAATGAAATGTTAGTAGTAATGAGGTGTTTAATCCAATGCCATCATTTGGTGAGATTTTTGGTAAAGGCACGCATAGCCTATGGAATCCGGCAGGGGCACGCGGAGCCCACAGAGTCTGGCAGGGGCACGCGGAGCCTACAGAATCCGGCAGAGGCACGCATAGCCTATGGAATCCGGCAGAGGGATTAAATCCCTAATACTAATGAAAATGATGATTTTTCTTCAATGAAATAAATGAGAGATGAAATTTTGGACTATCTACTGTGTTTTGTAGAAACTCCAAGTGTGGACTTGGTTTTAGACTTGTGGAGTGATGCATTATGTGGAGCTTATGTATGCATGAAGTTGCTTTTCCATCTTAAGTTTTGTATTTTTGGCAAGTGGCAATGTAACTTCCGATTATTCAATCTTTTGAAATTTGGACCTATGTAATAACTCTAAACTTGTATTCATGTATCCGGGTACGATGTAGTGCCACCTAGAGATTTGTTGACTTGGATCACGCATGTAATGGAACATTGAGCTAGATTTTTCTATGGAGGGGGTTGACTTTTGACTTGTGCCACATCGATATTCGTGATATTTACTTTGTTAAAAATCAAGGCGTGACAATATCCACTCAGATTCGATAATAGATTAATTATCCCCTCTAAAACATCGTAAGGTACAACTTCAATAGTGAACGTTTTTTTGTATTTTTCTTTTGTGTATTTTCGAACATTTAATAATACAAAAGAACGCGCTCTAAAACAACAATAAAACTTGTGTTATGTTCAGCTACTTTACAAGCTATTAAGTTAACTTGTACTTTGAATATATAGTGTTTTTAACAAAAACTGATCGGATGAAGCCCTTTCGGGTATTTTTTTTTGGACGAATACTCGTTGTGGACCTTAAAAACACATTTTAAAAACATCTAACGGTTCGGATCGTCGAAATTTAGTCGGGAAGCATGAGGTCCTCACTTTATTTAAAATGAGGGATCCCCCATTATTTATACACACTTAAAAAAACACATAAAAAAACACCTCACTCTTCCAAGCTTCATTGTGATGTTCCGAACAGTTGATCTTGTTTAAATAAGTAAAATAAAAGGTCTTGCAAAATTTCAGCTCAATCGGATATCGGTAAGTGCTTGATTCAAATAATTTTAAAAACATTAGTTCCTGTCATAGTTTTTGCAAAATTGTTTGGATAAAGTACTTACCGATATCCGATAGAGCTAAATTTTTACAGGACCTCCTATTTTATTTATCTAAACGAGATCAACGGTTCAGAACCTCATAGTGGGGCCCGGAACAAAATCGAATGTTTTTTTATGTGTTTTTTTAAGTGTGAGGGGAACCGGCCCCTATATATATACACTCTTGATCTGGTCCAAGATCCTGGAAAATGAGCAAAATCTGGGAGTTCAATCGTGGCCGTTGGATGTGATCCAACGGCTAGGGGAAAAAGGCTAACTCGCTGGTCATATCCGGGTAAAAATAGAACCGGGTCATATTAACAACACTCGCGGGTCACCCAAATCCTCATTTCACATTCTTTTCAAAACACAGATAAAGAGAGAAAGAGAGAGAGAGGCGACAAGTGAAGAACAAGTTCGAACCAACCCTAGGTGAACAAATCGATCGCGATCGAAGCAAGAAGATCTCTCCATCGATCAAACCAAGGTCAGTTTCTCTTCCTCCCTCCCTCTCTTTCTGTTCTTCGTACGAAATAGTACGAAAACCCTAACTCATCTCGCTTTTTTGTTTTTCAAACCAAATAGATTCGATCGAACGAAGAACTCCATGGCTAGGTTCGATTTTTTTTTCACAAATCGAAGAAATCCATGGCTAGGTTCGTATCTAGGGTTTCAAAAGCTTTGATTTTGAAATCTAGGGTTCGAACTCGAAAATCTGTGAGTTTTGGATGAATTTGATGGA
Organism: Vaccinium darrowii; assembly: GCA_020921065.1. Classification (NCBI taxonomy): domain Eukaryota; kingdom Viridiplantae; phylum Streptophyta; class Magnoliopsida; order Ericales; family Ericaceae; genus Vaccinium; species Vaccinium darrowii. The sequence continues at coordinate 23,289,458 of CM037159.1, forward strand.
GATTTTATGAGCAAATCATATCCATGGGATTTTCTGGAAGAAATTGTTTCATGCTAGGACCTTTTTTGGGGGTAATTAATGCCAGGACTTTTCGGATTGAAGTTATTCATTTGAGACGGAATTTTTATATGCAAATTGTTGTGAAATTAAGTCACAAATGATATCCATGGGTTTTGCTGGATGTATTTGTTTCATGCCAGGACCTTTCAGATTGAAATTTTTTTGGTATTTTTGCTAGAGGTTTTGTATGCCAATGACATCCATGGGTTTTACTGGATGTTTTTGTTTCATGCCAACACCTTTTGGATTGAAGGCACCGTTGACAACGAATTCCCACAGAAGAAGAGCTGTATATTCTATAAAGAAAAGCCCTTTGACGAGGACGACAGTGACGACGACTTCTTGGATTGCCCGAACAAAGACCACGAACACGATCACCACGACCGGGATCACAATCACGGACACGGTTGTTGCTCGAGGACGACAGTGACGACGACGACCTCTTGGATTGCTCGAACAAAGACCACGAACACGATCACCACGGTTGTTGCTCGACAGTGAAGATTTTATGTTTGTTTACTGTACAAGGGAATACTTGTGTCATTGTTATTTTTTGTTTGTGATGTCTACTTCATTTGGCAATTACTTTGGACAACGAGTATTGTTTTTGGAATTAAGCAGGTTTTGGTCTTCAATTTAAGTTTGTTTTTTTCTCTCTGTTGCGCATGAAAAGTTGGTTAAATGCAATAATTAATTGTGGTATACTGAGTATATGGATGGTTGATTTCTGCTGGGATTTAAGATGTCCAAATGCTCTTGTATCGTATGGAGTATAGACAAAAAAGTTCTTGGAAGCAGTCACCAAACATGGCCATCTCCAGCGTTGCTCTTGTTATCACTAGGTCTTTAACTTCGTTTACTTCTTCCATGAGGGTTGCCATTCTTCCCATTTTCCTGATGGTCATTGGCTTAATCCTACCCCTTCAGTCTATGGGAACCAAATTGAGGTAAACTGGAGCAAATACACACATCTCAATTCAAAGTAACGTGGATCATTCAGCGTAGTGCTTTTTAAAACTATCAGAATTCTGAATTCACTAATGGTAATGAGAACTTCTCAATTGAAAGTACAGTGCACTGTTAAAATTCAAAACAGGAACACTACTGCACAAGCAAAACTACTACAGAGGCACTAAGTTGTCATGTTCAACCAGGATATCAGACCCAAAAAAATTAACATAACAATCTGCCATTTTGTTCATACATTATAGTTCAACAAAAACTTCCAGTTAAATCTACCATTCTATTCATACATTTCAGTTCAGCAAAAAATTCCCTAACACATACTGTACATTACAGTTTAGATTTCACCACAGTTCAGTCTACTCCCAATCTACCAATCTGTTCATACAGTTTAGTCTACTCCCAGTTTTCAGACACAAAAAATACATATACAATCTGCCAGATTCCAAAAAATACATATACAATCTGCCAAATTCCAAAAAAAACATAAACAATCTGCCAGATTCCATCCCCGCATGTTGCCATCTTCTCACGACTGCTTGTCCCATCCTAAAATAGAAATATGTCATAATATGAAGATGAAAAAACAATTAACTTATAAAAAGATCTACGAACACTTACAATCATCATTAGAGTCAATGTCGTCCTCGTCCTCGTCGGAATCATCATTCAACATAACATCTTGCAAAGAGCTAAGAAAAAAACAACAATTATTCATAAACTATTCAGATAAAATTAAACTTCAATAAGAAATAAATAAACTTATATACCAACCTATTCAAAAGTCTTGGACAATTCCTTTTCTCATGAGATTGCTTGATTAATCCACAGCCATTACAACGCCTCCCCTTCTTCAACGACTTCTCTTTTCATCCCTTTAGTCGCTTACCACAACCCTTATATCTAACCGGAAATGTGTTATGCACGCTATAGTGCATATATTTATCTCTAACTTAGATGATGTTAACCTCATATTATGTTTATTTGTGCTTATTATGTGTCGTTCTATATTTTGTAGGTAAATAAAGTGTTTGTGAAAAAAAAGAGAAGAAAAGGAGGAGAAATATGAAATTTGGGCTTTCTTACCTTATATGTTAAATTGGGAGAGAAAAGACATAAAAGTGTTGTAGCATAGGTGGTGGAGTAGCAGGCTTCTACCCAAGTGATTCCAAGTTCAAGTCTTGGTTGGAGCAAATGCTTTACTTTTTGGATAAAATCTGCATGTTCCGCGAAGCACCAAATAATTTCTCCCTTGTTGCACATAGCCGAGATGCACTGGATAATTACTCTTAGTTACACATGTGCCTGAAGCGTGAGATAATTTCCCACTTGGATATAATTTCCCACCTGCAGGAAGGAAAGCGTGGGTTTGTAGTTGCTGCCGGCCAAATCCAATTCGGATTGGATTTCAGCAAATTGGGAAAAGTCAATTCTTGCCTTAATTGTATACATATCTGTTATTTTGTCCCAATTGCTCCTTGAAGTCTATAAAAGGAGATATCTTCTGAAGAGAAAAAAGGCATTCAGTTAGTAGAGCAGTGAGCTTATAAAAGAATACTCCAGTTTCTTCATTTCTGTCCTCTGTCTTTCCTTCCCTTTTCTCTACTGTATCATTTCTTTCATATTATTTGAGAGCAATAACTTTATCCCGTTCAATGGATTCAAGTAAGTTTGTCTTATTTATTGCTTTCATTTTATTTACAAATATGTCAGGCTAAATTAATTGCTAGGGTTAGGATGAAGTTACATGTTTAAATGTCTATTTTTATTTATGTAACTTAACCTCTCGAAAAAAATAGCTTATTATCATTGCTACAATTCTTCTTGTTCATTTGCCTATTTTTCACTAGAAACATTAAAATTGGATTTCCATTGTGTTTTGTTGGATTCAGTCTATGATTTGTTAAAAGCAGATATAGACTGTGTTTTGATGGATTCAGTGGATGTTTTAATTTTATACTTTTGTTTGGCAAAAGAAGGATTATTTTTATAAAGCTAAAAAAAAGAGTTGTCTAAATTATTTTCCACAATAAAAGAGCTTTGCCGCCAATTTATTGTGCAGAGAAATTGGAGAGTTAAGGAGCATAAATAATATAGATGTTGCACATGTAATGGATTCCAATACCCTAGTGTTTTACTTTCGTGTTTAAATCCGTCTCTTTTATTTTCAAGCCTGTCTCATCACAATCCCAAAAATTGTTGAGCTAGATTAGGAATTTTATATAAGATTAATGGAGTTATTCAACCACGTCATTGTAGTCCCTGTGGGTTCGACCTCGCTCTTGCTAAGCTATATTTCGGTACGATTCGTGCACTTGTGAGTAATTAAAATTTTCACAACAAAATGGTTCTTTAAATTATGTTGGCTGCCAAGCGAAATAGGCACTTCAGGGGTGCTGCCAATTTCATCTTCCCTTGCATGCTTCTTGCCTGCGAACTTCTTTTGAGCCGATAACAAAGATTCTTCCAGAAATTTGTTGTCATCTTCATTTACCACGGCTTCATCAATTATATTAAAAGCAAGTTGTAAGAGCCTCTGCCGCCTCCCCAACAAAGGAGTGTCACATATTTCTTTCATACGCCCACCCAAGTCATCCATAACCCTACTAGCTTTAGCTGACTTTGTCCACCTCCGCAAGATGTACTCATTTGGAAGTTCCACAAATTATTTTTTAGTGAAATATGCCAACATGTGACGACAAGGAATCCCTTCGCATTCAAACATCTTGCAACTACAACTAACATAGTTCGATGACTTCTCCACCGAAACCTCGTGACCTTTTGATCCACAGTCCTTTTCCGTCTTGACATTGTACAAACCGTGATGTTCATCTTTAGATGTCCTTCTTACCACATATGCGCCACTTTGAAAGAGTTCCTCTTGGAACTTGTAAAAAATAGATTGTGTGTACAATTCACTCGCTTTCGACTCCATTAACCTTGATGTTCTGAATAGTGGCCTCTCATTTACATCTTTGTGATCCAAATCCAATTCATTATGTCGTACGCGTGAAAGTGCCCTTTCAAACCTCGTCACAAAATCCATCATAGAATTATGTGGATTCACATACTTTTTGTAGAATGAATGGAAAATTTTCGCTCTTTGACTACTACTCATTCCAGCAGAAAAGATGTGTCTCACAAATGCTGGAATCCATCTATCGCGAATTTTGTACATGTCATTTAACCATTTGTTGGTGCACAAGTTAGCTTTTTTGACCACCTCTACCCATCTTTCTTCGAACTCTTCACGGCTCTCGGATTTCCAAATGCATTTTGAGAAGTCATCATAATGCTCTTTATAGGATAATGCACCTATTTTTTCTGAAAATTTATTCACAATATGCCAAATGCAAAACCTATGAAGGGTATTCGGAAGAAAAGTGACAATTGCTTTTGCCATAGCCGGATCTTGATCAGTTATGATCATTTTGGGTGGGCCGCCTGGCATCGAATTCAGCCATACTTTGAAAAACCAATGAAAGGCATCACTCTTCTCACCACTTAAGAATGCACAACCAAGAAGAGTAGTCTGCCCAAGGTGATTAACCCCAAACATAGGTGCGAAGATCAAACCATATCGATTTGTGTTGTACGTTGTATCAAATACCACTACATCCCCGAAATACTTGTATGATTTTCTAGAGGTCGCATCGGCCCAAAAACAATGAATCATCCTCCCGTCATCACTGGGCTCCCATGTTAACATAAAAGATGGATTCATTTGTTTTTCATTCTCGAAATACTCGTATAACATATTGGCATCATGTCCCTCTAAAATTTTCCGCCTATCCCTTTCGGCATTCCGAAGATCTCGTTCTAAAAATCCAATATTTTCAAGACCTCCGGATTGGACATCAAGAACACTCATTTGTTGGTTCATTGCCACATTTGCAGCAGCTAATTGTTGGCTTAAAGCTTTTTTGGCAGCAGACACGTCACGATGAGATCGCAACAAATGCACTTTCCTCGGTGTTGTAAGAGGGTGGTTGTGACCCTCGAAAAATTGGATGACTGCATACCCCTCACCACCCGATTTGTCTCTCACAACCGACATTTTTGCACCACAACCTTCTCTCGTTAGCCCCCGTTTCCGTACAGTTTTTTCAGAAATGAGTAGCGTATTCTTCGGGGACCTTAGCCCTTCTTTATAACACGTACTCTTTTCTAATGATTTGACCTTCCTTACCTAACTTGCTGGAATTGATTCGAACACTAAATTTAGATTCTTTTGCATAATTGTTGTAAAAATTGTGCGCATCATCTAAACTGGCAAACTTTTGTTTCATTTTTGGTACCAAGTCGTTTTTTACCTGAGGATTGTAAAGTGCTGTGGAAGAATTAGCAGATGATCCTCCCGGTTGAGATGGTGACGGCGATACCACTTCCATATGTTCCAGACACTGCATTTTGGAAATCAAAAAACAAAAATAAGTGAGTCAAGTGGCTAATTTAGGAACTATGAGAAAAAAACAACCACAGAGAGAGAGAGAGATGCCACTATGAGAAAAAACACTAAAATCTCAAAACTCTAAAATCTGAAAAAAAAAAAAAAAAAAAAGGGAACCATTTTCATAATTGAGCAAATACAACCCGTAAGAGAGATATGAAAGCTGATTAACCCCATAAAACTGCGATATCTTCACAAAAGCCACTAATTCGTACGGAAAGTGTGCAATATTTCCACATAAAACTAGATTACTGGGAAAAACTCCAGCAATAACAGCTACTACAAGACTATAAAGAAACGTGTGTAAACAATCGTTCGATCGACCTCCGTTTGGTTTGAAAAAGAAAAAAAAGAGATGAGTTTGGGTTTTTGAAAGTTAGGGTTTTCGTATGATTTCGTATGGAGAACAAAAAGAGAGGGAGGGAGGAAGACAAACTGACCTTGGTTCGATCGATGGAGGGATCTTCTTGCTTCGATCGCGATTGATTTGTTCACCTAGGGTTGGTTCGAACTTGTTCTTCACTTGTCGCCTCTCTCTCTTTCTTTCTCTATCTGTGTTTTGAAAAGAACGTGAAATGAGGATTTGGGTGACCCGCGAGTGTTGTTAATATGACCCGGTTCTATTTTCACCCGGATATGACCCGCGAGTTAGCCTTTTTTGCCCCGGCCGTTGGATCACATCCAACGGCCACGATTGAATTCCCAGATTTTGCTCATTTTCCAGGATCTTGGACTAGATCAAGAGTATATATATATACAGGTAAAGCTTCTAAAACGGGATTCCCGTTTCCGGACCTCCATGATCCAAATATTTTTTTGACGATCCGAGCCGTCCAATGTGTTCAGAAGGTGTTTTCAAGGGTCCACGCGGGAAATCCTCAAAAAAAAAAAAAAATACTCTTCAAAATTGATTTTTTTTGAAGATTTCTCGCGTGGACCCTTGAAAACACCTTTTGAACACATTGGACGGCTCGGATTTTCCAAAAATAATTTGCAACACAAAAAAAATCAATTTTTTCTTATTTCTGGGAGGTGTGGACTGGAAGTTTTTTGTATCATGTTTTGAACATGGGACATGGGTACTCTATTGGGACTTCTTACTATTTATGAATATGGGATGATATGAGTTGACTTTTGGATGATTGTGGATGAAATTATGGAATTTTCCTATTTAGAAATGTTTATTTATTTATGTTGAAAATTAGAGTGTGTGACAAAGAAGGAAATTAGCGTTTGGGTTTGGGTTTGTGTTTTGGTGGGTATTGATCAGATGGACTGAGTATATCAGTTTGGGGAAATGAATTTTGCAAATTGATCACATGAAATAGGTTCTTGCAGATTAGGGTATGTTGAAATACCACTCAAATTCAAGATCAAAGTATACCCAATCAAACGTTTGTGCACAAATACTATTCAAATTCATCGAATCGCGAGGCTTTAGATCTGTAAGTATTCACTTATTATGCAGAGCACTGACTTGTGTGTTTAGATTTGTACTTATGTTGTTAAATGCAGAGCATTGGCTGGTGTGCTTAGATTTTTACTAATTTAGATGATGCAAGGCATTGGCTTCTGTGCTTAAATTGATTTAAAAATTGGTTTCTTACAATCTTACTCTTTTAGATTTAGATTATAATGGAATATCGTCAAAAAAAAGGGAAGAAAAACTCTTTTGTCATTCTTCATACCAAGAGTAGATATATCATAAAGTAATACTCATTCTCAGTTCAATGTGAAAACTGAAAGCATTTTTTACTATGAAGTATGTGAAAACTGATCTTCATAACAAAATGGAGGACGATTTTCTTGCTGATTCTATTATTATCTTCATTAAAAGAGAACTCATTGAAGATATCCACTCAGATTCGATAATAGATTAATTATCCCATCTAAAACATCGTAAGGTACAACTTCAATAGTGAACGTTTTTTTGTATTTTTTCTTTTGTGTATTTTTGAACATTTACATATTTAATTACAAGTTTAAGTTAACCCAGGATAGATTAGATTCTTAGTTCTGCACTTTCAACAAGGATTTTCAGGCGAGGGCTTTAGCAAGGTTTGAAGATGAACTTGGCATCAAGTAATTTTCCTTGTGTCGTAGAAATCGAAATGATTCTGATACAAACTTCAAAAGAAAGTTTGTTTAGTTTCATTAACCAAAAGTAGTCTTATTGCTTTTTAAGGTTGTATTCTCAAAATCTCCCAACAGAGGTTATGGTTTGGAGTGCCTGTCAACTGCCTGGGGTGATCATCACCACCTGCGCCTCACATCTGGGCACAGTCGAACGTGCAACCCGCTGCCTGTTTCCTTTAATATCGAAGAAAGGTAGCTTCTTTCTCTCGTGGACTCTTAATAGGACCATCATTTATCAATTACAGATCAAACCAAAGCCATGTTCGAAGCTGATTCGGTTGGATATACAAACCAGGCCACTCAAACTCAGCTAGCTTAAAAAGCACATTCAACATAAACTCAGGCCATGAAAAAAAAGTCATGTTACACTCGTTAAAAATCCATTATAAATACCTGAACAATTCAAACTTAACCAAATTTTAAGCTCAGCTCGAAATGGACTATCAACACTTTTGTCTGTGAAAAACGCCCCTGTTGTTTCCAACTAAATTTTAGTGTCAGGAAACTGAGCTGATGGTCTTTATATTGATTTATAATTTTTGACAAACAATATTTTCCAAGAATTTGATGAGAACTACTTATTGGTGTTTTCTTAAAAATAGATTCTTTAAAAAAAATTTTTTTTTTTCTTTATAATAAACTTTTTCTTTATAATCTAACTGACAAAAGTTAGGTTTTATAATAAATAATACGTAATAAAAAAAAAAAACTCCCCTTGTGTTATGTTCAGCTATTTTACAAGCTATTATCATGTAATTCACTTTTCTAGGGAATAACTTTCCTGCACAACATTTCGGGCAACTGAAAGGAGCCGTAAGAGAGAAGAACATGAGAAAGCAATGAAATGGTAAATATATTATTTCCAAAGAAAAAGTAAAAATGTCCATAGCACTAGTTTTTGCTAGGTTCTGTACGTACGCCATAATACAATACTTCTTTTTCAAAGTTTGGCAAAGCTTTCGACATCATACCTATACTACAGCTCCCCTTTGGAAACACCATACTTCCCGTTTATTCTCCTTCACCTTCGGAACGAAAAACCCTTATATTGCAACGGGCAAAGCCGAGCCTGTAACAACTTAGCAACGTGTCTTAAAGCTTGCATGTTGGCTAGACATCTCAAAAATTCCTATACCAACTGTTCAACTAGGAAAATACTACCCGAGATTCTCGGCAAATTTCAAAATGCTGCCAACTGATTGGCTCTCCAGATTAACATGGAAGCACTGAACAATTCTGATCAACACGAGCACTCTCCCAAGTTCGCTGCACAAGCACCAAAACTCTGTTATCATTGTTTAGGTTTCAACCATACAAACATAAAAAGTGAAAATAAAATTTAAAAAAAAGAAAAAAGAAAAGGAAAACTGACACAGGATACTAACGAAAATCCTACCACTAGTTTACCGCTTTTACGATAGTGCCAAATACCAAGACTGGAATATTTGTTTCCGGAAACTTAATGCATACTGCGTAGTATAAACTCCACAATAAGCTACGAGGATATCCTGTCTATTGAACTCTTTTGAGTAACAAAAATGAGAGAACACCAGAACACGTAACATGGAAACTGTGAGCCAAGACTAGTACTACATATCTGCTTCACTAAGAAAAAAATATATGATTTAGCAAAGAAGAAAATACTAATGTAGTCCCGAGATAGGTGTCAAAATGTATTTAAAAAATGTGTGATAAGTTGACGATTATGTATCAGCGTTCGAAAATATGTGACATGTGCATTGGATAAGCACTATCCACCTTAATAACAGCCCATGGGGCTGTTGGTAGCACGACGCAAATGAATACGGCATCAGTTAGAATATGTTGTCTATTGTGTCACTTCCAGGACGGATGCTTGTGATTGGTCCATTCCATAATACTAGCAACCACCACTCCAAAGAAAACGAAGAATTAGAGCCTTCCATGTTGGTGATACTAGAAACATTGGAGTAAATGAATAAGAATTACATCCTTCCACGGAAGTAGAGATCCTAAAAGAACATTTACGAAAAATTCAAGACTTGCTGAAAGCTCGAGAATGTAATGTCTGTGGTCTATGAAACCAACTTCACAGCACAAAATTGTTTACAAAACAACCAGACCAGGAAAGAATAATAATACGTACATGAAGTAAGCCAGTACTCACCACCCGGATCCGTGGGATCACCTGCTGCCCTGCACCACTCGATAGTTGAGGACAAGGTCCTCTTGTTTCTTCCATATATAAGTGCGGACTGTTGCTAGGCTCATATCAGGGGATAAGACCTGGAAAAGAACCAGAAGTTGTTTAATACACAGCATTACTGAAATTTGAACTCATGAGAAGAAAACCCAGAAACAGACACAAATTACGTGAAATCCACCAACTGAAAGACCTAAAGCAAATGAAAGGGAAAAAAGAAGGTCCAACAAATAGACTGACATGGCTGTTAAACCATGTCAACTAAGAGAAGTGAAAAATGTAAGAGGACTTGACCAAAGAAATGTAGCGAAAATGTATAAATACATTGATCGTCACTGTTCAACAAAGAGAAGTGAAACATTTCAGGCGAGAAAACAATGATACTATGAAAACGAGAACTCAAGTTGATGAAGGAAATCATGTGGATGTTAAATCATCCTGTGAACATCTTCATCCATGTACCAATTTACAATGAAATAATTAACAAAAGTAAAAGATAAAAGGACTTTTTCAGTGCAAAAAGTCCAACTTATGTCTATAATTCCGTAAAAGAATCCAGCACAAATACATCTGAATACATGTATATATCATAATTTGAATAACCAGACTGCTCAAAATTGAGACTAAACTAGCCCGACATGTGGCACACATGTTAACTACTCTGCGCCCATTAAAACCCATTAAATTTACAATGACTTGCCTGATTATTGCACAAGATCTCTATTGAAGGCTTAAGCTTCTGCCAAGACTTCAATCCAGACCTGAAAGAACCATCGCCTCCAACAACTGGATGCTGCAATTGTCCTCCAGCAAGTCCAGGAGCAAAAGTTCCATCCGGGTCCATACTATCCAATGGTTTGTCAAGAACCATCTTTTCTACGACATAGTTAACAACCTGAATAATAAACCAAAAGAGCTCAATACACTCGAATACTTCCTCCACGTCTCTATTGTCAGAAAAAGTTAAAATCTGAAGTTAAATTTACGGGGAATACAGAGATTTGACACGATATAGACAATGGGTGGATCTACCAGCACATAACTAATATAAGTGCTAAATTGGAGAAAATCACAGGCATCTGGAACTAGGACCTCCTATAGGGAAACAATGGAATATACAATGGTGTCGAAGTTGAGCCAATAAAAACTAGCTGAGGTCGGTGTATTCTTCCATGCAGCTGAAGCAACAGAGCTAAGCATTTTGAAACTACCAGCAAAAAGGAACAAAATCTTACTTTATGAATCCTCAATATACGAGGTGCACTCAGTTTCCCTTGCGTGAGAATCTGGACAGATGAACCCTCACATGGGTGCAAGTAAAAGCTGCATCTGCAGGATTAGAATAAACTCAGACAAAACTTTCTTAAAACCAAGTAAAAAAATGCGTAATAAAAGAGGCCAGAACAACAAAGTAGACAGTAACTAAATGACTTTAGCAGTGAGCTGGAACTACTTTAGTGAGAAATTTAGCATCACTTTATTCAAGGAAAGCTAAATTTGTCAACCGAACCATACAAACAACCTGCTAGAGGAAAAATAGAGAATGATCAAAGCAACAGGCCAACAGCAACAAAGAAGGAATGAAACAATATGAATAAGGTTCTTTCAACTTCTCTATTATTCAATTAGGCTTAACTTTCATGTGAAACAATTCCACAGAGTTGAACTATTTCTTTCTTTTTCTTTCCCTAGTTCTATTATTCAAATAGGTGAACTTTCACGTGAAACAATTCCTTCGAGTTGAACTATTTCTTTCTTTTTCTTTCCCTAGTTCTAATATTCAAATAGGTGAACTTTCACGTGAAACAATTCCTTGGAGTTGAACTATTTCTATTATTCAAATAGGTGAACTTTCACGTGAAACAATTCCTTGGAGTTGAACTATTTCTTTCTTTTTCTTTCCCTGGTTTTCTTCTTTTGGAAGGTGGTTGGCATTCAACATTCCCCCAACGGCTACTAACTCTATGATTCAAGGAAAGCTACGAGACTAACGTTGTCAAAGGTCTTAACAATTCTGGAAAAGTGGGAGGCTTCCAAAAAGACATATGGGAAGGAGCATCCAGAAAGGCAATTTTCAGGAGAATCTTGACATGATGCAAAAGTCTTCCAAAGTGTACAATGGGCAAGAGTGAGTTCCTCAATGGCGATATGTATGCTTTTTGCAGGTCAAAGGCAAGTTATGAAAATAAAATGAAACACCACCAAATAATTACTTGGTATTTTCCCGGGGAGGCAAGCGATTATTCAACACACAATCCAGGCACCACCAAGGAAAATATTTCTCATCTTCTGTTCCATCTAAGTCAGTAATCTTCTTTCTCCATGGACCACCTTGAGAGCCCTCGGTAATAATTGAAGGAGGAGAAGCTGCTGAAAATTCAAACGGAGGATAAACGATGGTATCATTTTCAACATTACCATCTACCTCTCCTCTTGAAAGGGTAAGACTCCTAGCAGAAATATCCTTGCCAGATAGAACTTCACCGTTGGCAGAACCTTGGGATCCAGATCTCTGCCTTCTTTTGGTTAACCAATAAGCAAACAGCCCCTTTAGAGTTTCGCGAGCCAAATTAACCTGCAGAATAGCATGAGGGGAATGCAAAAAGTAAACAAGTATATATGTTCATTTGTTTGTGTATAAGCTATCCCAAGACTTGTGATAAGAGAAATGTATTTCTGCTCTGATCCGTTTATTCTTGTGAATGAGAAAGATAACGAATTTGGAACTGCTAACTAAAGAAGGACAGGACAAATAATATGGAGTCAAACGGGCTTTTGGGGATAACTGGATAATGAGACTTGAACGATTGACAGTCAGAAACTGCGTACACTTGAAGCCATTTGCAATAAACAACTGAATACCAGATACATAGCGCAGAGGGGAGGGGAGGATGCAATATTTAGCTACAGATCACAATAAAAAATTTGGTGTCCACAATTTTCAAGCTCACCAATATGAATGAAATTGTATAATCGATTTCTATTCACTGAGGAGAAATTTCCCAACGCTTGCAATGGACAAGCAGTTGGCACACGTGTTCAAGTGTAATTCGATTTTATTCTTAAGAAGCTCGGTACATGTGATATATTTAGACAAGAGGACTACTAAGACATAGCACAAGAAAAATCAGATGATGCAAATTGTATCTTTGACGAGTAGAAATAATTTACAAGAAAGGCAAATCAAATGGACATCCATATCCACTATAAGCAATGGTAACAAAATCATAAATAGGACACTTGGAAAACTTTTTTTTTTTTGATCAGCAGAACACTTGAAAAACTTAAGAAATTATTTGCTCAAAAGTCTCGACAAAGCCCAAAAGTTGGTTCAATGATGGATTGTAATGCCCTGAACCAGCTGCAAAAGGGATAAAAATTTCTTCTCAGTTCGAAAAGTGTTCCTCCTTGTCCAAATTCATCAACTTGTGTTCCCCACAATATTCTAACATCAAGCACGTGATGCAGTAGCTTTGAGGGTACCAGTGTCATTTTGTGCCGTTAGTGTCAGTGGGTCTATAAATAGGTGTCAGTCTTGCATTTAGTAGTTTTTGATGTATTGATTAAAGAATATGGAGAGCTTTTTGCACCTTGTATCCCTTTAGGGATTTATCTCTCTTATGAACCTATCCTTTGATTTGGTTTGCACCATTTGATAACAGAGCTTCTAGCTCAATCCTAGCCCTTCATCTCACTAGAGCTCCTACCGGAAACCTAAATCTCACCGGAACCAAAAAATGGAGCCGGAAAACTTCGCCGGGGCTCCAAATCCACTCATTTTCTTCATATTTGTCAAATTTCAACCCATTTCAGAGTTCATTCGAACCCTAATCAACTTACCCATCTTCGAAATCAGTCTTGTAACCTTTTCGAACCAAAATCGACCCAACCCAGGCCCCAAAATTTCTAGATCTAGCCTATACGACCACGAAACACTTAAATCTCACCATTTCGGCACTCAAAATTGTCTCTCAGGCCTTCAAAATCTTATTTCGCACTTCGAAATCAAACAATACCTCTCATTCGACCCTCGAAATCTGCAGATCTGCTGATCAAGCCCCAATCAATGATTTTGAACCCTATACAGTGATTTCGAACCTCATTTGCACCATTTCGGACTAATTTGCACTGACCCAAGCTCGAATCAGTGGAATAAAGCACCTAATTGAGTTCGAATCAGCAAATCTAGGGCTCGTAACGGTTGGATCGAGTTCGAAATTGATGAATAGTGTCTGTGCGACCTTCGGATATCACTGTACATTGCTCGAATCAGTGAATTCAGGTTAGATCTCAACTGGGTTGTCTCATTTGTTTCGATTTTCTACGATTAGTGTCGATTTCCGTGGTTTTCCTTGCGATTTGAGGCTGTTGGGTACTGAGTTCGGATCCAAAATCACTGAGTTGACTGTGTTCTGTCATCTATGACTGAGCTGACCGGGTGCAACTTCTTTTGGGTCGATTTGCTTGTTTGGAATTGATTTTGTTGAAGTTTGGCATTCCAATTGATTGAGTTTTGCATGATTGTGGCTGAATTGATTGTTGGTTTTGAAATATGGCTTACAAGAGGTAAAGGTAGAAGATGAGGTATAGGTAGGGCATTCATGGTGAATAACGGCGATGGAATCGATAGCTTAGGCATCCAAAATCATTTTAGGAATGAGATTGAAGAGTTGAGCACACAGATTGCTACCTTGAGTGATAAGGTGCAATTATTATTGTTGAAAAGGCGAGTTACTACCTTGATTAAGAAGGTGCACCACTTGTTACCTCCAAGTGCATGTAGGAATGATTCGCAAATTCTATTTGAGCCCACTTTTAACTACAAGAACAAGAAGAACATTGACGATGACCTTGTTGCATCTTATAGACCCTCCAATAAGGACAAGTTTGAGGGGGAAATGAACCTCACACTGTATGTGTTTGAAGAGGCGAAGGAACTTGGTTATTTCAATGGTTCCTATCTTTGATGAATATCCAAGTGAAGAACTTGAAGGTGTTCTTGGGAATGATTGTGCATTTAAGATTAAAGATGAGTTTGAAGAGTTGCTCGTCTTTGATAAGTCTCCAAATGATGAATTTGTTTGTGATTTCGAAGAAATTCCCGTGTTTGACGAGTTTCCATAGGAGGATGACGAGAATAATAATGTTCCTATCTTTGATGAGCTCTCAAATGAAGAGTTTGAAACTGATCACATTGTTGAGACTTGTGGTGATTTTGAAGAAGTTCCCACATGGGACGAGTTTAAAGGAGAGTTTAGTGGTGAAGAAGACGAAGAGGGAATAATATTCTCAGTCAATGAATCATTATTGACACCTTGGAGAGACAATGAGCATGTTTTGGAGGCAAGCCATGAGATAGAGCAAAGCCATGACATGGACTTGGAGATGGAGTGCGGTCAATACTTGTCTTCCAACTTGTCCATGGTGCAAGAGATTGGAAGATGTCCAAGTTTACGTGTCATTGGTGTTCGAAACATATCTTATTCCAATGTATGCGTTTCATAAGGTACCAAAAGAGGGCAATACCTATTTGAAACAACTTGAAGATCCTTTGGGTATGGTATTCGATCAAACAAGTCTTGTGTATGATCCGAAGTTGAAATTTCTAGATCCTATGGTTGAAGACTTTAGCGATGTTTTGGAGCCAAGTGTCATTGTAAATGTCGAGTGGGTTTTAATCCATAAGAGGCATGGCAAATGGGTGGTTTCTTGGCAGACAAGCATGGACGCGAAGGATGCACACAAGCAAAAACTCTATTGAAGATGGGTTATTGCACAAGGGTGATGATCAAGGAAATGCGGCCACATGCATGCCTACTCCGATGTTGCACAATATCCACTTTTAAGTTTTCGTTATTTAATTGTTTTGTGTTTTGTTGTCCAACTTGGTGACAAGTTGTTTTCTTTAGATGGAGAGTCTGATGCAGTAGCTTTAAGGGTACTAGTGTCATTTTGTGCCATTAGTGTTAGTGGGGTATATAAATAGGTGTGAGAGTCTTTCAATTAGTAGTTTTTGATGTATTTGGTAGAATAGTGTTTTAGAATAGTGTGTTCTGTCCCACATTGCTTATCTAAGTTACTCAATAATATAAATAACAGTCTCGTGTGTTAGGGTTAATTAACACCCTACACTTCTTTCACTCTCTCAAATAATATTATTGATTACGAATATGGAGAGCTTTTTGCTCCTTGTATCCCTTTAGGGATTTCTCTCTCTTATGAATCCATCCTTTGATTTGGTTTGCACCAGCACAATGACACGAAAAACCATATATCAATGTGACTAAAAAAGTCAAAGCGACCTATCTACCGAATTCCACCACTTCGCCAGCCAAGGATTATGTTCTAACACCGGGAACTCATCCCTACCCCAGTTTCGAATGGTAGTGATGGTAACTCGCTAACTTATATTTCCAATCGTACTAGAGAGTGAGAGAGACAGAGAGAGGAGCGAGTACAGCAGTTAGCTTGTTAGGGGCATAAACTAATATCCCTCTTTTTCCTGTACAACAGTACAGCAATTTACTATTATTTCGTATATCCTAATTGGGCTAGCGCAGGATAAACATTTTTTTTTTTTGATAAGTAGTGCAGGATAAATACAAGTGACCCAATAAGGTTTTTGTCAAACATCTTCAATAAAGTTTATGGGCTTACACATGCCTCCTCTTTTTCTCAGATAATGAGCTTTTTTTGGGCTCGTTGCATAGAACTGATATGCATTTCATTAAAGAGTTGAACGATTGTTTAGTATATGAGTTTGGTTCACAAAATTTATGTGGGGAAAAAAAAAAAACATTAGATCAACATTTTAACTCGTGTTTGTATAAATAATTTACTACAAAGTAATTATGAAACATATACCCTTATTCATATCCAAATTTGGATCCATATTAGCATCTCCTCCGTTTTTAAGTTTTAGATGTCCGACCCTCAGATATATACCCGTATTGTTACTGGCGGCACTCGCATCCGTGTATCATAGCCTCACACTTACTGGATTCCTTGCCACTGTGTACAGCACATCCTAACTCTCGCTGTTAGAGGGGCAATTATCTCCACTAATCATGTAGCACAGACACTTCGTAGAAGGTTGGTTACCGGTATCGGACACTTGCCTGACACTAACTCCTGGCACTCTCCAGAAATCAAGGCTTAAAGCATGCCCTTTAACAATTTTCCAATTAGGGGCATTCCACTTTTTTAGTCTTTCTTCGTGCCCACAAAGCTTAGAAACTTGGTTATAGGTTTATTTGGTCCTCAAAAGCATTTTCAGTGCGCTTTAGAGGACAGTAAGTACAGCTCCCTATGAAATTTCACCGTCGTAGCTTTCTCAAGCTTGACTTATTGAAGCCTTAAATCAGTTCACAGAATTTGCTATCCTGGTCTAACTTTCACAATCATCAAATCACGAAATTGTATCTTGTTAAACGGAACTTGGAAACAACTTTTTGATCATGGGGAAGACATAGCTATCCTTCTTCAGGCACCATCCTGTATCAGGTCTAATATTCTTTTCCTGGACATTTCTAGACGAGCTGACCAATTTACATTGGTATGCAAAGCATTTAACAAGACAATAAGCTGATGTATTATCTTTGTGCACAAATTACCAAAAGCTGAAAGTATACTAAGCCAAAATTTAGCGCTGAAGAAAGCGAAAGGAAGAACCAAATAAAAGTTCCCTATATTTTTCCCCCACAATTTGTGCAGAGAAAGGCAAAAGAGACACTAAAAAGACCTGGAACTGATAGGGAATGAGATAGGTTATTTGTATTTGATCCTGGAAGATATTTACTGGTGTAAAAATTATCTACATAAGAACATTATCTAGTAGCTTTAGTTGTTATTTTAGAATTTATCATGTAATGTTGAAAAATGACAGGTTAACCTATCTTTATCAGTAGTTAAGAGCCCATATAAAGGACTCTTCAGATATTGTTTGGAACAGTTTATGAAATGGAAATGTTATCTATTGGGTATTGGTGTGGATGCCTTTACAATCCTAGTAGCGGATTTTTAGGGTTCCTTAGGTGTGGATTCCCAAGGTTTATCTTTTGTTGTTCTTCTCTATTAACCGTCCTGCATCACGAACTCTCTCTACCCATTATTGCCTTCAAACATCTGGTGCACCCATATTCTTTTCACCAGTCACCAAACATACAATGGTTACTGCATAACTTGATTTAATTTTCCGTGGCGGCTCTTACCCCAGTTCGAGGAGGAAAACACATTGATGAATAGAATGATGGGCCCCATACAGAATAGCAAACACATAAGCCAGAGATTATAACGATGTGCCTAGATTCGTAATGGTTGTGAACTTACATTGACCCATATTAAATAGATGTGGATAAATTTTATCAGTGAATTAGTAGGGTACAATACGCATTGTCTGGCCTTTCGCTTTCCTTCCTTTCTATAGCTACCTAGCTAGGTCAGAGCAGGAAATGACCATACGGCCCTCCAGGGGTAGTAGGAATTCTATCATTCCCTGGTCAAATGAATCACCCTGCTATAGTCTTGGTATTCCCTGTATCATCTTCCAACCGAGTAACCTTTGCATGGTATTCCTGTACATTTACTTTACATAAGCACTACAATCTTCAAATCTTAAACCTAGCCTCTCTGAAGAATTTACATATAGGGGCGTATCAGAGTGCCATGCATGTACAAATTAAAATTTCTGAGGTGAGAAATGAGGTGTAGGGAAACTCAACAGCACTTCGCCATTGCCTATCAGTTCACCCCCATTTATTTTCTTCTATTTGTGTATTCATCTATGAATTTTGTGCAGGTGGACAAGCAAACAAAGGTAAGAATAGGATTGTACCTTGTCATCCTCAGGTTTCCCAACGATGTTAAGATCAGCTGAGTACATTTCTGCAGAAAAGCATTGTGGCGTATCCAGATGGACAGACAAGCTTCCAAGCCTTGTATCCACGGTAAACCATGCAGGAATGCTCACCTGAAGAAGTGAAGCAAAGTCAAAAGAAAAATTAACCAGATTCTTGGGTATTAAGCTGCATTGCAATCCATACCATCTCAAACAGCTCTTCCTTTTTCTCTTTAAATGAGACCTAAAAGAAGACAGCAAACTAACTTGTTATTCAATGAGAAAGAAAAGGTAACATAATCAATAGAAGGTGTGCTACAAATTTACAATTCAACAAAGCTACCCCAACTCTTTCTCCAACCAGGTAAAACTAACACAGGGCGAAAACAGATATGGACCATGTCAGAAAATTAACAATTAAACCTCTCCAAAGTCTTTGACCACAACGCCCCTTGTAATCTCCCACAGCTTTACTGATCCAGCAGTATCCTATCAAATACAAGTTCCACAGTGACAAAATCTTCAGAGTTCAAGCAAGTAATTGGTAATGAAGAGTGAGTTCAGAAAAATAAAACACGGCAAAGCACCCAAATTACCTTAGTTAGGACATGCCTTCGATTGTTTAAAATTTCATGCTGAACTATAGCTGGAGTGCCAGGAATGGAAAAGGATGGTTCTTTATAAACAGGAACCTACAAAATTGGAACTATCAGCACTATACTAACTACTAAGTTAACAATACCAGATTCCAACATTCGAAAGGGAAAAATAGGTACGGAATGAAAAGAGATTTACAACATACTAAGTTACAAAGATTTCACATAATCTTATTGAGAGTTCATTCAAGGTTAATATCTTTCTCAAATATTGTAATCAAAACAACAACAAAAATGTTAGATGGTTCAAGCTGAGTCTATTTTGCCACACTGAATTCCCACAAGTGATGCATCATAAACCTTTTGATACTGAGTAGAACACAATTTTTTTTATTAGCAGCAACATAATTATCCTAAAAGGAAGAACAATAAGAGAGATCAAGTGGATTGTTCAAATATCTCAATGAAAGGCACACACCCATGCCTGCAACGTACAAATTCTCAAACATAAATGGCAGTCAGTTTCCTTAATTTATGTCAGCTTTTGATGAATCCACATTGTACGGATGAATCCACATGGTAATAATATCTTGCAGTATCTAATAAACCTACTAATCTATTACCTCAGCCGGCCAGCCCATTAGTGGAAAATGTCACAAAGTCTCGATGTTTTATAAGATGGCTTTCCATTGTGGCATTGCTCTATGTCTAGCTGAATGTAAGTGGTTCGAGTCTCCTCATTTTCTTTTACTTATCAAAAAAAGCTTTTTAAGATTTCAAAACTCTCAATTTTAAATATGATAATGTGGCCTGATTAAAAACAGCCAGCAGTGTATTAAATTCCTGCTGGAAATAATAAGACTTGCAATCAATCCACATAACTTTATCAAATTCCCAGTGTGCAAAAGGTGACAATAGGAGAATAACTAAAGAGAATGCCAAAAGAAAGGATAAAAAAACACAAATGAAACATAAACTGATTTACCAATCTACCCTTCAAAGATTTTCTTTTTCCAGTACTACCAATTTGCTGGGAAAGGAGTAGGGAAAGTAAAGAGGGAAAGGGGACAGTTAAATCTTCATATTACAAACACCGATAGAAAAGAAATCCCAAAACCTAAATGGGGACACATGTGTACACAATTTTTTTTTTTTTTACGATCCAAAAAACACTTGATAGGATTCAATCAACCATACCAAACTAAAACTTATTTGCAATGCAACTGGGGTCGTTACATGAATCATCTTTTTCCTGTCAACGGATATTTGTCCAGCACAGATAACATGGTATAGAAGTGGTCGATAAAAAATTAAAAAAAAAAGGTCAAAGTGGAAGTAAAACCTAAGAAACAGACAAGAAAAGACACTAAATTACCGGGGTGGATCCCTCTAACGAAGCCCTTGCCCTTGAAAATGACAAGTTCCCGGCCACAAATGAACTGCCTCTTTGAAAGACCTGTTGAGGATTATGACCTTCAACTGGCCATTTGTACACAGAAGAGTCTGTTGTTGCAACCCATATACCATCATCATGCGATGCCAACCGCAAAATAGGATGTTCCTTTGTGCAAAGCAATATACTCTCTCTAGTAGCCAAGTCTGTTAAGTATAACTGGGAGTGCAAACAAAAAAGGCATAAAAAAGATCAGCATGAAAGTAGGTAGCAAGGGGTGTTCAAACGCCACAAACTAAGGGACAAATTGAAGAGGTTGGTAGTAGAACTGGACTCACAGATAGGTCCCTCCCACCACTATAGACATGACTAAATGTTGAGTTGCTGGCAAGTGCCCAAACAGAATCTGTATGCACCGCATAAGAATGCACGCAACGCTGTTGACCGAGATCCCAAAGTCTATAAATAAGGAGAGAAAAAAGTTCACTTAGATGAAGGGTACTAAAAAAGAAAAAAGTCTGAAGTTGTATTCATTAGATTTTACATGTCCTCAGCCTTTATCCGTCTCCTCTATAAAGTTTCCTGAGTTATCTAACAGTAAAACGTTGAACGGAACATAGATCACAGTATGTTTCATAATAAAAGGGGGAGAGAGAGAAAGAGAGAAGCCCATGCACGGTTAAGGCTTTGTAATTGATGCTATAAAGCCATGCCTTGCAATTCAATGTTGACTGTTTCAACACAAAAGCAAGGAAAAAAAGGGATCACGCCAGGATATGATAGTGAGGAATTGTCAATTCAAAGAAATCCTAATTACTGAGAAGGGCTTGATAAGCTCAGCCAGAGGACTTATTTTCAGTTTACATGAAGGCATCTGGGCATACCTTCGGATGGCCAGGCACAAGAAGACCACAAAGATTCAGTCCCCGACTCCGAAGTGGTGCGCAACAATGTGGGTAAAATTCAAGTATACAAAATTCAATCACACAAACTCTCCTCTTTTTATTTACTTTTATGTAGCTCTAAGACACTGAGAACCATGCATCTATCATAGATATCCTACTTCCATAGTTCCATAACAAAAAGACTCGACCCCGGAAAACCAATCCACCCAAAACAAAATTATAGACTCAGGTTATTTTTGCTCCAGAAATCCTCCTTCACGCCACCAAAACAATTCGGAATCAGCCCCTTTTGTCAATCTAATATTAGAACCTTCAGTGTACGGAGAGCATGGAGCACCTAATCTTCTAAAACCAGAAATCACTAACGTCCAAAGCCAAATGCTCAGTATCCTTTGCATCTCGAAAATCCAAAGAACTTCCAGCTTTTAGAAGCCAAAAAAAAGAAACTTGACAGTAGCATTCTCCGCATTGTTGAGGCGAGGCGCAGCAACAATGTTCCTCGGCGTCGATTTTTAGTAGAGAACCATAAAAATGTTCACGCAGCAACAATGTTTCTCACTGTTGGGGCTCAACTGTAATTTGTCATTTAAAATAGGGGGAAAGCAAGTTCAGACTCAGACCTAGGTTTAGACTTAAACCTGCAGTGATCATTGTCTTCTCCATACGAAGGAGGATGAAACCAGTGGCGAGAGTTGTATTAGGAAACTTAAATTCAAGGAACGTTAGTGGGCCATTAGTTAGGTCTACGAAATTCTAGGTGAGCAAACTTTCTTATTTCCTATTTAGAAGTGTATTTGACAAGAGGAGTTGTGCCACAAACTCAAAATGATTATCACCACTGGTCTAACCATCAAAACCAATTAGATGGAACATGATCCTAAAGGATCCAAATCCAAGAATGCCATCATTCCTCTCTCAATTTGAAAGTTGAGCGCATTACTATATCCATTATGATCGGCAAAGCGCATTACTAAATCCTAGCAACACAAAGGGCACACTATGCGATGCAATAGCATTAAGGATAGTTGTGTCATTTTAGCGTCCTCTAGTATGTGTAGGATCTTGAGTCTATAAATACGTATCTAGGTCTTCATTGAATAGTTTTTGATATTTGAGAGAGATGATTTTTGAGAGCTTTTGCTCCTTGTATCCCAAGTTTAGGGATCTTCTCTCTAATATATCCATTTCTAGATTTGATTGCCTTTCGGTTTGCATCATTTGGTATCAGAGCTCTAGCTCGATCCTGGCTCTACATCTTGCCTGAAACTTCGCCTGAAACCTAAACCTCGCTGGAACCCTAAACACCACCAAAAAACGTCGCTGGAATCCGAAAATGACGCCAGAAAATCTCGTCGGAGCCCTAAACCCACTCGTTTTCTCCAAATCTACTCAACCCAAGACCTAAACCTTGATTCCGACCCTCCAAACCCACAGATTGACCATTTCAGAGCCTTTTTTGCTGTTTCATTCCATGAAAACCCATTTAGCACTCGATATAGTCTTCTCACAACCATTTCGCACCATTTGAAAGTATTTCGCACTCGACCCAGTGCTTGAATCCCTGGAAATCAGGTCGAAAAGGCTCAATTTTAGTTGAACTCAGTCCCACATCCAACGAGAAAGGGGTTTGAGTTTAAAGCAAAGTGTGTTGTCGCGATTACGACCAGAAAACACAGCTTTCGAAGTCACGACAGGCATCAAGGTTTGATTTGTTCAATTTTGCAACTGTTTAATCAGATTCAGGTCTGTTTGGGTTTGATTTGAAGGGTTTAAGGTTCGAATCAGGTGTCAGAGCACTCAAATCAGGTGTTTCGGGCATCGATCTGCTTGTTGGAGTGTCAATCGCTGATTTTGAGCTCGACCCAAATGAATTTAGCCTCATGTACTAAGATTTTGGATTCGATTTTCACTAGGGTTGTTGCGATTTTGCTCAATTAATTGTGATTTGTTGCAGTGGATTGTTGCTATTTGGGGATTGTTTGTGATTGATTGATTGCGATTTGTGGTTGTTGGAGTCCCCAGTAGACTCGGTGGTTGTTATTTGGAGTTGATTTGCTTGTTTGGAGTTTATTTTGGTGTTGTAATGGCTCATAATGGAGGTTGAGGTAGGAGAGGGGGTAGAGATACAGATGTTATGGGAAACTTTGGTGATGAAATTGATACTCATGGCAATTCAAATTGTTAATAGGAATGAGATTCAAGAGTTGAGTAGACAAGTTACTACTTTGATTGAGGAGGTGCAATATTTGCAACCTCCAACGAAATGTAGTGATTTTGTTAACACCACACGAATTCGATTTGAGAATTCTTTATTAGCTCCGCTTGGCGTAGAGTGAATCAAATCAAGTTCAGTTACGAATAAGAGAGGAACATTACGGTTGAACTTTCCAAGTCTTGTGGATTCTCACAAGACTTTGTTGATTGGTTAAACTCCATTGAATGTGTTTACAAGTATTGTCATGTTACCGAAGAAAAGAAGGTGAAATTGGTATCTAGTTACCCCAAGTGAAGAGCTTCGAATTGGTGGACACAACTCAAATTAGTTGACAAAGGAGAGGCAAAGAAAATATTAGGGATTGGGATAAGATGAAGAAGAAGCTCAATAAGAAATTCTTCCCTTTCCATCATCGTCTCAATGCCGATTCCCTGACTAGTTTTGGTAAGAGAAAGTCCTTGAGGGCTGTCCCAATTGAAAATCAACCTTTAATCAGCACATTGGACGCTAGAAATCCATCATCTAGTGCAATATTCGAATGCTTCAAGTTGGGGGAACCAATTCTCAAGTTAGAAATTAGTGAAAAAGCTTGTGAGCATGTTCTTAATTCCCTCTTCGTCGAGGTTGTGAAAGAACCATGTTGCGATGATGAGTATGAGTATGATAATGTTCCAAATCTTTGATGAGTTTCCGAAAGAAGAGTTTGAAGATGAATTTGAAGATTTTCCCATCTTTGATGAGTCTCCAAAAGAGGACTTCGGAGGTAACTTTGAAGATGTTGCCATTTATGATGGGTATCCAAATAAGGTAATTGATGGTAACAATGGAGAAGAAGGATTTAAGGACATTGGTGCTAGTCATGAAGAACAAGAAATGTGTAGTTCTGGATCTATGAGCCTTGCATGCTTTGGGAAGATAGTGACCAAGTCTTAGACGAGAGTTGTGCCATAAAGTTGATGATCGTGACGTTGAGATTGAAGATGACGCACAACTCTATGATTATGGGAATGATTTGGAGGCTCCACAATTTGAAAAGTGGAGGTCGAGGATGGCTTTGAAATGTTGCCTCCCAAGTTTGTCCTAGATGCTCAACTTTGTGTTGCTTTGGTACCTTAACTAGCTTCAAAGATGCCAAAGAAGCGTAGAGACTATTTGGGACACCTTGAAGATCCTTTGGGAATGGTTTTCACTCGCAAATGTCTTGGGTATGGTTTAAAGTTCAAGTTTCTACATCATATGGTTCATGACTCTTGGTATGCTTTGGAATCATGTGTAGTCACATATGTTGAGGAAGTGTTGATCCATAAGAGCCATGGCAAATGGGTGATTTCAGCATGGACACCGTGGATGTATATAAACGGAAGCTCATATTGAAGATGGGGTATTGCATGAGGGTGATGTTGGTCAATAAAAACGGCAATACGTCTAATCCGAAGCTGCATACTTTTTATGTTTCTTTCTGCAGTTGTTTTTGTGTCTTGTTGTCCAACTTGAGGACAAGTTGTTTTGCTTTATTGGGAGAGTCATGATGAGTAGCATTAAGGGAAGTTGTCATTTTAGCATCATCTAGTATGTGTAGGGTCTTGAGCCTATAAATAGGTGTCTAGACTTCATCTATGAAGCAAGGGTACTTCTAAATACGTACCTGGCACTCTGAAAATGTACCGGGTATTTTTGAGTTTCTGGATACGGCAATGGGTACTTTTGGGCCTATTTGTAAAGATTTAAAAACTTTAGGGGTTCCGCGTGGAAAAAAAACTCAAACAGCTGGCCTTAATATGCAATACTCAATGCGATAAAGTCATAAACTGAAGACCACGACTCAAGTAGGACACCACATTATACCCAAGGAGAGACTAGGTTGTGGGACATTGCCGGAGATGCATTTGATTCAATGGAGGGTGTTGTTATTCTTGAAATCACTGATCTTTCACTTGATGAGCCAGAGATGGAAGCTGTGTTGTTTAGAGATGAAGTCGATGAAGTTCAAGATCCTTAGTTCTTAGGACTATTTTCTTTCTTTCCTTTTTTGTTTTGAAGCTTGCTTTAAGTGGTGTTGGTATGTACTAAAACTCAAACGACATGGCATTGCTTTGATCTAGGATTCTAGGCACGTTAAACTTGATGTTTGAACTCTTAGTCTCTTAACTTCTATTTACGCTACTTTTTGTTGGCAAAATGAGTTTATTATTTTGTTTATGCAATGAAACATAGTAAAATAGGAAAAAATAAATAAATGATAGGTTTGACATTTGAAGACTTATATTTTAGAGCTTTTGCTCTTTGTATCCCAAGTTTAGGGATCCTCTCTCTAATTATCCATTTCTAGATTTGATTGCATTTCGGTTAGCATCACTATGAGCCAGAAACATCATACAACAAAAATTTGGATGTAAACATGTTCCGATGTATTTTTTATGGTGACCTAAAGGAATCTGGAATCACCTGATCATAGAATCTGACGATCCAGATAAGCATAACCTGAAATTACAGAAGTTGAAACCTTTACTAACTTGTGGAACTGAAAATAATAGAATTTTGCAAAATAAACATCAGATGGCTGATCAATGAATATTACACATCAGACGAGCCATAAAAGTAGAACGAAGAGATGGAGGAATCAGTATAGAAAGACGGAACCGTACTAATTGGAAATAATCCAAGAACTCAGCAGGTACATGCAATATTCAAGCAAGCCAATTTAGCAGATACAAATTGATCGTTGACTAACCTTGTAATATGTCAACTAAGGTTATTTTTGGTGTCAAATACCTGTGATGGTTGAAAGGAAACTAAATCTCCAAATCTCCAAATGAACGAATCTTCATCAGAGTTGTATTCTTTTTTATTTTTTATTTTTGATCAGCAATCAGAGTTGCAATTCATGTCAGAGCAAGTAAAAATTCTCTAAGCCAATGAACAATAACACAGATCTTTGAAACTCTCTAAGACCTTTACCTTCTAGGAGTCTCATAACAGAGATCTTTGAATTTGATACGGCCTAGATAGTTTACGTCTTACCACTAAATGAGCATAAAAATCTGCCAAAAATTCTAGCCCATCAAACCTACGGGATTGTCTCTTGAAGCTCGCTAATATAGAATCATAGCTACACCAAATGGAAACCCTGTATGTTGAAAGTCAAAACACGAAAATGATATGACAAAACCCACACACGAATGCGTACAAATGTAAACAGCCAAATGATAACCATCAACTTATAAGATTACTGTATGCCTGAATCAGACATAATTTATTGGATTTACCACATCACACCAGATGTGGATCCTGCCAGCACATCGCCTAGCTAACAAAGTTTTTCTTTTGTTTTCAGGGAAAAATTGCTTTACCACCTTGTAGTTTGAACTGGAAACACACGCAACTTGAACTTTAAAAATCTAGATCGACACTCCTCGTAGTCTGGACTACAGCGCAAATGCTTTTTTGTCCCGTACAAACTAACATAGAATGGGACTGTTCGAAAGTACCTCTAAACATGTTTTCCAACAACTAAAATGACTTTACGCCCTCAAATGAAAAATAGATATATGTGCACATAATAAATACAAAAGTAATTGGGTCGAGAGATCAATAGGCATTCAGAAATGAAATCCTGACTCTTGCTTTAACCTGAACTATTGTTTCAGCCTGACATACTGCAGTATTTAGTAGTGGAGTCTGAGTAACCAATGCTTGTGGTGGAATCGGAGCTATGGGAGATTTTGCAGCAAAAGACATGAGGATCAGCAGAACTGGTAATGTAGAGAGAAGATGCTCCAATATACTTACGAGCCTAATTTTAGCATACAGAGTCGGCTAAACTGCTGCTTTGAAGAGAACGTGTAGAAGAGTCCTACAGGTTGTGCTGCAAGGAAATAGGTATTTATGAATAGGGTAAGAGTTTTATGCAACTGTAGGTTTTTTAAGTTGAGGGGAGGTATGTGTTTTCAGGGAGAAGTACAAAGGGGCAAAGAATTTTTTGCCCTCCATTTTATTTTTCTCCTTTGCCAACTATCGGGGGCCGTGCTGAAAGAACTCAATCCAACAAGTTCAAAGTTTCATGCGACTCATAGAGTTTCAGGTCGAGTAGGTTAGCGTCGTCAGTTCACTCTCATGAGCAACGTCAGATATTTGGGCAAGCAAGCATCTGCTCCACAAAATTGGACTCTAAGTCAGGACAGTAACCGAAATGATTCAGTAACCCCCATCCTAAGTAAGAGGCCATGCATGAAGTACACTAGAATCTTTTAGTGGTATTTTAACTATAGCCAGATAATCCAACCCAATAATTGCAATTTATTGCACCTTGCACCTCAGCTCTCCTTTCTTTTGTAGTTTCTGACCTCCCTACAACCTCCACTCTCTCTCTGTGGCTCTTTTTCTCTTTCGAATTCTTTTTCTTCAGCTTCCATCTTCTCAAACCTCTCTCTTTTCTCCCTCTTTCTGCCTCGTATAAATTACCAGAACCAATTCGATAAATACTCCTCATATCGTATCAACACAATCTAGTTTGTACTCACTGTCTAAGCAGCAGCAACAAAGAAAATTTATCAGACAATCTTCGAAAGCAACTCGAAAATTATTCGTTATAAGCTCACAAAAATAGTCTTCAGATAGCTCCCAAACTGCTCCTCTTACTCGCATGACTGCATCCATACGGATAAATATATCGTTGTAACAGACAAAATATGGACAGAAGCGGGGCGAGGAGAACAGAGACAGATTGGAAGATAAACTACAATAACGGATCAAGCTAAAGACACTGTAGAGAAAAATGAGGAACATTGAAAGCAAACATGAATCCAGGAAAAAACATTTTCAAGCACATGAAAAATACAACATTAAGCGGATTTGGTTACTTATGGTCTCACTACATATAACTTGGCATAGCACTGCGCTAAAAATGATGACCATGCCTTTAGCTTGTCACATCAATTGAGAAGAAAACCTAGTTACTCATGTGCTATTGCTACCAAAACCTAACCATCATACCCCTTCCTTCCCATTTTGATAGTTCCATATTCGATTTTGGGACGTTCCAAAATACATGTCCACTTTCCAAATCAACCATATAAACTTGATAAGATTCCATTATTACCCTTAAAAAGTGAAGGGAATTGGAAAGTTGAATCTTTTTCGTTGCAATCATTGTGCTCCCTACAAAAGTTAAGGAATCCCCAAATGGGACTATCAAAATGGGATGAAGGGAGTACTTAATCTAGCCCCCAGTCTTGGAAAAAGCCATCAGCTTAATCCAAAAAAAACCTCTGCAACAGGTCCATAAGTTTCTTTTGCAAGAATGATAAAGATCAAAGTCACCTTACAGTTCAGTAAACAGGCTTATGACATTAGTTCCAAACAAAAACAAATGCTGCTAAGTCCAACCAACCTGCCAGTAGAATCCAAAAGCAGAGCCCGTACATTATCCGTATGCCCTCTAAGCTTCATGGTCTTAGAACCACTTCTTGGGTCCCACACACGCACAACCTGCATGAGAGCCAACATGCTAGGGAAATTATGTTCTATCATACAAACAAACCACGAGAATTCTCAGAATCAATAATAAGAAAAGATCTGAGAGAGACATTTTATAGTCCTATTTCATTGCTGTTACAGGATCTAACTAACCTGAAAAATAAGCTAACCAACTATCAGTATATACCTTCTCGGTTCCACCAGAAACAAGAAGGGTCCCACTATCATTCATTCCCAAAGCATAGACTGACTCCTTATGGCCTTTAGCAGCAACCGGAACATACCCATGAGACTGAGTCGCATGCAAAGATATGTTGTTGCTTGAGCCAATAGTACGAACGCTAGTAATGGTAAGCGAATTCCCCAGACCGCTGATACCATTTGAACATTCATCTTCTGCTGCATCACTTGTTTTAGAGGTAGGAGCAAGTGCAGCTTCTAGATCCCATATGAAGACCTCCCCACCAAGTCCACCAGAGGCAACAACATTGCTCTATAAGTAATGACGCCGCAAAAGGATCAGAAATTGATGGCATTATGCCTCTCAAATCAACTATGAAACTGAATTATAGGATTATACTGAAAGGAAGCTTTCATCCGTGCAGTAAACAAGGTCCAACGAGACTTTGACAGAGAAATTACATTTTTCGGGGCTGCAGCAAGGGAAGTAACATAGTCCGAGTGTTGGCGGAGAGTCCTGGTACAAGTTCCGTCAGAAAAGCAATTCCATGCCTGTTGGATCTCAACCAAGAAAAATTTTCAGATCACTGAACGGCAAAATGGATAACCAATCAAATTAATAAGAGTTAACTGTATTGACAAACCTTGAGCGTGGTATCTGAGGAACAGGAAACAAGAGTATTACCACCTGCAATGACAACATCATTGACCTGCACAATTCAACACAATACATTACCAACAATATGTAATGTATGCACCTCAGAAATTAGAAACAGATAAGCAGTAAGTCCTGTATCAATCTCGAATTTCAGATTAAAGTGTTTCAGAGGGGAGTCAAAAGTTGAGCCACCCACTAGAAGTTCGAAAGGAGTTAGTTATCCAATACAACGACATACAAGTAATAATGGGACACAAATAAGACTCCTAATGCAGTAACTTTGGAGGTAATAGTGTTATTTTGTGTCCTTAGTGTTAGTGAGTCTATAAATAGGTGTGTGTCTTTCATTTGGTAGTTTTTGATATATTGATTAAAGAATATTGAGAGCTATTGCTCCTTGTATCCCATTTGGGCCATTTGGGATCCTCTATCTATTAATTAAATCTATCCCTTGATTTTGGTTGCATCATTTGGTATCAGAGCACTGTGCTCAGATCCTGACCATTTATATTACCGGAATCTCGCCTGAAACCTAGACCTTGCCGGAAAACGGCGCCGGAATCTTGCCGGAAAACCCAAATCAACCCGTTCCACTCGAAATCAACAGATCTGTCCATTTCTTACCCATTTCAAGCCTAAATCAAACCTTCAAACCCTAAAATCGACTGTCCTAGTTCGAAGTCACTTCTCAAATGGACTTGTATGAGTTTTTCTCTCTAAATCGAACCCAGAAACACCCTAATACACTGATTCGAGCCTCATTCTAACCATAATATCTTGATTCGAGCACTCTATGACCAGATTCGAACCCTAATGAACCTTTTTCGAACTCCATTCAACCATTTCTGCACTGGAATCACTGTTTTGGCACTCGAAGTCACTATTTCAGAGCTCAAATCACTGTTTCAACCATCGATCCAGCCATTTTAGCACTCGTTTTATGTTTTCAAGGGTAAGCCAGCCCTTTTCGAAGTCGACTCTGCCATTTTGGTGCTCGAAACAGGGAACAAGACCTGCGAGTGTTATCCAGCAGTGCTCAAATCCCTCAAAAAAGGCTTGAACAGCCTTCGGTTGAGTCGAATAAGGTGATTAATCAGTCGAAAACAGTGGTAAGGGTCTTTAATCTGCTCCTTTGGCACTCGAATCTGTGTTATAGGCAATATTTTCGTTTGGGTTTGTCTCATTTGTGAAGTTATTGGGAATTTCTTCGATTTTCTGCAATTAGGTCGTTAGTGTTTGATTGCTTGTGGTTGGTTGAAGTTTGGGGTCCCAATTGATTGGGTATTACTTGATTGAGGTTGAATAGTTGATTTTTGGGTATTCTAATGACTTATAGAGGTAAAGGTATAAGAGGAGGTGAAGATAGAGCTTTCATGGTGAATAATGGAGATGGCATTGATAACTTTGGCAACCAAAATCATTATAGGAATGAGATTAAAGAGTTGAGTGAACAAATTGCTACCTTAAGTGACAAGGTGCAATTATTGTTAATGAAAAGGCGAGTTGCTACCTTGATTAAGAAGGTGCACCGCTTGTTACCTCCAAGTGAATGTAGGAATGATTCTCAAATTCGATTTGAGTCCATTTTTTACTACAAGAAGAAGGAGAACATTGGTGATGACCTTGAAGAATCCTATAGCCCCGTCAATCCGGCCAAGTTTGAGGGGGAGATGAACCTCACTCCGGATGTGTTTGAAGAGGCGAAGGAACATGGTTATTTCAATGGTTTTTCTATCTTTGATGAATATCCAAGTGAAGAACATGAAGATGTTCTTGGGAATGATTGTGCGTTTGAGATTGAAGATGAGTTTGAGGATTTGCCCATCTTTGACGAGTCTCCAAATGAAGACTTTGGAGGTAATTTGGAAAGAGTTCCCATCTTTGATGAGTTTGCAAATGAAGAGTTTGGAAATGACTTTGAAGATGTTCTCATGTTAGAAAAGTTTCCTAATGAAAATATTGATGATGATGTTCTTTCAATCTTTGAAGAGTTCCCACATGAAGAGTTTGAAGATGATCCCCTCTTTGAGACTAGTGGTGATTTTGAAGAAGTTCCTATATGGGACAAGTTTGAAGAAGAGTTTTGTGTTGACAATGAAGAGGGTAAACTAGTTGATATGATCAAGGAGAACTTCCTTGTGGATAGGCAAGAAAGCAAGGAAGTGATAAGTGAAGACTCTTATGCTTTGGTTGTGTCACCGAAGTTGGATGAAGTTGTTTTTGACTATCCACCAATGAGTGAAGAGTTTGGAGAGCCAAAACTTGATGATTGCTTCCATTATTTGCCTTCCGAGTTGCACATGGTGCAAGGGTGTTTGAATTGGTTCATTTTCCTTGCACATGCTATTCGGGATTACCAAAAGAAGAAAAAGATGATTTGGGACAGCTTGTAGACCCTTTGGGTTTTGTCTTCAAACAAGCAAGTTTCGAGCATAGTATGGTGACTTTTTAACGTGCTAAGCTGGATAGTTCTTGGTGCGACTTGGAAATGTGTGTGATGTGCTACTACGATGATATTTTGATTTACAAGACGCATGGTACATGGATGATTTCATTGCACATAAGCATGGACACAGTGGATGTATACAAAAAGAAGCTGATATTGAAGATTGGTTGTGGGGTGACGCGTTGAACAAGGAATGCAGCAATGTCTACTTCGAAGCTGCGCAATAAAAACTTTATGTTGTCTTTATTTGGTGTCTTGTGTCATGTAGTCCAACTTGAGAACAAGTTGTTTTCTTTAGAGGGAGAGTCTGATGCAGTAACTTTGGGGGTAATAGTGTTATTTTGTGTCCTTAGTGTTAGTGGGTCTATAAATAGGTGTGTGAGTCTTTCATTTGGTAGGTTTTGATATATTGATTAAAGAATATTGAGAGCTTTTGCTCCTTGTATCCCATTTAGGATCCTCTATCTCTTAATTAAATCTATCCCTTGATTTTGGTTTGCATCAACTCCATCATCTTTTGATATAGAAATAATGATTACGATACGTACTATAATAGTTTTGATGGTTCATGAGGCTTATGCCACAGTCATATATTGAACCAAGTGCCAAAAAGGGAAGTACCCAATCCACGTGCGACTCATATGTTTGAGAGCAAGTAGCTCCATCTTCAGCCAACGACCATCTCTTTAATGTGCTATCACGGCTCCCAGTGAAAAGATAGTCGCACCCATCTGCTACTGGTGACTTCAACACAGCCAAACAATTTATGCCTGCACAATGCTGCGAACAAAAAAAAATTAAAAATGAGCAACATGCAAATAATGTAATAGTAATAGACCCCACCATGAACATATCACACACAAAATTATGACATTTGAAAGTCATTCGTCTTAATCTTCAAAACTAAAATGCACAAAAAAAGGGTGGAGAGAAGATTCTCCCCCATATTAGATAAATAAAAGATCACCTTTTCTCCATTTTTTCCTTGCTCTGTTTCCAAGTCCCAAATTATTGCGACTCCAGTTTTCCTCTAAATTAATAACCATCTTGGCCAGAAAAGGTGATAAATCCACTCACTAGCACCACTAATAATGGAATTTCTCTTAATACTCAACTTAAGATTCCATTATCCAAATATGATGCAAAGCAAAGTTATATAAGGCAATATTAACATTTAAAAAGGTTTTAAAAGGCAATTAATTCCATCACAATATCTAACATAATACTGCAATTGATACGTTAATGACAGTAATTTGAATGAGGCATCAAAATGCTTTAACATAATACTGCAATTGATTGTTCATAACATACGATATCTAACGCATAGTGACCATCAGACAACTACGTCTATATACGTGAATTGATATAGACGGAACCTCGAATATAACAAAATAGGTTAAGCTACATCAGTATTGGAAAAACCAATAAGACCATGTACAAGTATTGGTGTACATGAAGTATCACCACTCACACGTGATGAACAGGCAAATTGATCACGTTAGAAAGGTAATCAAAAAAGGAGACTGAGCGCATGCAGAGGAGGATGACAAAATTAACGAACTCAATCACATCTAGATGGGTAATGAGGGGTGTAGATCGATACATGAACAAAGTTTACACATCAAGCAAAAATGTTGATCAGTGGCAGTCATCTCGGGAACATAAATGACAAATTTCAGAATTAACCAACTTAAAGCAGCATAAATATCTTTAATGACAGGAACAACACCATGCACCTATTATCATTATCCTTATTTTGTTACACAAAAACAAACAAAATGTATCAAAATTTAAACTAACATATACCAAGCAGCCTAACCTTTGCATCATCAGCATCATTCAACACATACGTCAACCTCTTCTCCTTGCGAGGCCGAACTGAATTGGATGCGTTCCCTGCGCTTCCCACGCGGTGCATTGCAGAAAGCCCTAGACCTTGAATAAGTATACGACAGATGAATGAGTTTAAAGCATTGAGTCACCTAATCATAACTAAGAAGTAATCTCATTTCAGTTGCCATTATGCCTAGAAACACCAAACACCACCACCTGTTGTCAAAACTAGCTGTTATACTGTTTTGGGAATTTCACTACAATGGCATGAACAATAACAGAAGAATACGGGCTGTCATAGCACAGCCACAAATCATGTCTACAATAAAAATCAAGTCCCGATGATGCAAAGTTATATCAATAGTATGACTCATAATATATTCAACAAGCTTGTATGACACATTCTGGTACAGAAAGAAGCAATCATTAGACACTCCAATAAGACCTAACAATGCACTAGATGCAATTATTCATAGTTGAATAATTACAACAGTTACAAGACAACAGAGTTCAGTGGTTCATTGCACAGTTTGTACTAAATAAAGCAGGATCCTGATGATGTTAGAACCCAGACAAGAAAGCAGGTTTTTGTGCAACAAAATCTACCAGCAGAACCATCTCCGCTATGAACATACACTTACTTTGGAACATTAATACCTAAAAAATGTTTTCTCTTCAAGGACTAATTTTTTGCTCCAAAGAAAAATTACAAAGCAAAGTGAGCAGGATTCTTTTTATTTTGGTTTTTGAAAAGCCTTTCTGCAACCATTTCATTCAGTTTAGACAACCATTTCATTCAGTTTAGACATCAAGACCAAAATAACAGAATATTTGCCCAAACTCCAAACAAATCCCATACATTTCCAAAAGTGTTTGTTTATCCCTTTTAACTACGGTTCTTTTATTGATAGGTTGGGGCCCTACGTCCAGCATAGTTTAACTCTCCATCCATATCAGGTTTCAATTTGCAATTAGAAGGTTATTGGAAGACAAACAAAAACAAGTTTAATGACGCTGCAGACTCTGCTGCATCCCCTACTAACCTTTAAGAGTTTGCCCAATCCCATTACAGAACTAAGTTAAATCTTTGCTGCATGTTTATTTGGGCACAGAACCTCACTAACTACAGTTCAATATACTTCCCTATCAACAATTCACCTCCCATGAGGTCCATTTAACTATCATCTAATTATCAGAAAATAAGAATGAAGGTTTCCAGACCACCAATGAAAAAAAAGACCAGACAATATTCAAAAAAGACCGTTGGTGGCAGGGGAGGAAGAAACATCCTAGGGTGGAGGAATCAGCAAGAAAACCTTTGTCCCCTATTGCTTGTCCTCCTTTTCGGAGTCATACTCCTGGGGAAGAAGAGGAGAGACTGGAAGATCAAAAAAGGGAAGCTAGTTACCAGAAGGCTTAACAAAATCTTGGGTGAAGCAAAAAGAGGTCAACAAAGAATGCAACTCATCTTAGGACGTGTGGGAGAAGGAAAGGAAGATCTGCAAGGAAGTTGAAGAATTTTTTCAGCACCATTATTTAGGTTTGGCCTTTGGAGTGAAGTAGGGCACAGGAGGGATCTGTTGAACCATTGAGTTCTCATTCAGGCTTAGCTTAACAAAATCTAGGGTGAAGCAAAAAGAGGTCAACAAAGAATGCAACTCGTGTTAGGACGTGTGGGAGAAGCAAAGGAAGATCTGCAAGGAAGTTGAAGAATTTTTTCAGCACCATTACTTACGTTTGGAGTGAAGTAGGGCACAGGAGGGATCTGTTGAACCAATGAGTTCTCATTCAGGCTTATTCTTTTGGGCGTCAAAGAAGGTTTGAGCTGTATTTAGGCGTGCTTTTTAAATTGGTAGGGCACCTTGGCATTATTAATGAACTTTATATTAACTTGATGAGGAAAACAAGCATAAAGCAAGTTCTTCAGCAGATGTAATTCCTTCAGAAGCTCAATAGAAACCTGTTCTTCATTGAGTTGAACAGCTATCAATGAATGCACAGCCATTAATTTCTAACTGCAATATGCTGTAGATGCCCGCATGGATTCCACCCCAGAAGAGTTATGGGAGATTATGCCACCATCCACACTTTACACTGGGACACCATGTCCAACCAAATATATCCTGCTTAACCTTGGCCAAAAGCAAATGCAACACAAGGTGTCATGGACCATGGACTGATCCGGAATGCCCAGCTTGTGGTTGCAGGTGAACCCCTTATAATTTTCCAAGCAACCTACACTTGCATAAGTGTGTATACTTGCACCTATATATTGAGGTGAAAACAAATTGTACAAGCATTGTAAGGTTGTGTGGAGTTTCTAGTCACATAATTAGCTCTGATAGGAAGCCACTGCTTCAGTCCCCTGCCGCCGGAAAAATGCTAAAAAAAACAAGGGCCCTAAATTCTATATACATACTATATTTATATATACTACTACTCAAATATGTTTTGAAGCACCTAAATTATTAATGGAAAACAATAACAGAAAGACAACCGGAGAGAGAGGTACCTGTATCGTTGCCGGAGCCGCCGATCGTTTCCGGGAGCTGCTGACTTTTGATCGATTTAAGATAGAGAATTTGGAGTGGTTCTGATTCTGATCAATTAGCAATTTAGGGCAGAGAGTAAGAGAGAAGACCAAACACACAGAGAGAGAGAGAGAGATACCAGTTGTTATCGTTGTCGGAGCTGGAATTTGTTCGATTTTAAGATTATGGAATGGTTCCTTTCTGATCGAGTAATTTAGGGCTTACTTTTGCTACAAGAAGGTTACCCCATAACTTGTAAATATTGTAGATTCACCCCAAAAATCATTTACAGATTTTATTATTAACCCTTGTTCTAGATAGACGTGTTTTATGAATTTCTAGCCCAAAAATGGACGACTCTCTGTGCGGCACGCTGGATACCGATTTGGAAGGCAATTACTTTTAAGTGGGTGAAAATTTATTCGCATCTTCTATATGTCCATTTATTTAAAAGCAAGTTCGTCATGTTAAATGGTTATGGAAATTGTCATAATTTTGAACTAAGAAGTGCTTTGTTGACAAATCTTATCATTTAGTGCTTAGTTCTATTTTAACAAATCCAAATATTAACTGTCTTCCTCTACCTCATTTTCCCTACTTCCACCCGAATTGGTGGACTATTTTTTGGTAATTGATTCCCCAATAATTGGTAGACTAATTTTTTTAATTTAGAGAGATGGTGGACAAGAAAAAAAAAATGGTAGCGAGTAAGTTTTACACACATTGATAGTTAAAATATGATTTTACAAACAATTGTTGTGGAAAATAAAATTGCCGTTGTGTGGAAAAAATAGTCTTTCTGGAAAAATAATTGTTACCTCTTTATTTAGGTTTATTTAAATAGCTATACCAAGGATTTTATTAATCAGAACGACGACATGGCTTATAGCCATCCTTGCAAACAATTTTAGAACCATTTTTGCCTCCACATTGGAGCTCTAAGTTATTCTTTGGTTCCAAATTATGAGTATAGTACCAATTTTGGCAATCATTGAAATTGAACTTGTTCTACAGTAAAAGAGATTAGGGTAGTATACCACAACCAATGTTCCCTTGGTGGATACAGTAACTTTTATCTAGTGACTAGTGGAAGGTGAACATAATTGTGTGCTCTGAATGTCCATGGTATGCTCGAAATAAGTGAAATGACTAGTTGAAGGTGAACATAATATCAGGGCCAGCCCAGGCCTAAGAGGCCTAGGCCTAGGGCATCCAAAAAACTCTAAAAAATAAGGGCACTCCAATGATTTTTAATAATACTAGTTGAAACCGACGTGCTTCGCACGTCGCTTATTGCCCATTGTGGATTATGCGCACAGTTTTTATACGTTATCGTTTGCTCATTGATTTTGATATTTCAATTATTATAGTGATTATTGGAAGGCCAAGAACATGAACAAATTCAGCCGAAACAGAGCCATAGCTGCAACACTTCATCCCAAAACTACTACATAGTGACATCAGTAAAATGAATAAATTTGCTCTCAATCATCTAAGCCTAATATCAAAACACGCAAGTTTATATTAAAATCAGAGCTATGCACCAACATGCTGTTAGTTTCCAAGTTGTCTAGCAACAAATGACTCACATGCATCAACCCAAAAGTATCCAGTAGCATACTGGACGGGCTACTTATTTCCTTTTAACACCAACCTAAACTCATGACCAAACGCTTCACAAAAACGTTTGAATCGATCGACAAGTTCTTACAAGTGAGGTATTACATGTGGTAGATGCCTTTGTGATAAGCAGATGACAAATGGAACTCATAACCACATGATAAAGGGAAATCACAAGCACTTTTCCCAAATCGGCAGATCCCAGTAGTACAGCACCCACGGTGGTAGAACACCTACAAGCAACAAACTTCAAGTTATTAGATATAATTGGTGAAGAAGTACAATATACTTCTTTTGGCTCTGCACGAATCATCTTGCGCGTTGGCTGCAAGCGACCAACCACTCATATGTATAACCAAACCAAACAGCGTGTGTGTGAGCTGGGAAAAAGAAAAAACTACGAAGGGAGAGAAAGAGAAAGTTGTCAACAGATCTTTACAAGTGTAGATGGATCCAGCTCTTACCTACCAGGGATCTCTTTTGAGATGCTCCATTTCTAGGACCAAACTCAGAAACAAACTGTAAAGGAGAAAATAACCACTCATGGGCTATAGCCTACTTAACGTCCAGACCTACTTGATTAGTGACATCTACCATAACCTGTTAAACCGTCACATACTTCTCATTAGCAGTAAGAAAGCCCTCTAAAGGACTAAGTTTCCAAGATAGTATCTCTCTGCCAGGACCACAAAGTGTAGCAACCATTGCAAGTGACTTTTGCAGATAACGGCCAAGAGAACAGCTCACCAAACCATACCTGAAAATGAAGGTGGAGATCAAACACAATGAACTCAATCATAAAAAGAGTGGGATAACTGGACTTCATCAAGCAATAAAAAATTGGATTAAACCAAATAATAAATTACTGGACAAGGTACTTGAGTGCACAGCTGGCCCGATGAACCAGCAAGAAAAATGATTTGTTGATTTTCAATGGCTCATCTAGTAGGCAGATCTTTCTGCTAAGTAAAACAAGAGAATCTTTCTATCCCATAAATTGCCAAATACGATGATTATGACAAACTATGATACTTTTACAAGTATTGTCCCTCTTATAATTTCAATAACCATTCAGAAGCCTATGGACATATGACATTGCTATCGATTCAAATT
The DNA here is from genome assembly GCA_020921065.1 of Vaccinium darrowii. Taxonomy (NCBI): domain Eukaryota; kingdom Viridiplantae; phylum Streptophyta; class Magnoliopsida; order Ericales; family Ericaceae; genus Vaccinium; species Vaccinium darrowii. Next base: position 23,329,050 of record CM037159.1, read on the forward strand.
CTTGCTTATGCAGGGAGTAAAGATGGTTCTAACATCATACAGCATTAAAACAAAATACATGATACTGCCAATGCCGAGAATATTGGGAGTTGCCACATTGGTGAGGGATTGCTAAGGTGGCTTCTTAACAATTATACCACAATATTAACTCATATACTTCCGGTATTTTTTTGCCAACTCATTCCTAATTTCTTTCTAATCAAAGAACACTTGCATTCAAGTCCATGTATGATGCATGCATGGAAAGCCATTGATGATCCATCAGCTTAAACGCGATGCAATAGAGAAAGTCGAATGTAGATTCGTTTTCTCAAAGTAAAAAAGCCAAAAAAATAATGAATGAATCACAGAAAACGAAAATTTTTAAACTGGCTGGTTAGTTGAGACTCAAGAATGAAACTAAATAAAGTTGAGTGCTATGCTCCTACTGTAATAAAACCAATTCAACATTCATGTATTTTCCGAATAACTAATTGATGGAGGTTAATAAGTATTGGGGTCTCAAGACAGGGTCTTTCTTACTTGAAAGAAACTTCAAGAAGGTTGCTCCTAACGTAGTTCATGGCTTTACTTCATATTTGAATTTCATAAGTGCAGATGAACTTCATTTGACGTAAGTGCATAACATTTCCATTGTTAAATAGATTACATGGCCCTTGCATTATTGAATCATTTTATAAGATCTTCTGTACCAATATAAATATGTTTTAGGTGGGGAGACCAGGGACAACTTAACACAAGCCTTTTAAGTGGTCATCGTTGTGAAGCGAAGTCCTACATCGCCTGGGAACCAAAGTAATATGAAGTAAGCGTGAGGGCACCCTCACTTCAGGAGCAAGCTTTTGGGAATGAGTTCTACCCAAGATGGTGATGGTGTGACACTATGACCACATAAAACATAACCAAATAAATGGGTGCTCAAAAATATCCTAGATCCAATATGCCTACGGAAAACACAAAAACAAAAACAAAAACAAAAACGGAAGAAGAAGAGGAGGAGGAGTAGAGCATTAGACACTGATTTTAGCTTCCTGCGGGTACTTGTGCAACAAATACCAAAGTGAAATAGCAAGAAGCAAAAATAGTTCCAATGAAAATCGTTCATATGGTAGCCAATAACAATCTCCTAACAAGTAAAAAAATTATGACTATAAAACTTTCCAGAGAAAAGAATAGGCACGGGATAAAAGAAAGAAAATAGAAGAGAAAACCTGCTTCAAGATCGAGCATCTGAATAAGCATAAATGTGATGTTCACACCAGCAACAGCAAATGGATATTCCCACATGGCCATGGTCACCAACCTGCTTTCGGAGAAGATATTGAAAGGATTTTTGAAAGTGGAAATGGCAATTCAAAAGATGGATGAATTGTGCCATCCATACTATAAACCAAACCAAACCGAGCCTTATGTCCCAATCAATTGGGGTCGGCTACATGAATCCTTTTTCTCCATTGAGCTCTGTCAAGTGTTGCTTCATCGCCTAAACCTAGTATCCTCAAATCTTTGCGTACTACCGCATCTAATGTCAATTTGGGTCTTCCCCTCCCTTGTGTGTTTCTACCCAAAGCTATCCTATTCACTCTCTTAACTACTACATCCGCTGGTCTACGGTAGACATGCCCAAACCACCTTAGCCTATTTTTCCTTAACGTTTCCTCTATAGGTACTACACCTACCATCTCGCGAACTGGTTCATTTCTAATCTTATCTCGTCTAGTCTTACCACACACATCCACCTCAACATTCTCATTTCTGCTACACTTATCTTGTTCACCTGCTGCTTCTTAATAGGCCAGCATTCTGTCCCGTAATGCATCGCTTGTCTTATGGCAGTTCTATAAAATTTTTCATTCAATTTTGTGGGTACCCTCTTGTCACACAGTTCAGGTACCCTCTTGTAGGAAGCAGCAACGTGTATGTAGCAACCGCTACTTTGAGGCTCAAGTTCAGGTTGCTATCAACTTCAGCCTTCGCAATTACGTGTTCAGACTACATCCTTCATTTGATTTCCTTTCCTCTCTGATCAATCAAACCCTTATACATCTCAAGTGGATTACCAGTTTCTAGACAAAACTCTGCTACCCAACAATAATAACCTTTGCGTGTGTTGTCTGTTGCTTAAGCTACCACCACCAAAACTCATATAAAGTACCTAGTATACTCAAAACCTTACCAGTATTGAGAAGCATCCTTTTAAGGTGCAAACTACAAAATAGGATGACACAACTGACAACTCGATACTCTTCTAGAAATATTAAGGGTCTTAAGGCTAATAGTCACATGCATTCAATCATAATACGCATACACGAACAATAAGTTTAATATGGAGTACTTCTTTTCTGCAGTAGAAACCGTTGTATATTCTTATGTTGTATTATCTCATTTCTCTCCACTTTCTCCAGCCAAATAAGAGCGTGAAAGTAAAAAAATGTTATCAATCTTGTATTTCTAACTCATCATTAATTGAGGAGAAATAGAGCAAAAATATAAACTATAAGTCCCAAATAACTATTCTGTTTTCTTTTCTTTCCAATTCAAAACACATCAAGATTAAGTATACCCAATACCTGTTGAAGCCAAGGTAAACATGTTGAAAAGTGCCTCTACCCAGAAGCCTCCTTTTCTTCCATTTTGACAAATTAGACTGTGTTCTCTCAGTAACCATGCAAGTTCTTGTGGTGTCTAAAGTTAGAAGGCTAATACGTGAACCCAACAACAGAGGCAGCCGATGGCATTCACCCTTCCCATCTTCCTGTTTTCTGGCTGTACAAAAAGGAAAGGAAAGTGATCATCAATTCGCTTCATAACTGGACATGTTTAACATTTCCCCTTTTCCATCTTCATTATGTTCCCATGCACATTGAGAAGAATATAATATTATATGCCTCTACATTGAGAAGAAGATAATTGAAAAGCAAAAAAAAAAAAAAGGTGGAATCACTACACAAGCCTGATAATATTGTTGAAATTCAATTTGAAAAAAATATGGAAATAACAACTTTTGATTTCTACGAAACAAGGATTGAAATTGTTAGTAGAAAAAGAGGGGAGTCAACAAAGAAGCATGTTATAAGCTTATCACCAAAAAACAGGAAAAACTATACCTAACAAATTAATTGAGCAATCTTTGCCTTTTCTTCCTTGATACTTCCTTTTCCTTCTTGGAGTTTGAAGCGCAAGGCTTCATGCTCTAGCTACATAAAATTTCCACAGTAATTGGCATTTGAAGAGTACGACAAAACCACAATATAATTTCGGGAAACAAAAAATAGAGGGCAAAAACAGAAAGAGATCTCCCACAAACCAAAAATGTAAAGCATGCGTCGGGGAGTCCGATCGCTGTCCAAACCTGTAATGTATACAACGCGTAAACCAATGATGGATGTTCTGGTTTCCCTTGGTTTGAGAGATGGGTTTTGGGATGGTGGATTTGTGAGAGAGAGCAAATCAAAGATTTGGTTTTTGGTTGTTTCCTCTTGAGAAAAAGATACGAGTTTTAAGAAATATGTGCAAGTAGCATAATTTAGTGGGTAATATATGCATATATGCAGTACTTAAGAGTGGAACATGTTCGTGGATGCAGAAAAGGAGGAGACACACCGCACATAAATACAATCATTGAATGCCATCTTCATATACAAAAGTCAAACCTTTTTCCTGTCTCCATCCTCCATTGTGTGTGTGTTTTCACCATTCCCATCTGACCATACTCAAAAAATAGTGCAATTAGTCCTCATCTTCTACTATTATAGAGGGAACACCCCTTCATGGTGTGAACGTCAACATTGAGGTTGGATCACAATTTTTTAGAACAATGTTCTAACAAATGCCGGCTTAAAAAATTCCAAGTTTGTGTAACACTTGTTCAATATTACTTGTCTCGTGTTTCTATATGATGGAAACTCAAAGGAATTTGCTAACCATAAGCAATATGAAAAAACTTGCAAAAACCCAATTATACTGATTGTTCGTTCTTGATCGTTTGTAACATACCACCAATATATCGATGAGACTGAGAAAAAATGCGAAGAAAACCTATACAACCAGTGCCTGGACAAACCAAAGGCAAAGCGGGGATCTATGTGATCTTGAGCGAGGATTGAAAATCAGAGTAAAGCTGTTTAGAATCAAGGATTCAAACTAATGAAAAAATCAATAATATTGAAAAGGAAAAGAATGAGCAATATTCAAAAGAAAACAAGGATACATTTTTTTTTACAGAGACTTCAGATTATAAATCTAAATACCAGAAACAAGATGATGAAAGGTTAACGCTAAGCAGATATATCAAACCAGAGCTTACTAAATCTATCATAGATTTGTAGTGAAATATTAGAACTGACCTAGTGAGAAACATCTTCTATTTGTTCAAAACACATAAATCTGTCCAAGAAATACAGATGATATATAAACCATACATTATAAATCGTTTTTCCCTATGGTCTTCAATCTCTCCTGCCAATCCTGCTTCGTCTTTAATGGATGTGGTTTCCTCGTCCAGTATTTTACATCATGTCGAGTCTGTTTCATAAAACATCGAAATCCTTAAGAAATAACATACACAAAAATGAGTAGTTCACCAACCAACTGAAACAAATAAACAGCGGTACAATTGAAAGCAAATCAAAAATGGATGGAAGACATTCAGAGACAAAAAAATATATATCCATGTAACATCAACTTCATCACAACTTTGTCCTTGAAAAGCTTACAAGATTTTGACTTGAACACCCTCTTTAGTTCCCGTAGTACGCGGTGGAACCATAGCTTCAATCCCAACACAGGTGCATTGGGATCCCTACAATTGGTTATGCGGTACCAACTACCAAGGGCACTACTCCGTGGCGGATATGCACAGTAAGTCAGTAACCTATCTGCACCTTCGTTTTATGTACAAAAACAATATTGCAACATATATTCCCGCTAGTTCATTAGAACAAAAGATATACGTGTATTTATGTGCATATGGAAACGAAACAATTACCAAAATCAGCATGCAACTAAGTCACCTGCAATGAGTTACCTCAGTTCAAGCACTTATTTACCTAATTCTTGTATTTAAAAAACAAAACAACAAGATTCAAAATTGAATTTTTTCCCCGTGCTTTTCGAACTCTGTGAAGTCATTTTTTTTTTTTTTGTGCTAAAGAAGTCAAATTTCATGTCCAAAAGAGTCTCCAATTCAGAACAAGATTAAAACCTAATTCCATTTTCTTCGTTCCTTTCCGGTTAACTTCTTAATCCTTCTTTCCCCTATCGAAACAAGGCATCAAACATAACAATTGATCATCCTACATTTCCAACTGACCAAATATTCTAATCGAGATCAATACAAAATTCAATTAACAACACGAAATACTAAAAACATTAACCTTTGAGTCGCTTCCATTGTTTGGAGAATCGGGATTCGATGTGCTAGGGGATCGATCATCATAAACTTCTCCAATTGAATCTGCCACAATTAAAAAAACAAAACATAAATTCAAGTCTAAAAATAGTAAACAGAGAGTAAAATGGGAAAAAATCCCAAAAAAAAAACCTAAGCTTGATTGGTCAAAGAATCGGACTTCTTATGTCCGTCACAGTACACATAACACCACCAAAAATTTCCAAAACCTGTTAATGTACCAAACGTTTGTCACATTACTATTATCTTAAACATCTAAACCAAACAGGGAAGCACTTTGGAGATAAAGAAAGAAGTCAAGATAGGGTATTTTACCGAAATTTTTCATAACGATACAATGCCAAATGGGGCCATGCTTCCTGTATAACTCCTGCTTTATGGCCTCTGCCACATCCTTCTCCACATTGTGCTTATCAAACGCCTGCACAAGTTACAATTTGTAGATAGATACAACCAATCCATCAGTGTATGCCTCAAATTTAAAAACTGAAGCAACAAAATAAATATACTGTGGGGGTCTCTTCGCTGGAGAGAGCTCTTTGGACCTCTAGGAGTGGAACGGAGAGTGGTAGAGAGTGCAATGCAAGTCTGAACCGCCGCTGCTCGCCGGAGAGGGTCACCTGCACACGTAGATAATCACGTTAGTGCCTAGCCCGGACGGTGGTGGTCCGGGAAGGCACTCCGATGATTAAGTCAGTCACCGGAGCGAAGAAATGCACCAGAAATCTTAAAGAGAGAGAAGGAGTTATGAATGTAGTAAATGAGGAGAGAGGAATCCCCCTTGTGGTAGTTGTGATTGGGTTATTTATAGGCTGAGGGGAGAGTGCGTTCCACGCGCTCGGCGCTCCCCGCGCCTTCTTCGCCTTCTATACCGTCGCGTTTGCTGCGGAATCATGCCCTCAAATCAAAGCCAAAAGGCATCAGAGAGGGCAGACCCAAGGATCATTTTGATTTATGTGCACATTACCATGCTTCTTTCATTCAGCATCCAGAGCATTGGCGTTGCACAGTTAATCTATCAATGCATACCTGAAAATATTTGCCTTGACTTCGCGCATAAGCCGATTTATATGTATCCTTGGGTTTCAGCACAAGTAAGATGCATATATATAGAATCTAATTTTTAACCACAAACAAGAAAAGCTTGGAAGAAACTGTCTTACCCGTTCTAAGCCTCTTGACACCCTTTGATTTTGCTAGAACCTGCAATTTGATAGCAGTTGACTATGATTAAGATAACAGACACAATAAGGAACGGAGTAAGATAGACTTGCAAAATTACTAAGTGCAAAATTCTTTAAGTGGGCTTCCATCGAACACCTTTTGTGCAGTAAAATCAAGCATAAGATTTGCCTCACTTTTTTCATTGCAAAACAAGAACCAAATAAGATTAGAACTTCATCATATCATTAAATCCCCTGTAAAATATTACTATTAAAATAGATTCATTAACCTCAAAATGCCTCACAATTGTCCACCAAATCAAACAGTCATTTGAAGTATCATCGTTAAACATGCAAAGTGAATTGTGAAGAGATTAAGGAGCTTCTCACCAGAGAGTTCAATTTTAGAAGCCTTAACAGCCACAACAATTACAGTGCACGAATTACGGATTTAATGCCCAATCCATAGCACTCAAATAAGCCGACATTGGTATGGTCTTTGAGGGCATCGTATGCTTTGAGCCAAGCTTTAGCGTTTCCATCTGTCCAATAATGTCTTGATAACCAGAACAAATAAGAGGTTCAATAATCAACAACGAATCAAACTTAATTAAGAAACTGAAACAATCATAATCGAAGTGTGAAAAAAGCTCTACCTGAAGGACGAGACCTGAGGTGGAAAACAAAGGCGATCGAGAAATAGAATTTTACAGTCCATCGCCGTTGCACATAGAGAGAGAGAGAGAGAGAGAGAGAGAGAAGAACAGAGGAGGAAAAAATATAAACGAAAAAGTTTATATAGGAAGACTGGAAGAGTGAGTGAAAGGAAGTCTCAAAAAGCCATAAAAACAGGAAAAATGATAAATTGGAAGAGTGGGCCGAAAGGAAGTATGGAAAAGCCATAAAAAAAAATGGGTACGAAGCCATGAAAACAGGAAAAAGGACAAATTGGAAGAGTGGGCCGAAAGGAAATCTGGAAAAGTCATAAAAAATGGGTACGAAGGAGGGAAAAAAGCTACCCAAGTACGCAGAAAAGAGGAAGAAAAATAGTATTGGTGGGCCCGGTCAGTACTTCTGTTAGCTGAAGGGAAAAAAAGGTTAAAAATATCAAAATAGGCCCAAAAATAAAAACCGGAAATACCTAAACTGTCCAAACAGTGCATCACAACCCAATACATTTACAGGGGCAATTTCGTCCACAAGTGGCAAAAATGGCATGCCATCCTCCGTTCTTATATAAGAAGGTTTAGATGATTGAGTATGGATCTTTTCTAGCCCAAAAAGAATAATAAAAAGGCCCAACGTGACCTTTAGGCCCAAACTAAAATTGACCCCCTAATCCAAACCAAAAAAAAATTGTTTTAAACTCGGCACATTCAAAAACAGAGAAGGGAAAGTAGAAAACACCCAAAGTTTATTTTAATGCTTTTCTAGAATTCCATTACATCAATCTGGGCTATCATTAGTATTAAAATACCCAAATTTATAAATTAACTACAATAAAAAGTGCAATGAAACAACCAAAAATATTGAACAGCAAAAAAAAAAAAAAACACAAATATTAATCGAGAAAGAAATCCAAGCTATACTGGGGAGGAATGACCAAATTCAAATATATAAGATAATCACTTAGAGAGTGTTAATCGGACAGAATTGTTTGGGGAGTTGAAATCCTTGAAAGAAGGTTTTCCTATTGGAGTGAAGAAACCTATTGAAGTGCTTAATTTTATCCAACATATGGAGGATATTTTCATAAATTCATGGAATGCGTATAGAGTGCTTTTGATTATACCGGTTACCGTTGCTGCGGAAGAAGCAAGCTTTTCAAAGTTGAAATTCATCAAATCTTACCTTCGATCAACCATGTCACGGGAAAGACTAATGGGTTATCCATGTTATTGATGGGAAATAACTTCGTGAAAGAGGTGGATTATACAAGTGCAATTAATACTTTTGCTTCTAAAAATGCAACACAAGTAATATTCAAGTGATACTCATGCGTTTTCGAGATAAAATGTATTTTGCGTTCTTATATGATGACTGGTAGAACTTTATATTATTTTGGCTTTTCGTGTTGTAATTGTTGCTATTTAAGTGTTGTACTTTTATGGCACAATTTTTACACTGGGCCTTGGGCACTCCAAACCCTTGGACCAGCCCTGCATAATATGCTTTGGATGTCCATGATATGCTTGATGTGCAATGACTGTGTATTGGCTTTCCGTAGCCTATGCGCGCTAATAAATGAGACCTTCCACAAATTATATTATTTGCAATAAGTCAATGGAAAATGACTTATTGAGTTGATGTAATTTGTATTGTGAGAGAATAACTTGTCTCATAAATAATAATAAGTCAATTTTGAGAATAAGTCAGTTTTGTGAAACAAGATCTTAGTTCTTGTTTCTTATCACTTATGTTAGCTTTTTTTATTATTTTCTTTAAAAATTTAATATAAGTTGAAAATATATTTGGTGTAACATTTTATAAGCTTAAATATAAGTTCAAATTGTTTGGTTAAATAAGTTATAGAATAGCTTATTATCTATTGAATGTCTAAATTCGTTTTAATGATTATGTTTAGGTAATTTGAGATAGGAGTTTTTCGGTTCATTCGTAACTTTGTCAGCTTTAAATAAGTACTCCCTTCGTTCCAAAATAAGTGTCCCTTACTCTCTCTCTTACCCTTTTTCAAATCAAAAAATTAAGTATTTTCGTGTATCGTTTTTTAAATTTTTTCGCACCGAATTAAAGTACTCGACGAGTACTTTAATTCGGTGCAAAAAATTTTGAAAAACGATACACGGAAGTACTTATTTTTTTTTGTTTGAAAAGTGACACGACTTTTCGTAATGGACACTTATTTTGGAACAGAGGGAGTATAAAAGTGTGGAATTGTAGTTTAACCTGGCTCTTAGGTAGCCACCCCCTTGTTTGATGAGATTAATTAACTAATTAAATTACCAAACTAAATTAACTAAATATGGATTTGAAAAGGAGAGTACAGTGGGAACCCAGCGTCCGCAACTAGCCTAACCAACGTTTACTCGGGCCACAATTATTCATTTTATTAATTTTAGAATAGGAAAAAGGATCCCTAATAAATGCGCACCACCTGTCACCAGATTCCGTGCGCATTTGAATTCCGGCGATGCCTGAGTTTTGTTTGTTAGAAGAGTTTTCGTCTTCTAAAATTGCTCAAAAATTAAATTAATTCGATCCCGAGGTAGAACATTAATCAAACTAGCCACGGAGCGCCTTCGCCCCGCGGCCGCACTCTATAAAACTACTCGCTCATGATTCTATTAAATGCAGCAATAATATTAACCCTAGATCTAAACATGCTTCAAACAATTGAAATAAATAAAACACGATACCAAATATTTGCAGCAAGAGAACGGATGCGAAGAACAAGAAATCAAAACTGGAAATTCTGAAGAACTTGAATTAAACTTGAATCTGAAATAATCCTGAAAACAACAGCCAAAGTTAGTGAAAAATAAATCTAAGTTATGAATGTGGAACCCTAATTTGAGCTGAAAGAGAAGTATTTATACTAATCCCCTTTAATTTACAATTAAAATCCTAAAACAAATCGGAATTGCATCGCACGAAGACCAAAACGCCACTGTTCCATAGTCGAGATAAGCTCTCAGTAGGGCTACACCATTTTTGGTGTAGCCCTACCTAACCCATTAAGGCTGATAAGCTCTCGGTAGCGCTACACCAAAAATGGTGTAGCCCTACCTAACCCATTAAGGCTGCCTTGACCGTTGACCCTCAAAGTTTGACCATTGACCCTTAACTCCGCGGTAGCGCTACACCACTTTGGTGTAGCGCTCCCCAAGCTTCTGTTCAGTTATTTTGCCCCCTTTTTGCCACTTTTGAGCGCTCCAGAGAAATAGGGTAGCGCTCCTGACAACATTTCTTTGTTTCCTTGAATAATTCCCTTGAACACTTAGTCTCCACGGCCTCTCATGCTCTCTAGCTCCATCTCGGCCTTCAAGTCTCTGCAATCCAATCTTGGCGCTAAAACAGCCTTATTTTCCTGAAAATTAACAAAAACACAAAAACATACCAAAGCAACACATCAAGAGGAAAATAGGGAATAAATTAGATAACAACGTGTTAAAACTACCCTATTGAGGCACTTATATCTACGATACTGCGTGCCTATCAGCTTTGTACCTCAAAGTTTAGAGTAGATCTCTTGAGAGCAATTTTGTTCACCCTCTCCTAAAGAGGGTGAATGTTACCCTCCTATCTCCGGTGCCGACATCGATGATTGTATCCGTTCATTTTGTTCAGAACGCTTTTTTAGGTGGGCATGCAAACATTCATCTAAATCGGACGTTGGAAAGTTGTTGATTTTTTAGATCCAAAACCCAGATTTTTGAGCTCCAAAACCTAGACATTTTGAGCTAAAAAATCAACAACTTTCCGATGTCCGATTTAGCTGAATTTTTGCATGCCCACCTAAAAAAGCGTTTTGAACAAAATGAACGGATCCGATCATTGATGTCGGCACCGGAGATAGGAGGGTAAAGTTCACCCTCTTTAGTGAGGGTGAATAAAATTGCTCTCAGATCTCTTTACGTATCAAAATTTTGTTCGATTTTTTTAGTTTAGAAAATTAGAGCTTCTGCTATTTTCTATATGTATGTTCTTGTGACGGGGAGTGATGGGTTTCTTACCCCTTTCTGTTTTTCAATAAAAATTGTACAAAATGGGTCTTTTTTGTTTTGTTTTCGTTTCCAGGTTTTAGATTTGGGCAGTCTTTGTATTGTAAATATTGGTGTGGATTCTGAATCCTCTTTTAATAGAACTTGTTTGAAGGATCGATTGGACTCTGTTTACACCCAAATTTGGCACAAAGTCCTGACTAGGCCTAGAAGGTTTGGTTTAGGCTTAGTGGGCCATAATTTGAAAAGGCCTGCGAATGGCCATGGCCCATGAGGCCCAATTGGTTAATCCATCTATCATATTCTGGTTCAGCCTTTGGCCATAGTCAGTTTGGGAAATACCTATGATATTCCTTCCAGTTGGGTTCAATTGAAGCGAATGGAAAAGGAGTTTCTGAGTAAGGATGGAAAGGTTTGAGGGATTCAAGAGGATATTCTTCAAATGCGGGCCCTAACGCCATTTTTGATCGAGAAACAGGGGCCTCGATCATCGTATCCTCAAGGATGGTAATCTCTTCTTCGTCATCAATGAGCTTCTTGACATGAGAGGCAATGTTGGTCTCCGTTTTGGATGACGATGCAGCTTTTTCTGAAGCCATGGATGAATGCAAACTCATTGAACAGTGATTTAGGGTTTTCAGAGAGGAGAAGTTGAGGTCGAAGAAGAATAGGACTAAAACCTTTAAGGAGAGATAGAGAGAATGGGAGTGCTGTGATTTTGGATAAGTGAGTAGGGTTTTAATCACTGTTTAAAGCCCTTAATGAGTGATTTGCAGCGATTGTACTTCCTCGGGGTTCCCATTTCCCGTTGGACACCTTTCAATGCTCATCATTTCGTGATGGTGCGGTTAGGGTTTTGACATGTGGCATCCTAAGAGGCCTGGGCTTAGTAATGGCGCATGAAGGAGGCTTTTAATGCTCACCATTTGTCCGTTACAATGATGAAAGGAAACAGGACCCCTTTCCAAGCCAAATTTTATAACGTTTTTTCACACCTCAAGTCTGTTAGAATTAAGGCGCGAGGGGGCAATGTTTACACCCAAATTTGGCACAAAGTCTTGACTAGGCCTAGAAGGCTTGGTTTAGGCTTAGTGGGCAAGAATTTGAAAAGGCCTGTGAATGGCCATGGCCCGTGAGACCCAATTGGTTAATCTAAAGGGTCAAAATGTGTAAATATTGTTTTTGGGCCCAAACCACGGGGTTAGAGCTGAGATGATTTTTGAACTATGTAAAGGCCATTTTTTGGGCCTAAAAACGGTTATTGTAGTGGGGAAATGAAAATAACCATAAGTAATTATCTCCTAGGTAAGAGGAGGATAATTACTGAGTAATTTTTGATAAAAACAAAGATTAAATTCATTAGCAAGATAACAGGGGAATGGTTATGCCACATGGCATGAGGCCGTGGCTTCTTTCAAGGGCCATGATCCCACCTCCCTTGAAAGTAGGAGGCTAGTTAGTTGATCATCAGGCCTTCTTGCCACCGAAATAGGGATAGGATTCCTTATAACCGTTGGTAACTGCCATGAGTGCGAAGAAGAACGAAGACATGGGACACATGGCAGCACTAGAATAAGGGAGGAAATTAAGGAGGCCACGTGTTTGCATCTCGGCCAATTTTGGAATTGGCACCAAAACTCGATATTCTCAATGTGAGGCCTATAAATAGAAGAAGCCAAGGTGAAAAATGGGTTCCACAGCCATCAACCTTACGGTTAAATCAAATCCAAGTCTCTTGATTTACACTCAAAGTCCTCAACTTGTTGCAGCCATTCAACCCTGTTGAATACTTCAACACCATTGAGCTCTTTTGCTTCCAGTCATTCAACAAGCTTAGCTTAACTCTTATCCTTGTTTTTTTACATCTTGTACCCCAATTTTGTTAATTGTTATAAATAAAAGTTGGTTTTTAAGTTATTTCGTTGCTCATAATTTTCCACAACGGTTGGGAAATTATTAAGTCCTCGTTCGTAGGCAAACCACTAACCGAATTGCAACTCTACCCATTTGAGGGTTGCACGCAATCGCACTAACGAAGTCAGAAAATGTCTCCAATGCCTCCATCACATTTGGACTATAACGGACAGTCCTGGCACGCCCATCTCACAAACCACACTAGGCGCTTGTGGTTTGTTTGGTGTTTCTACGCGCAAACAGATTCTAATGTCACAACCTCGATTTTCAACATAAAATAAATAAACTTTTTCTCAATAGAACATTGGAACAAACTTTACATGTCTGTCCGAAGGTCACCTCACTATATTCCATATTCATAATAAATGACAAATCTAAGTTTGGCGCCTGTGTCTCATGCTGACATACTTGCTTACTATCTTATGAAAAGAAGCCGAAAGACATAACTAAAGCTACCAAACCAATCAAATTTTGCACATTTCCATAGTTATTATGCAGAACATCTGGGACATGTACCCTCTGGAGACGAAAAATTATTTTATTGGGACTAATTTGCAATCAATCAGGAAGATATTGACTGCAAATTTGCAATATGGGGGAACTTCCCCTCAGGCACCATCTGTTTCGATTTAAGCCAAAAGCAAAACTAACAAAAGGGAGGCTATGGTTGGGTGTAAGCCTTAAATGTTATGAAATAGTAGCCTATGCTCATAGTGGGTATTTGTATGCTTAATTGTAATAATAGTATAGGATCCATTGGCCTTTTGGTTCCAAAATCCAATGCAAGCAAAATTTAGCATTCGATGCGGATTCCATTTCAACCACCAAATATGCAAAAATAACAAATGCAAGATTTAACAAAAGATAGGCCATCGTTGTGCTTACAAGATACGACATGAGCAACCTATACCCAGTGCATGCTCAAACCTATTTATCAGCTGAATACAGGAAAATGATAATTGAGTAATTACCAAAATAGTGTGCCCCCTGAAAAAAAAAAGGTGTGCCCCTGAAAGTACATCAACTCCCCAATGTCTAATTCTTCCACAACCCTTGAGTTAGGTGTGTACATAGATAAATCACTGAACACAATCAAAGACGGAGAAAAAGAAAAACTACCATTGCCAATCAGCCAAAAAAATAAATGACAAAGATGAGTTCAAAGCCAGTTATCTACAAACAGATGCCTCTCTTTTTGTGTTTGATTTACCAAAGACACACATTGCCTGAACCATTAAAAGATTACAGCCTAGAACAATCCAAAAAGCTAGCAATTTTTCAGGTCGAGCAAATTAACAGTCACTCTAGTTATAGACAGGCTCGGCCCTAAGCAACCCACCTGGGCCAAGGCAAAAAAAAAAAAAAAAATTAGATAGAGTTTTGAGCCCAAAGGTTTATATGGAGGGCAAGTGGGCAACCATAGAATTTAAAATTTTGGAAGCCAAATAGAAAAGGCCCAATAACCCATTACCTATTATAAATCATCAGAATCTAAAAACTTTGTCCCAATCGAGAAAAAAAAGAAAGGGTTTCCCCTCTCTCTTTCAAACTTTGAAAGGGTTTTCCTTGGTTTTTCCCAATTTTGGTTTGGGTGGAATGAATTCCTCTCTCTCTCTCTCTCTCTTTGAGTGGAACTGTGGAAATTCCAAGGTCGCACTATGCAGGCAGCAGCCTTGCCGCACGCGACTACACGAGGTGGGTTTTGGTTGGCAACAAATTAAAATACTGTTGAACTGTGGATTCTTTGAAGGGGTAATATTCTATCCAGTACTCTCACTTATTTAATTGTTAGACGCATTAGCCCCTAAATCTAGTGCATTTTGATGAAGGCATTTTTATAAGTGTTAAGTGTACTGTACAAAATCTGATAGTTGTATTCAAATTTTAATGTCTTATGTATTATTATATATGTATATATATATATGTATATATGTATATATACATATATATATATATATATATATATGTATATATACATATGTATGTATATATGTATATATACATATGTATACATATGTATATATACATATATACATACATATGTATATATACATATGTATATATACATATGTATGTATATATACATATGTATATACAAATGTATATATACGTATATATACATATGTATATATATATATATATATATATATGTATGTATGTATTCTAGGGATTGACTATTGAATAAGGATGTGTTATGTGTAGATTAAGTGGGTTGGCAATGATTTCAATTGAAAATGAGTTCTTATGTATATATACATATATATATATATATATATATATATGTATATATACATATGTATGTATATATGTATATATACATACATATGTATATATACATATGTATATATACATACATATGTATATATACATATGTATACATATGTATGTATGTATACATACATATGTATACATATGTATATATACATATGTATGTATATATACATATGTATATACAAATGTATATATATATATATATATATATATATATATATATATATATATATATATATATGTATGTATGTATTCTAGGGATTGACTATTGAATAAGGATGTGTTATGTGTAGATTAAGTGGGTTGGCAATGATTTCAATTGAAAATGAGTTCTTAGATAAGTTGAACTATGATAACTTAATTGAACAATTTGCTTCAAAAAATGTAAGAAGAAGTTGTTTACTTTGAATCGGGTTGTGCTAATCATAAAGCACCATAACCGATTAACTGGGGTTATATTTTGGTTTTCATTTTTTTGATGTAATTGAAGCTAAAAGAAAAATGTAACCCAGAATTTATTTTGCTTTTTAACTTGTATGCTTTTTTTTTTTTTTTTTAACTTAATAGTAAGTGGGCAACCAACTCGGAGTCGTTCTAGGGCAACCCAAATGTCTGGGCCGGCCCTGGTTATAGAACGACAAAGCATAGACGGCTAACTACTGCTAGTTCTCAAGTAAATGCGCCTTTAAGAACGAAAGGTTTTTATCTTCATACCAAATCTCAGTTACTCCAATGCACCAGTAGTTCTAAAAAAAATCCAAATACCATTTCCTAAGGGAAGTTTTTTTTTTTTAATGGATTAATAATCAGAATTTTGCTATTAGTAATCAAAATCTCCAAGGGGAAAATATTTTTAATGCTACTTGCCTGGTTCGTTCTCAAAATTATTTCTAATGCTTGACCTCGGCAACCAAAAGTATTGATTTGCCAAAGTGTTTATTACTAATGTTTGTGTTGGGGATTTCAACACCTAAATCCCACCTCCACGGGAGAGAGAGATTCCACTATATTTGGAAAAATAGATAATACAATGTGACGTGAAAAAACTCACCCAAAGAGCACCTAACACATGGCTCTATTCATAGTTTTTCACTCACCCCCAAACTCTATTTTTCCTCACCAATTTTTCCTCTCAAACTCACAACCCCAGAGCGCACGGCAACCCCACAGGGGCTGCCATCCCTTGTGCCCTTCTCCGGTCTGCTATCTCCTCTCACTCTTCTCATCTCACCAAAACACATACAAGCAAAGCCTATAAATACACATCAAAGGAATGTTCAAGACGTGGTGCTTCAACTTCCCATTAATTCCACCCAATAAACCTTCAGCCATTTCTCTTTTTCCAAGCCACCATTACACTCCTTCCCGAGCACACATAGGCTGCCAAAAAGATCCACATACCTGCCTCTTACACTGCCCGAGAGCATTTCACAATTCACATCATCAAACCTATCAACACATGTTGGTTACCCATTTTTTTTTTTTTCCTCTTTTGCCGCTTGGAGCTTTCCCAATATCTCATCATAGCATTAACCCAATTGCCCAAAACACCATTGCCCGAGAACCCATTTATAAAACAAACGTTTCACTGCCTTTTTCTTTTCTTTTTATTTTTCACTTTTCAATAATTGGATTTTCACATGATCAAAAAATCCTAACAGTTCGGATATAATGCAGTCTCAAAATCGCCATAAAACAAACTTATTTTCTTTCTTCTTAGTTTCAGCAAATCCGATGCAAGTAAGGAAATTTTTTTTTTGAAGATACCCTGAACCAATTATCAGAATAAACCCCATAAGTAGACATGAACCAAGAGCAGGAAAACAGAGAGCTAACAGAGGGCTAAAAATCAACCATGTACATTTGAAAGAAAAGTACTACAATGTTAAAACAGTGACAATGAAGAAATACACATAACGATGATGATTCAATTCAGCATCGATATGTTAAGAAACGGACTGTGAATAGATATAGTGTCCATGAATTATACACACATAAATTAGTCAGAACCCAATGAAACAAACAGACTAGCCTAAGTCAGGGGTTGATTGGATATAATGTATGGTGGTATCAAGCTGGACATTATTTAGCCTGCATAAAGTAAAAACCAGCAAATAATATTGTGCCTTAATTAATCAGTTTCATTTCTACCATGCATTTTTACAAACACCTTCAAGGTGAACAAAAGAATAAAAAGCAAGAGGCCCTAATGTGTTTCCAAATCATTCACACCTGGAAAGAATTAAAACCAAAAGAAACCGAGAGCAATTATCCATTAGTGCCCAATCCAGCCACAAAGAAGTTCAACCCAATGAAATAAAACAGAAGGCGGATTAAATTGCAAGTGAAGGAATCTGATACCATGTTAGTCCTTTGAGAAATGTAACCATCTAACTGAAATTCTAAGTGGCTCAAAAAACAAAAGCAATAGCAAAAGAAGAAAGGGAATCGATCTCTTGCTTTGTCTCTCCTTCCATGAAGAAAACCTCAAACTGCAACAGGGACGGGGAATTAGCCTATGGCATCCAAAAGCCTGAGCGAGATTTGTTGTTCGAGATCGAATTTCGACAATCCGAACCGTTAGATGTGTTTCAAATGCATATATATATATATATATATATATATATATATATATATAAGTTACGGTGCAGGATTTGTCGTTCGAGATCGAATTTCGACGATCCGAACCATTAGATGTGTTTAAAATGCATTTTTAAGGTCCAACGCGAGGATTCATCAGGGAAAAAAAAATACTCGGAAGGTTTTGATCCGAGCAGTTTTTGATAAAAATGTACATGTACACATTTTATCGAAAATAGCTTGGATCAAGCCTTTCAGGGTATTTATTTATTTTTTTTACTAATCCTCGCGTTGGACCTTAAAACACGTTTTAAACACATCTAACGGTTCGGATCGTTGAAATTCGATGCCAAACAAAAAATCCACACCGTAGAAAGTAAGGGAGCCCTTATTGGATATTCGTTGTTGTTGTGTGTGTGTGTGGATATATATATAACTACTAAACCAAAGCTTAGTCCGAGGTTCTTTCTCACTCAATGAAACCTCCTCTACTTACCTGCAAAAGAAATCAAACTCGTAATAAGTTGATTAGTAGATAACCTCTACCTAGCCAACAGTTACAATATCTTGCCTTTGACCCTTTCCTTATCGATCGACGATCCACAACCATGAACCGATGGATGCTTGATAGAGGTCCTTTCCACCGATCATGGGAACTCACTGATAAGTTTGGGAGCTTATACAATATTTTACGCAACTAAAGGACTCAAGTGTAATTTTGCTCTTGTAATTCTATTACCAGTTTGATGGTTGTTTGTTTCAGTTGCAAAAGTAGTGGCAGGGGAGCATAGGAGGTGTGAATTGTATTAGCTTGTTCTCCACTTCTCTCTCTACTTCTCTCCTATTCTTTCTTCTTCTTCTTCCCATCTGTAACTCTCTCATGTAATCGATTCACCATTGGTTGAATACAAAAGATCCCATTTTCGATTAGATTTTCATTTCTCAAATTAGGAAAATTGCTTCGAGTTTATCAGTGGTATCAGAGCCCATGATTCTTGGCTGTGGAAAATCATGGTAGAAAACACACAATCTGAAGAAATGAAGTGTATGGAGGATTCAATTCGACGAAATGCAGAAAAGACCACGTCACATGCAAAAGCCTTGGAGGAGATCAAAAACTCAATTGAAGGACTCACCCAGTTGATTACTACACTAAATTCGAAGTATGAGGGTCTGTCTGAAAAGGTAACCTCTTCTTCATCCTCACCATCGCACCAACAACCTCCACTCTTGACAAATCCCCATCTGAATCCTAGGGTTTTTTTAGCCAAAGTTGGATTTTCCCAATTTTTTTTGGGAAGAACCCAAATCTTGGATTTATAAATGCGAGAATTTTTTTTGAATTAAATGCCATTGAGGAATCACAAAAGCTGCGTCTGGCATCTTTACACTTAGAAGATAAGGCCATGAACTGGTATAGGTGGTTTGAGAAATCCCACACACTCCGCACTAGGCAAGATTTTTTTAGGGTTTAATTTGTTGCTATGATTTGGGAGTAATGCTTACGAAGATTCTGTGGGTCAACTCACCAAATTACGATAGTGGAGTTCAGTCAAACTGTATCAAGAAAAGTTTGAGGAATTGGCAAACAAAACTAATGGGTTGACTGAGGAGTTTTCTTTAGTTGCTTTATAAATGGTCTCAAAGAAGAAGACTTGGCAGGGGTAAAAATGTTTCAACCAAGGACTATTGCCCAAGCTATGGGGCTGGCAAGATTACAAGAAGAGACCATAGAAGCCCTAGTCAGGAAGAACAAGGCTTCACAGGTCCCTCCTAAATATGTGCTAGCCAATAAGATGACCGACACTAGTAATAAGATCCTAGAATTGGGTGCTTCAGTAAGGAAGATGACACAAAGAAACTTTGAAGATAAAAGATCCAAAGGATTGCGCTTCGGATGTGGTGAAAAATACTTTCGGGGACATGTTTGCAAGAAAAAAAAAAGTTGTTTATGTTGGAAGTTGAGGAAGAGGATGAAGCTTTTGAAGAAGCACAACAAGACTTACCTACAGAAGAAGCCCAAGAAGAATTCCAGATTTTAGTCCATGCCTTGTCAGGTGTTCAGTCGTACAGAGCAATGAGAATCCAAGGACAGGTCAAGAAACATGTGGTGGAAATCTTAATAGATTCTGGAAGTACACATAACTTCCTGAATCTTGTGTTTGCTAAAAGAACAGGAACTATGACCCAACCCAAAAGCCCAATGACTGTCATAGTGGCAGATGGTACCAAGCTCACTAGTAAAGCAATGGTAAAGGATTTCCATTGGGCTATGCATGGCACTGACTTTAGTACTGACATGAGACTTTTGCCCTTGGGGGGATGTGACATGGCCGTAGGGGTGCAATAGCTTTCCACTCTTGGACTAGTGTTATGGGATTTTCAAAACCTTCAAATGGAATTCACAGCATTTGGTAGGAAGCATGTGCTTAAAGGAGGAAATACCCCTGTGGTGCAGACCATTTGAAACATGTATCACTGATCTTGGTCAAATTAAAGGAACATCAATTATATGCAAAGTTGTCTAAATGTGCCTTTGGGCAAAATCAAGTGGAATATTTAGGCCATGTGATAAGTGTTCAAGGAGTGGCAGCTGATCCTAACAAGATTGAGCATATGGTCAATTGGCCTAGGCCTCGATCACTGAAGGCATCGAGTTGGTTTGACTGGTTATTACAGGAGGTTTATATAGGGGTATCAGAAGATATGCCAACCCTTGACTCTACCTGCTTAGGAGGGATGCTTTTAAGGGGAATTCAGAAGCTGAATCAGCTTTCCTACAAGTCTACAACTGAGAAATGCAATGACCACAGCCCCAATCTTGGCTTTACCAGACTATTATAAGACATTTTTTTTGGGAGTGTGATGCATCTGGGAAAGGGGTGGGAGCAGTATTGATGCAAGAGGGTAAGCCACTAGCATTTTATAGCAAGGCTTTGTCTCCAACTAGGCTGGGATTGTCCACATATGAAAAGGAACTTTTGGCAGTAGTGAAGTCTGTCACCAAGTGGAGACCCCGTTTTTATTCTTCCATTCCCTTGGTTCTGCCCTCTTCACGAGCATGGCACCAGAAATAACCTTAAGCCCTTTTTTCATCTGAATGATGAACAAAATGGAAGTGCTGTAAACAACCCATTGAAACCTAGTTCATCTTTAAATACTATTGCCCATGAAGAGAAGCAACGTCCTCTGTCGCTTATTAGAGTTAAAGCAGGAGCTTCTTCAACAGTTGGTCGTACTGGGAATACTTTGCCAGCAAGAAAACAGGATCTATCAGAGGGAAAAGAGGATGCCAATGCAGCAGCAGAGGCGAGGAAGAGGAGGAAGGAACTTACGAAGCTAAAGACCCTGAATTTCCGCCAGTTGAGTTGAGTAAGAGAAAGAGGAAGAAATTGTAAATGTGGAGGACTACTTGAGGTTGAACACTTACCATTAAGGACTTGGAAGATCTAGGAACTGGCTTGTAATAATGTTTTCTCTGCCTATTTATGTAGCTAGGTGGCTTTCAGTTTGTTTTGTTGGATTGAAAGATTGCTGTTTGCTGGAATATAATGTATATATTTGTTGTTTTGACACAGTTAGAGTTTTGAGCCTCAGAGGAATTAAAGACTAAAGTTTTGAGTTTTATGTAATTTTTGTTTTGGAGTAGTAAATGAGTAAGAGGATGCTCAATGGAGAGAGTGAAAAGTTTCGGGATTTCGTAATTTCTGTTTTTGAAGTAATTGAGTGCATGCTTAGTTTCTGACAATTTAACAATTTCCATTTGTACTAGGCAGTATGAGGAACTAGTTAGGGCATCCCCATTTGAAGGCGTAGGACTGTCAGGAAGTGAGAGAACGGAATGAGGAGAGAAAGAAGGGAGAGAAAGAAGAGAGAGAAAGTTGGGACCCTTGCATTTCCAAATATTTTAAATTTTTTTTTTTAAACTTTAACAATATTGTAACGATACACTAACTGTGAAGCATAATTTAGGGCTAGCATTAATTAGGGTTTCATTGTTAGAGTTTCCATTAAATTGTTATTTATCTTTAATGTTCGGGATAGTTTAGTCTTTTTGTATTATTAGGGTTTCTTAGGTTTTGTCTATTTAAGCTTTGTTCTGTCATTGTAATTGAAACATCTAATATATGCAATGTAGTCTCTTTGGGTAGTCCGACTCTCTCTCTCTCTCTGTGCTTTGATTTGTATCACTAACAATGTCAAATGCGTCACTTTTTCATTCTCTACCTAACAACTCTCTAACACACATTTTTGGGTCCCACTTTTAACACTTTTTGTCATATAAAAAGCATTTTTAGAGAGCCTCAAATGCAGATGCTCTATTATCTTTTTAGGGAATTGAAGATAACTAAGTCGGGTTGAAATGGCTTTTGTAACAGCGAGCAACCTTCAAATTGGAGGGCTTTATTGCCTATGCAGTGTATATCAACCGTGACCAAATAACAAACTTCTTGATTTGACAGTCTACTGCCATTCTCCAATTACTGATGCCTATGCTTCGCTTTGAATTTGGATGCTTACATTTGTATCTATGAATAGAAACAACCAAGTACTTGACTCTTATCAAGTCAATACTTCCAACAAACAAATACTGTGAAATAACAAGGCCAATCATGACCCTGAAGCTAAAAATCGTCATATAGTGACCTATACACAAGGATAGGACTTCTAACGATGTGCTTGTAAGAATCGCTCCACTCTAACGATGCTGGTAAGATCCAATCCCTCTCCTTTATAAACTTCCCTTTCAACACAACCTTGAATGATCTCTTCTGGAGCAACCGACTGAAAGAAAAAGCTTTAGGTACAACGGTAACTTCAAGGCCTTCAGGCGAATTAACTTTTGCTCTGTAGACTGAATTCTTGTACCCTACGTTAGTCACAGTACGATAGAACACTGCTGAAATGACGGAATTAGTGTTTTGGAGCTGGAAATGCATGGAGGGGTAGTTGAGGCCATCGGTTCCTTTGGCGGCGGGAAAGGTGGAGCAGTTGTATAGCTTCTTGCCACCAGTGAGCAGGCGGATGGTGGTGCTGTTGTAGCCTTGCTTGCATAGGAAACTAATGTAGGCACTCTTGTTGATGTCGTAAATGAGACCAGGGTCCAACGCTTTTGTTGGATTTACTTGGCCTGAGCCTGAGCCTAGTTCTGCATCCTGCTGCTTGAGCTTCATGCTTGTTGCTGAAGAAAATCAACAGACAAATGATTACATGATGAGGCCATTGTATAGGTTTCATGATGGCACTTGGCTCCATAGAGTTAAATAGCAGCCAACGTATCAAATAGCAGCCAACGTATCGGCTTTTCAACCCTTCAATACCATTACACCCTGGTACATCAGTGCTAACAAAAAAATGCACTTGTATTGGCCAATTCATGACAAGTATTGCTTCGTATCTGGTTTTTCACCCACTCAATGACCGCTACCATCGATAATTGACAGGTATGATTGCTTGAAGTGTTCTGGCGCCAAAAATCTTTTTAAAAAAATTTACAGCTGCTACACCTCTAGCATTATGTGGTCCGTTACTATAACTCTGCGAGTCTTCCCTTAAAAAATGATTACACGATGAGGGAATTCTTTGGAAATGTTTCTCTCTAGTTAGGCTAAGTTCTCCAAAAAATTTTAGCAACCAAGTTGCTAAAATCAAGCATGATTTTATCTTTTGAGGTGGGGAGGTGATTTTATCTCCAATGAATCTGGAGATAAAATATGTCCAGATTCATTGGAGATAAAATCACCTCCCCACCTCAAAAGATAAAATCATGCTTGATTTTAGCAACTTGGTTGCTAAATTTTTTTGGAGAACTTTAAGTCTCTAATCTCTAGCTTTCTAATAGAGACTCTGCCCAAAGGAGGCTAAACTTCTGGCACATCATTCAGGTATGATATTCTGGGTTCTAATCTGTAATGTTCCAAATCAAACATCATGTGGGAGTTGAATTCTCAAAATTCTGTATATCACCCATCTACGTACTTGTAGATCAGAATCCTCGACCCCCGACTGTGATGCAAAACTCATTGCTCATTTGTATTTCAGGTCACAAAAAGGTCTACTCTCTTGATTTGTTAGCAAAGGTTTTCTTTTCCATGATTTTTTAGTTCGAAGATTCATTGAAGTAAGCCTTGGAAATTTTTACGTGTGAGTTTTAGTTAACAAAAATTCCTGAAGTCTCTATTGCTTAGCGTGCATGCACAAGTTCTATGCACGTAAGAGTCATACCGGTGGTCATAAGAGCAGACTTAATGGCAGCAGGTGACCACTCTGGATGGAAGCTCTTGACATATGCTGCTGCTCCCGCGACATGGGGGCAAGCCATTGAAGTTCCTGATAGTATGTCAAATTTTGCAAACCGGTTGTCGCCATTGATCCCCGTAACAGATGACAATTCTGAATATGCTGCTAGTATGTTCAGTCCTGGAGCAGCAATGTCAGGCTGTCCGGAAAACTCAATTATGAGAGAGAAAGAGAGGTGATGAGAGAGAGAGAGAGAGAGAGAGAGAGAGAGAGAGAGAGAGAGAGAGAGAGAGATTGGTACCTTGAGGATGTTGGGAGTGATAGACTGTGGTCCTCTAGATGAGAAAGAAGCAACGAAAGGGGCATTCATGTGAACAGTTCTCGACTTGTATATGACAGCTTTGGCTGTTCTGTAAATTGCCACACCTATATTAGCACTCAGTCATTGTCAAGCATACAGTCTAGCCAAGCACAAAGTATACAGTAGTCTTGACTAAGCAAAATGGTTATATTTTTCATGGGACAACAGAACTAAAACAACATACCATGAACAATAATGGTGAACAAAGGAAACGAAAAAAGAAGAAGAAGAAGAACACAAGATATAGGTAGGTTCGACACACGAGACTATGTGCCTTTATTCATGGGGGAAGGAAAGGAAAATCCACTATTTAACAATAACAACCAAGGTTGTCTTGATTGTGTCTTTTCATTCTATGAAGTTTCACCCTTTTTCTCTCTTAAACATCCCTCAAAAAAATGCAAAATAGATTTGCTTTCTGCCCTAAGCATCCAAACAGACTTAGCCACCATCTGAAAGTAAAATGCTGAGAGTTCATGCGATTGCAGCCTAGTTGCATCTCGACGCCCTAGATTTGTGTTCGGACAGGAATTTCTGCATTCATAATATGTTTTAAGACAATGGGCAGTCGGACACAAATTCACTTAAAGAGTCCTCATTCTTTGTACAAGCCACATCTCCCTACATTCTCATTTTTATCATATCCAAGATCAAAACATACTTACCGTCACTACTTATTGACATTCAGAAAAATTGCGAAGTTTAAGAGCAAGAAGCTAAAATTTTGGAAGGAGCAGCACAAAAAAAAAAAAAAACCCTTACAATATAATGGAGAAGAATGATTATGCTAACCATTGTCTAAACTGCCTGACCATAATTTCCAATAAGATGATGACTATATGAAAGGTACAAATATTTGCTTAAATGCTGAGAATCCTATTTTCTATACAGTTCCGATTGAGAGCGGAACATATTTTCAACCCAAAAGCTAGAGCAGGAAAAAAAATCAAGGATGGTAAATGGAAAAAATATGAAGATCAACTACAAGGTGTCATGAGAGGGAAATAATATTGTTGCAGCAAATACCTATACGGCTATACCACATGAAGCTCGCTTAGGTATTTTCAAAATCTCTGAGTTCTTAACCCAAGATATATATACCAAGAAAATGATGTGTAGGTATATGATTTTGATTCAAACATAGGGTGATTTAATCCACAAACGCACCACATTTTCTAGGCATGATCTATTCCATAGATTTCACTTTCTGCATAATTTTCCACGTTCCCGGTTTATGCGTAGTAATGTACTTTTTCATCAAAGAAAACTTCATGAAACAAACGTACTTAGTGGAGTTGATATAGTGGTTGATTCTCGTTCCATCTCTAGCCGTTGTGGTGGTCGCTGGAGCAACAAAGAGGTTAGCAATCTCTGATTCCTCATCAGCTGACATAATTACTCCAGAACCACCCAAATCTTTAATGGTTGAATCCTGGCCACTGAATCCAAGACAATAGATGATCTTTCCCTTCACCTTGCTCTTGCTCATTGTCCCCCAGTCGCAAGCACTGCCCCCAACCATTTTACATACAATAAGTAATTATTTAGCAAATGAAGAAACGAAAAAAGAAAGGAAGAATATCTGTGAGGTAGAATATATGATAGAAACAGAAACGGAAATACGATTTCATCTTTGGGGTCAATAAATCATGAACGGAGATGGAACTAACATTTTGCAATACAAGAATCGTGTGAGTTACGGGGTAATGCAGTAAATAAAGAGACGACAATACTAGTATATGCATTAACTGAAGGAACACAGGTAAGGTATCTGTATTGAGCAAAACTTGTGCAAATGCAGCCACTTGAATCAAATCAAAGCGATGTATCGAAGTAAGATAAGTGAAACTTTGAGGTAAATAAATTTTGATATACCAACTTAGAGATCATGACAATACTTAGTTCAAGTAGTTTTAGACAAGGAAATTGTTATTGTTTGTGTAAAAAATGTCATAAAAATGTAAGTGACCATTTTAATATCTTTTAATTTGAAATGATCGGACCCAGTCTGCCAATCACAATAACATATACGGTGGTAACAATTTTAAAGAGACGAAATTTCTCTACATAGAAGTCTGCCACATCAATCCGGTATGATTTGGGGTCATACAATACAAAATACACATATATGGCAATTTGTATATACCTAGCATTTCCATAGGCTTGTCCACTGATATTTGCTGCTTGGGCACCACTGATCAGAGGATACATTTGTTTTTTGGGTGAGAATGTGTTGATGGATATTCCCTTCACAAGAAGTTACAAGATTATTCATAAAAGCTAAGCAAGAAACTCAAGAGTTCTCATATTAATTATCCAAAAATAATTCTTACAGCTAGCTAGCCTCCCTAATTTTGATGTAATAGTACTCTGTCCTTGAGGATGTTGATGTACTTCTTAACAATAATAATTCTCTTTAAAAAAAAGCTTGTAGTGGGTTTAACCATCTGGTCCCTGGTCCTACGGGTCTGGCCAAACCGGTGGGGTCACACATTCCCAGACTCGGTCTCGGCTAGGATGACACATAAGACTCATGGAAGACATCTCGATCAATGCATGGGTGTGTAACCATTCTTATCCCATTTATCAGGTGTGACGTTCGCCGAACGGTTATCGTGGATGTCAGGCACGAGAGTATTTGGAGGGCAGTCAAGTGAACACTATATAAAGATATAACCATCAACCCGAAAGGGTACGTGGCTCATCCCTCTCAAGTCTCAATACCTACTGTACTTGCTCTTCCATATACCTCCACTCACTAGATCATCAGAGTGCCTTTCCGGTCCAACCACCAACCGGTTTAGGTGCCAACGGCATTGATCCTTGTGCAAGGCTCTCAGGCGAACCAAAGGTCAGGCACAAGCCGCACAACCCCACAAAGCTATTTTCCATGAAAGCTACAACAGCCTCTTAGGCCTTTGTTTGAGATGTCTACAATCATAAGTTCCTCCGAAGTTTTTTTCATTTGCAGTGTATTGTATTCATCTTTTAATAAAAAAGAAGTAGTATTACTTTTCCTGAAAAAATCTGAAAATTTGCAGATAAGAACCACACCATAGGGTCACTTCACAAATGTATTGATCAGATGTGTCATATTGATTATTATACAATGGAACACATTCTACTACTACATTAAGTGGACTAGATATACAAGATTTGTTTGTCACAAATGCTTGTTAAGCTTTCAAACCTATAAAAAAACATCGGTTCTTTCTTTTGGCTCGTTTATCACTTAAAATGTGGTCAGGTCAGGTAAGCCCAACACAGATAAAGCCAGGGTGGATATGTCATATTTTTAGAGAGATTTCTTACAGAGATAGTGGCGCCGTTACCCAGCTTAACAGAAGCCTTGAACTGGCGATCAATGGTACTGGCCGCCACCGTCATGAGCCAGGGGGCAACATTCTCCACCGTCGTTAACTGGGGCCCAGAATTCCCACTCGAGCAGGAAACGAATACACCTTTCTTCATCGCATGAAAAGACCCAATTGCTATCGAATCCTCAAAAAAGGGCCTTGGGCTCCCACCTACATATTGTTCATTATTACTACTCCATTATTTTGCCACCATAAAACCAACAACGTACCACCACCTTTTACTATAAGGTATAAAACTCAAGAAGAAAAGAAAAAAAACAAGAAGAATCGAATCATAGAATTCGATCCCCATGAGGTTGGGGCCCACCTATAGATATAGATAAAACGTCGACCCCGTCGGCAATGGCATCATCGAAGCCGGCCAAGATGTCCATGTCCGTGCAGCCGATGGACCAGCACACTTTGTACATTGCGATTCGAGCCAAACGAACGCCGCCCCGTGCAGTGCCTTCAGCCAGGCCGTACAAGCTAGCGCCTGCGACCGAAACACCAGCAGCGGTGGAAGAGGTGTGGGTCCCGTGACCATCTTGATCCACCGGAGTCTGGTCGGCTATTGTGCCGCTGTCCAGGTTGTAGTATGTTGCGCCAATCACCTTGCTGCATGCCCCATATATATATGTTGGAGAGATTGAAAAAGTTTTTGTAATTAGAAAACAAAGTTTATAATAAAAAGGAATTAATTAATTAATTACTTGTTGCATCCAGTGAAGTTAGCTCCCTTTGCACAATGGCCCTTCCATTTGGATGGAGGAGGTCCATAGCCTTCATCATTAAAACTGGGTGACTTTGTCCAAATGCATTAAAGAGATCGAAAGAGAGACTCAATAAATATATAGGCATATATAAATTTATCTAAATTAATGAGCTCATCATGGAAAGATTAATTAATTGATGTAAATTAATAAATGAGAGAGAGATCGAGACCGAATTACTACGTAAAACAGTACTAGCTATATACTAGTACTATATAGTTGCATGCTCACCTGTATCTAATATACCTATTATGAGATTGGTCTCAACATTTTCATTCCTTGTCACACTCACAGGCATTCCCAGAAAATCCCATGATCTTGTGGTGTGAAGTTTTCGTACAGTGCTTGGAAACACTGATAACACACTCTCTTTTTCTGCAAAATTAATTAACGTCGATCAATCAATAATATTACTTTATATATATATATATATATATATATATATACACACACACACACACACACACTTATGAATTAACCTATGGTAGGAACTCAATCTTTCCAATTCTAGTAAATTAATGGAGTAGTGTTTAATATAATACCAGATAAACTTGTTGCTTCGTGAGGCAATAGCCTGGCTACAAACCCATTGAAACTCCTTCCGTAGCTATGAATAATGGATTCTTTCGCTATCCTCTCACTGTTAGAGAGAGAGAGAGAGAGAGAGAGAGAGAGAGATAGGAAAAAAAAAACAAGCTTAATCTTGATGAATTCTAGATATGCACCGTCAAGATATAAGTAAATGCAGGTATAGACACAACACTACTGGAGTATGTTGCATTATAGTCTTACGCTTCATGATTTATTTATCATGTTTATTTACTGATCATATTGATGTAACTCTCTGCAAATATACAGTAATTACCACAATAATAATAACAATACATAAATAGCCAAATCAATTCTGTAACGGTCTAACCATATATAATTAAAATGACTAATGAAATCAATCATCATGAGGGTACATCAATAGTAGACTATTTTCATACATATTTTCTATTGGGTTCACGGGTACTGTGATTCTTCAATTAATTTATCTCCACGTGAACTCTGGTTAGATAAGGATGGCTTTGAGCATGGATTTGGATCTTGGAGTCGTTGGGTGTTCATTGAAACATTCATATAGTGAGGCCATGATAACTTTAGGACGACAACCATGAATATTCACAATCTCGCAAACTTTAGGACGACAACCATGAATATTCACAATC
The DNA here is from genome assembly GCA_020921065.1 of Vaccinium darrowii. Taxonomy (NCBI): domain Eukaryota; kingdom Viridiplantae; phylum Streptophyta; class Magnoliopsida; order Ericales; family Ericaceae; genus Vaccinium; species Vaccinium darrowii. The sequence continues at coordinate 23,359,011 of CM037159.1, forward strand.
TCGCAAACCAGCTTTCATGTTTCTCACTAATTTCACATCTTTCATGTTTCTCTCTAATAACACATATTTAATTATATTTGGTTGCTCTCATGTTGTTTGATTTCAGTTATTTGTACAAATTTCTAACGCATATTAATGCATGACAGGTAGGATCAGCTCCTCTCTTGTCCTACTTACGGTCCTGTTGAGTCCTTTCTTTGGCCCATTTTAACGATCGAAACTATTCATTTTTTAAAGTCATTTGAGCATATAGTCCACACGCAAAATCATGTTAATTAACCGGATATATATGGTTTGAGGCATATATATATATATATATATATATATATACATATATATATATATATATATATATATATAGGGTTCCAATCCATAACGCAATCTTTTTTCTCAAAACAGATGTATATTCTGAAATCCAATCAAATCATATCTGATGAATATAACTTCTGCAAGACTGACGTTCTCAGCAAAATTTATATAATGAACAGTTTCGACTATTAATGTTGGCCTACAAAGAGCTGAACAGGACCGTTAGCTCCCCAAATAGATCCTATTCCTATATTGCACTGCAGAAAGAAAAAATTGTGATAACTCACTCTCCAATTGCCTCTAAAAGAAGGCTGTTGTGTGAGTCCACCGCGGTGCCAGCTGCAGAATTGGTCTCAGGGAGTTCTCCCATGTATATAATGTATGGCTGCATGTGTTCATTTAAAGATAGCATAAGAAAGAACAACCAGTTATTTATATGGACCTTTTTTTAGGTAAGTTATTACTCATATGGACTTGATAACAATTAACAAACTTTTAAAAAAATGTTTGTAAAACAAGAAATTGAGTGGGTTGGAGTTGAAAAATGAAATACCCTGACGAGAAAGCTTCAAGTTATTTAACTTGCAATATCTATATATGCACACATAGATGGCACCGTACCGTTCCATCTTTTTTTTTTGTCTACTTCGTGACTTTTTAAAGTTTTTAAACTATTTGCAATTTTAAAAAGTCAAAAGTTAAATGTCAACGTGAATCCAAGTAACGATATAAAGATTGAGAAGGTATGAGCTTCAACGAATAGATTAATTAGTGTCTATTTGATTAGAAAGAAAAATTATGATGTAAAGTAAAAGTGGGAGAAGTCAAATGAAAGAGATGTGTATGTTTGATATGAGAGAAAATATTTATATTTTCTACATTACTCTTAAACACAATATGGATAATGCTAGGAAAGTGGAAAATACAGGCATAATGGGAAGTCTCATAAGAGTTAGCAAGTTTCACTCGAAAATTTACTTTAATTTAGAACTTTTATTATTTTCATGCTAGTCCAACACAAGAAAAGTGTAATTTTTTTTTCTATTTCTTGTAGTTTCTACCATTTTCACTTTAACCAAACGAGATCTAAAGGACCAGTTGGACATGCGCTACACACACAAAAAAAAAAAAAAAAAAAAAAAATTAAAATTACATTTTTGACCTACAAACTTAATGGAATATTGTAATTCATGACACTCTTTAAAGTCGGATGTAAAATTACTATGCAAGTCCTTTTACATGCAAATATCGATGATCAACGACATATACAGATATTTTGATAGTTGAGGTGTCTGGGTATTAATACATGAACATATTAAGCTAATTAAGATGATTATGAGAAATTAGTATTAGTATTTTTTTTTTTTTGAGGGATTGGGTGTTATCTTTAATAAATTTCTACTTACCTTTCTACAAATAGTGTTAGTAGATGCATTGATCACCAGAGCAGCTTGACATAGATTGAATAGGAACAACATTACTAGCATTGGCAGGCTTCCAGAAGCCTTCATCGCGCTCTCTCGGTGTGTGTGTGTGTGAGATATGAATATCTGTTAATTTGCGCAATGTTACGTAGTTCTGAAGAGTTAGTATGTACTGTAAATAAATTGTGGAGAGTAGTAGCTAGAGAAAACGTTGGCTTCAAATGTGGATCTTTGGGGATCAATCGATTGGGTATTGACTGAGTTTAGAGAGTCCCTCATAGATTTTATAGATTCATTCCACGATGCATGTCCACGCTACGGGAACCGCGCAACAGCCCCTAACGGACAAAAGGCTTACTGCTCACTTTATAGAGTCTGCTGAGAAGTTCATTCTCGGTAAAATAATAATAATAATAATAATAATAATAATAATTAAGTTGATCGAACATCACTAGTTTATTGGTCAAACAAGATTAGATATTTATACAAAAAGGGATGGTAATAATAGTTCCAAAAATTTACACTAAAATATAAATATAGATATCAATGTCCGATTAACTTGAATTTTCTCATAACGTCTAACAAACTCTACATACTGAATAGTGCAGATCATGATAATAAAATTTCGATTCACTACACCGGCCAAGTCGTGTCGCTAGGAATTTCTAAAACTCAAAATGATAAAAGAAATGATGACACAACGAATTGGGTGAGTTTGACACGTGAGATTTTGGGCACGCATCAGGTAGAACGGGGTGAAAGTAGAGGAAATCTAGAGACTTGTGAGTCTATATTCATTTCTGTTCAAAAAAAAAAAAAAAAAATTCTATATTCGTTTCATTGGTTCTTGTAAATTTTTAAGAATTGTTGTGTGGCTATCACCCTCATTTCCATCCCGCACTTATATCTCTGTAGATTTAGTTTTGGTAGATGTTCTATACTGGACTAGTGAGCTCACCTAATAATTTTAGGTACCCCGCATGGAGCATGACGTGGATTGCATGGGATGTGTGCATGCATATTTTGCAAGCTAAATTTGGATGAGTTATAGCATCATCTTCGGACATTACTTTTGAGAGATGATTTTGTAACTTCATTTGATCCATATCTTTTGACTTGATTGGTGTAATAACATTAAAACCTATGTATTTGTATGATGGGCGGGTATACCCCGTATCTTTTTGGCTACGTTACGTATAATTTTGACTTGGAAGAAATGAACTTTGACTATTGACTTTTTTACTATACATGTGGATTATTCAGAAATTATGTTTTAAAATTTGAGGGTGTGACAGGGAGGGAGCCGACCATGGGAGGAGGGAGGAGGTGCCCAACTGTAGACACCCCAATTTTAACCTCTGTGCATCCCCAATGATGAAAGAAACACTTAGCAGTACCTTGAACGGCCATTCTAGACTTCAGAATTTTTGGACGAAAATAGCCCTAGCCGTACGGCTTACTCACATAGCCGCACGGTTTATCCCTTACCAGTTCAACTGTAACTCATGTTAGCCATACGGTCAACTATTTACGCCGTACGGTTACATATCAGAAAATATTCGAAATTCTGACAACAGAAGCATCTCATCATTTCCGAAGGATTTCGTATAGATTTTATTCTTTTTCTCGCCTATAAATTGCCTCCATCTTCTCCCATTTCAAGAGACAACAAGTTCAGTAACGTCCTGATACGCCGGCAAATTCTTCGGCCGCTCCTCCATTCAAAAATTCCGTCCAAAACTTTTGACAAAACCACAATACACTCTCTGTTTCTCTACTTTCATTTCTAGTGATCCATAACCCACACAAGAATCCTTCATCTGAAGTTTGCGTCCAAGAATCTCTAAGGTTCACAGTTGTTCAAAGTTTCCGCGAAGGTACAACCACGTTTCGTAAAACCAGGTTCAAAACCTTGGTTCTTTGAGGGGATCCCCCGGGTCGAGGGTGACTCTAATAGTCATCTCTAGGCTCGGGTGGTTGAATTTTTCACATAAATCAAGTTTTACCAGCAAAAACAAGCTACAGTTTGACAAAATAAAATTTTGAAAAATCTTTCAAAATGTCAACCGTACGGCTAACTTACATGAACCGTACGGTGCACTTGAGTAAGCCGTGCGGCTAACCTTTGCGGCCTAAAATTTTCCCCTGTTTTCCCCTGTTCGTACTCTGTTTCTCTGGTTTTCTGCAGTGTACTAATTACGCTTTCACGCCCTACTCTTCCATTATTGCTATTAAGTCCTCTCCTTTAATTTCCATTATGGTTTTATTTAATTTTGTTATTTGCTTGTTTATTTAATCAAAGTTTTCAATAAAAAGTTTTCTAAAATCCCACAAAAATTTAGTAGAGACCGGGAATTTCCCGGGCGAGCGGGGTGCTTTTCAATAAAACCTTCCCCATTTGTAACCTGGCTTCCGAATCCAAGAATCTTTTTCGCAGATCAAATCCTTTTCCAAAAACGGCACAAGAGTCATCATTTATTTATTTTTTTAAAAACAGGTTTCTCGGGTACCAAAAATCATTTTCTAAATAAATCCCGGGTGGTGACTCACATTTTTTCTTTTCACTTTCCAAAATCAAAGGCCGAGCCGCGTGGATCGACCGTCCACACCAACATTTGCCTATAAGTAGAGCCATGCTCTTACTTGTTTCCTCACATCAAAACCTTCACCACCTTCGTAGTTTTCTAGAAAGAGAAGCTCTCACCAAATTCTTGAGTTTTCAAGTTGAAAACTCAAGTTGTTCTTCCTTATTCAACCACTAGCTGCCACTCTCCACCACCAAAGCATCCACTGTGTGCAGTTTCTGTCAAGGATGGGAGAACCATGATCACCTGTTCTTTAATTGCCCCTACTCTTCAGAAGTTTGGGGGATGGTTATGACCAAATTAAATGTCAATTATAAATCTCGCTCTTTGGCAGATTGGATAGAACTCCTATCTTCAATTAGGGGTAAAACATTACATTCCAGCACAATCAAGTTGGCTTTTACCTCCACTGTCTACCATTTATAGATTGAAAGAAATTTTCAAAAATTCCAAAGTATTGCATGTCCTTGTGCTGTTGTAACCCACAAAACCTGCTCTATGGTAAAGTTTAGATTGATGTCCCTTGAAAAATTACCTCAGGGATCTCAATCTAATTGGTTTATCAATCAGTGGAACCTTACTTAATCTTGAAAGTTACTTTTGTGCTTCTTTTTAACCAATTCTAATTTCATTCAATTGTTCCCACTTGCAGAAAACATGGTTAGTCAAAACAAAGGGCTTCAGTCTCTAGTTTACGAGGTAAGCATAGCCAAGAACAAGGGTCTTCGATTTCTAGTACTTCTATTAAAAGGCAAGTATCTTATTCTCTGTGGTGTTTGGACACTGGGTGTGGAGTGTGTTCCCCACCTACTTCCTTCCAGCGAATAGGTAGTTACTTGGGATAGTTAGCTGGATTCAGTCCCTCTATTGAAGGAGAGCTGCCTGGAAACTTGTGAGACCACTATATTGTGTGCACCTTGTGAGTTGTGTGTTTGGGCCTCAATTTTTTGTGAGAGGAGATAATATTTAGTGAATTGATGTGAGTGGGAGCTGAGGGAGTTCGGACCATTAGTCCCATGGCTTTAAAGAAAAAAGAAGAGAGGGAGTGAGAGGTGTTTGAGGGTGTTTCGAATGTGAGCACATATTAGCCTGGGGCTCTACTTCCTACTTCCTATTTTATTTCCCATACTTGAATCTGGGCAGTCATGATTCAGTTTGTTGAGTTATTGTGTTGTTTTGAGTTTGATTTTGTAGCTCATAACACAGTTTGGTGTTTGGTTGATTGCACATGCATCATGTTCCATCCACTGTTAGCATAAGGGCTGCCAACTTACTTGGGCAGTGGTAATGTTCATTTGGGCAGATTTTTTTACTGTATTGTTGCGTTATTTGTCCCAATTCTAAGCTGCCAGGTTGTTGTTTGTCGATTACCCTCGGGCTATTGATTTAAGTGTTTTCACGTATGTGGGCAGTGTGTTGTTCACCTGGACAGAGTTTGTTATTTCTGGGTTTGTTTTGGAGGGTGCTACATTCCATTTTGGCTCATGATTGGTGTTGTATCCCTCTTTTCTACTTCTGTTGGGTGGTCTCATTCCACAGTGCTGATTCCAACTTTTCCCATTGTAACGGGTTCACCTTGCCTAAGGAGGTTGTCCTTTGGCTTTTGTTATGTGTTTCTTTTATGGGTTCTCCTTTCATATAATTTATTTTGGTTCTCCCTTGTTTTGGGGAAGTTTTGTTCATTTATCTCAACCCATTGTGTGGGGTTCCAGTTTGTTTCATCTGGAAAAGCCTATTAGATGGGGGGGCTATCCTCTAAAATAGTTTATTTCTTTAATTGTTATGGGGTGTGATGGTCAACCCTTTCAATCTCCGTACTGCAGTGGCTTTTCTGAACCTGCAGCAATTGATAGGCCCAAAGGGAATGGCCTATCTATCATTACTTAGCACGTGGGGCATGTGCATACTCGGCCCACATTCTAAGCAACAATTTCATAGTATGGATGCCACAGGCTCGGGTATATGGGCTTCCTCTTTCCCAAGTTTCATATTCATCAGGCCGGCAATGCCACTTAAACTGGCCCATGTTTAATCCTATTGGGAAATTTTGAGCCGCCCCACTTTTTGTGGGGGCTTTCATCCAAACTCCATTTTGTCTTTCACTCCTAAACAAGCCCTGTGCGCGCGTGGGTGGGTTTTACCATTCAACACAGTTGTGCCGCGTGTCACAAGTGCACTTTTCTCCTCCCTCTCTCTCTCTCTCTCTCTCTCTCTCTCTCTCTCTCTACAATCACATGTGCACTTTTTCCTGACACATTCAATTCTCTCTCCTCTCTCTTTCTCTCCGTCCTCTCTCTCTCTCTCTCTCTCTCTCTCTCTCTCTCTCTTATTTTAGATTTAAAATAAAATAACTTTTGTTATTCATATTTATTTTTTTATAAAACTTATATATTTGAAATCTACTCGATGAGATCTTTCAAAAAAGATCCACTGCGAATATGAAATTGTATACATTAAATTTTTTTATACCCATTAAGAATTTACACCCCTTCTAAATAATTCACATATCACAACTCACTCTTCAAAATAAACAATTCACACCCAAAAGAAAGAATTCACCGACCTAAAATGTAGTATTCACACATCATAACTCACTCTCTAAACTATACAATTCACACCCATCAAATGCTGAATTCACACCCCTCAAAGGCGAAATTCACACATTCTCCACATAACTCATTCTCCAAAATACATAATTCAGAAGTTACTCACAAACATACACAATTCACACCCAAAAAAGAGAATTCACATCCCTCAAATGCAGAATTCACACATTCCGAAATGAAAAAAATCACAACCTTTCTGAACAATTCACACTCTCCAAAATTAAAGAATTCACACCCCTCAAATGCACAATTCACACATCTTCTACACAAATCACTCCCCAAAATAGACAATTCACACTAAAAATGAAAGAATTCACACCCATAAAATGCAAAATTCACACCCTCCAAAATGAAAGAATTCACCCCCCCTCAAATTATTTTTTTCTACATATAATTTTATATACAATATGGGTCTTGTTTGATAGACGTCGTTAAGTAGGCTCTAAAAATATTTTTTTTTTCAAAATCGGATATATACATTAAAATTTATAAATATTTAAAGTTTTAAAAATGAGAGAGAGAGAGAGAGAGAGAGAGAGAGAGAGAGAGAGAGAGAGAGAGAGAGAGAGAGAGAGAGAGAGAGAGAGAGAGAGAATTATTAAAAGCATTAATGTGAGAAAGAGAGTACAGTAAGATTGTCGCATGTGATGACAGCCTAGGAATTATAATCCTATGGGGCTGGCACATGAGAAAAGACCTGAATGGGTAGAGTGTGACATGAGCGGGGCCTAAATGAGAACACCCTCACAAAAGAGGGCCCACCTGGAAGAACCCCTAATCCGATTCCCATTTATCCCAATCTCATTGAAGCCCAGTCGGTTTTCATCATCACGGGTTGCATTCTTGGACCTCCAATCCAGTCACCATCAAGACGGCTTGAACCAGCCCAATCCTTACATTGTTGCATTTTTGGGCTCCTACATAGATTGCACACTTTCATCCCTTCTTGGTTCTATGTATGGGTTGTTCCTACGAATCCTCACCAAGGGTCAGCGTGTTTTGTCACATGTTTTGTCCAGTGTTTCTCTCTTCTCTGTTAGATGGGAGCGAAACACCCAGTAGTTAGGCTTTTGTTTCCCGATGTAGCCTTTATGGCCAATCACCTTTCTGTTACCCTATTCCAGCGGGTTGTGCTGGGAATTACACACTTTTTTTCATTTCCTTTGTCATTTCTCTTTTCTTTGTCCTCCCTGGGGCATGCCTCCTTGTAGGTTGTACATTCACTTAGCCTCTTTCGATTTCAAACTAATTTACCCACAAAAAAAAAGGTTTTGTGAGCATGGATACATAAATTTCTAGTTGGTCTTAAGTTGGAACTAATTGTCTATCCTTGTTGTCTTCATGTATTATTGTGCTCATTTCATCCCTTTTGCATTTAGAGATTGTAGAAAGATTTTCCTCCTGGACTAGTGTAGCTCACCCTATCATTTTCAGGTACACCTCGAGGAGCATGAGGCGGAATTCATGGAATGAGTTGCATCTTTGAAAGCGTACATCAAAGGGTCATTTGACTACCAAGTGCTATGTATTTTGGTTTAGTAAATTTGTGATTATCCCAAATCTTTTTGACATGGTTAAATGTAATAACTTTTGAATACTTTTCACTTATACATTTAGGGTGCGGGTGCCTGTTGACTAGCATTCATGTGTAACTTTGACTCGGGTGGAGATTTTGGAACTTTGACTAATGAATATATTGACTATTATTTTGAAAGAATGTTATTTATTTATGTTCTAAATTTGAGGGTGTGACATAAGACATCAAGGAGTTAGAGCAAACCCATAAAAAGGTTGACTCTCACCCTTTCGAGGATGGCAAGAAGCCAACCAAGACTGAGAAAAAACACCCATCCACCCATAGAGAAAAGCAAAACCGCCTAATTTTCTCCCATTCAAATCTTCCTCTACACCCCGAAAATCAAAATTTTCAATCGAATACTTCCATATCTCCTTTGTGCTCTAAAGAAATCCAAACGGTAGGAAAACCAAAACTGAGCCTTTAACGTTCTTTTTTACCTTAACCTTTTTAATTGCATTTCAAGCGAAACCTTCTCTGGTGCTTTGTCTTGCTCCACCCCTTGGATTGGACTCCTCTCGCCTTCTTCTTTGTCAGTCTCTACAATTTTTTCTTGCATTGATAACATGGAATTACATTCTTCCATAGTTGCCTGATTCAAATCCTTATTTTGACCCTTATGTCCATCAATTGAAGTTGTTGAAACAAGAATAACAACGCTCTGATCTGGACAAAATGGCGAGCCAAAGTGCACTTTGACTTGAACCCATCTGGTTGTAATCCTTGCCTGTCAAAGGGGAGAGGTTTGGGGTTCGAGTCTATGGAAAGATATCAAAATCTCTTTAGTTGTTTAACGCACTAACTTCCTTTTCCACTGACCCTCACTGATATATATCGTATGAGAAAAAAAAAATCATGTAAGATTTGACTTTCATTTCAAGGTATGGTAGCATAGAATTTGGCTCCTCCCATGCACTTGGATGCTTAATAATCCATTTCTCAAAAACTAACGATTTCATCTTCTGAATCATTTTGGTCAGTTTGTATAGGAAATAACGACAATGGAAACCCATCACAGATTTCTTTTTCTCCAAGATCAAAAGCAACTAAATATCAATATTTTTTTTTTTGCTTTATAATTTCAGTAATTATAGGATAGTATTGGAAATGGGTTCATCTCTTTTACTGAATTAAATAAAAATTACACAAAATCTGAAATAAGACAATTTGAACACAACAAAACAAGACTCATACCCGTCTCCAAGCTAAATGTACGGCTAACTAATATGTTATTATCGTATTTAAACAATAAATAGAGTTGACATAGAATTAACAAGTAAGAAAGTCGCTTAGATGATGCAATGTTCTCATCTTTAAAATTTGAACCATTTTGAACACCAACATTGAATAGCACATGAGTCTAAAATGGAGTAGTACAAAAGAATTTCATGCAAGTACTCCATTTTTTATCCGAGTCACAGAACAACTTTTTGTAACGAATGAACAATTTGAGACGCTTATTGTAGACAAAATAAGTCCACAAAATACCAAAAGAAAAACAAAGAGTTTTCCACTTTTTTAGCTTTTGGAATTTCATACTTTTTCCATATGAACAGCAAAATAAAAATTTGACAAGTACTCAAAACATTTTTTATTGGAGTATCGAAATGTTTCTTTCGAAAAAAAGGACGGCAACATATATTTAATACATTCATAAATAAGATTCATTACATTACTAAATGACAATTGACACCAAAGAGCAAGAGTGGGATTCTTCTGACCATTTTAAATACAGATTTCTTTTCTAACACCAGCAGCATGAACAGACATGGATCCTCTATGAGGATATTGTGAAGGTTTTAATGTGGAGCTACAAACACATAAATGGGGGGATCTCACGGGCCACGACAGCCCTCCTTATTTTGTTTAACCAAACGACATCATTTTGAGGGATAATTGTAAACACAACAAACATTTTAACTTCAACAAAAAATAAGAAACAATAGTGTATCTCCAACCCTGTAAATAATAGGAAGAAGATTTAATAGTCTAGTACCTCATTAATTTAGGTGATTATTTACTAAGAGCAGGATTAATAATCTCTTGATGATGTACAATTCCGGCAGCTCCTCCATAGCACACCCATCTCTCCCTGCCCTTGTTCATATTCCATCTCACTCTATGCATAGCAACCATCTTTGGAGGAAAAACTTCAATTTCACCTGGAATTTCCCCAAACTCACACTTCCCTCTTTCAAAATCTTCCTGCTCGTTATCTCTACATACTAATGCTTGATCGCATCTCCCCTTTCACTTGCCGCTTGCCTTCGATTTTAGTGTTTGTTTGTGTAGACACCCCGATTTTGAACCCGGGATGTGCTCGAGCATTCCCGATGATGAAATGGACCAATCGTGGCTACCCGAGGCTTGAACAATGCTTGGAACTTGGCAAAACCACCCAAAAACCTCTCCAAAAACAAACCCAAGCCTACACCATCTTCTAGTACATTCAAAACCCTCTTTATTGATATATAATTCATCCCAGTCCGTTTTGAAATGAGAGAGATGCACGAATGTTGCTAAAATGACTTGTTTTCCCGACCGTTTGAGGGTAAAATGGTCATACATTTGGATGTATAAATTTTCTGGATTCCAAACCACTTGGGTTAGAAAGTAGACTCAACAAGCTTTCCAACGCTTCAAACCGCGTCAAAATTGGAGTTGGGTAGCACCCGGGGCAACCCCGCAAAGTTTTACCTTTTGAGCAACAGCCTTGAGCGCTCAAGGCCCCAACATTGAGCGCTCAAGCCCTAAAAAAACACCTTGAGCGCTCAATCCTATGGCTTTGAGCGCTCAACTCTGATCCAGATCAGTTTTCTGCAGAGCATCTAATCATGATATTCTACTGCAAGAGGAGCGTCTACCTATGTTTTCTACTGCCTAAATACACTTCCTAGACCCTTGAACATCTCCTCAATCACCCCCCAAACCCAATTCAAAAATTAAACCCATTTCCCTCCCATTTCTCTCTCTATATAAACCTCCTCCACTCCCTCACTCACCCTCTTGGCTGCCCCTCTTGGCTGATTATCTCTCTCTCACACACTTCTACAGCCCTTTTCACTCTCTCTCATCACTTCAATCACGTTTTAGCCTCTCTCTCCTCCATAGCCACCATTCTCCATCATCTTCAAGCTCATAAACACCTTAAAACTTCATCTCTAAGCCCAAATACACATGGGTCTTTGAGAAACCAACTACAACAACCCCTCTCTCACTCTAATAAGCCATTTACAGCCCATACATTCCATCCATTTCGTCCAAACCCAGCTCTTCCAACAAAACCCACCTCATCCAAGCCAAAATCACCATTTTAAGCTCAAATACACTTCATCCATCCAATCAATCATCCAATCAGTCCTACACTCACACTCCTCTGTCCAAAATACTTCATCTATAGCCCATAAACACAGCCACAATCCACCCCTTCATCAAACACCCAAGTTCAAGTCTTAATCAAGCCAAAATGTAGTTAAAACCATGTGAAAATCACTACTTTGGTCCTTCTGAGGGAGACCAGTAGGTCCAAGCAAGTTCTTACAAGGTCCAAAATACATAATCAAAACATTTTCAAAATCTGTAGTTTCAGCAGGGGTTGAGCGCTCAAGCCTCAGGCCTTGAGCGCTTAAACCCAGCTCTTGGTCAGTCACTGTTCTGCTAATCTTTGTGCTTTCTCTGGGTTTTGATCGTCATTAAATAGTTAATTATGTTCATGTCACTCTTAAAACAGCTTATTTCTACCTCAAAATCACACGCATGAGTGTAAGTTAACCATTTTATGATGATCAAACATCAAAACCTTTGAAAATCTTATATTTAAGTGCAAAACAATGGCTGTCCAACCTCTTAAATCTTTATTTTATGTATTTATGATCCTGAGGAGGTATCAAAAGCTTGCCTGAAGGTCAAAAACCAGAAAGCCACATTATGGCTTGAGCGCTCAATGTTATGTCTTTGAGCGCTTAAGCTGTTCTTGAGGATTGAGCGCTCAAACCGTCACCCTTGAGCGCTCAACCCCTATTCTGGAATCCAGGTTGTGATCTCTTATGTTCTATGTTCATAATCTCTTGCAATTGTTGTATAGTTTCTGTGATTTCTTTATTCTGTAAATATCTGCAGTGATTTCCTTTATCGTTGTCATCATCACCCATGTAGATCACGTGCACGAGCATACACCGTAGAATCGTATCTCTTGTATATATTGTCGTTATGTGATTCCCACCCCCGGTTCCCATTTTTATGGTTAGAATTAAATTTCAAATATTTCTAAAATCCCACAAAATGTTGAGTAGAGACCGGTTCACGGACCGGGCGAGAGGGGTGCCATAAAACCCTTCCCCTCTCGTAACTAAACCCCCGAATCCGAGAAATCTTTGGTTCCGCCATGATCAGTAAAATCTTTCTCAATGGGCTAATGAGTCATTTTTTTAATCGGTTTCTCGGGTTCGGACCTCAAATCCGGGTGGCGACTCTAACAATCACAATATTTTTGGAACGTCAAACCAAACCATTTCCGGTGGGCCATCCACAGTTTGCTCTTCTGAGACACCAATTCATCCTCAGATCCAATTTTAGTTCCCGGATCATTGCCATAACATAGAGCTGAAAACGAATTGGTACAATTGATGAGAATGCTCAAGAAAAGATGCAACAAACGAAAATTTTGTGAAGCAAAATTGATCAAAGCTCACCTAGAGTTTGACTATCTAATGGTTGGTCTTTTGACATTTGTTCCGTTGCCCTTTTTGCCCATTCAGATAAGAACCCACGATAAATTCTTGGGGCATTACTCCACCCATTCAATGATTTTTTCATGGGAAATGGAGTATCTGGCAACGGAGTGTTTATTGTCAGAGTTGATTCTTCCTCGGTCAATGATCCACATAGGAAATGTGGTGCCCGATTTCTCAGAGGATCTTTCTCCACCGCTCTGGCTGTAAGCTGTTAACAGAACACAATATGGTGATAAGGTTTCTTAAAACCATTTTTTAAATCTTAGTAGGGCATGTCTGCAACAACAGTCGATGCATCTAGATTTTTGGTAACTGGTGAAAAGAACTGCTCCATGTCTATCAAAGAATAAACCAACTTCATTCACTAGATTATTTGAATCAAATGAATTCCTAACTAAAACGACAGAAATATAATTTGTTTGTACGGTGAAAGACCAGCTAAATCTCATGCCCATATCAAAGTGGCAAGTGTTAGACAATTCTTCATGCTTTAGAATAGCCGTATGTTAGATTTAAAAACTACACTAACAAGAGAGACCAACAAATGATCAAACCAGGTGTCTTGGACTAGTACAACAAGCATATATCAGGAGTATCTGAGCACCCTAAGAAAAAGGAAAAACAAACATAAGCACGTATACTATGTGGGGAAAAATAGAAAAAGAAGAGTGGGCCCAGTAAGGGAAATGTCTTCACAAATTATCTATCATGAAAGGTTGGACTATCTGGTTAAAGAAGTTGCCTCATCTTCACAAGAAGCCTACTAAGATTATCATATGAAACTAGCAGCACGAAAACATTGCCATTGCCAATATTTTACTTGTTAGAATAGCTTTTGTCCCACATTACCGGGCTACATATTGTATTATTCTCTCTCATAATATAAATAAAGTCGTCTGTGTTTGGGTTCGTTAACACCCTTACACTTCTCTCTCTCTCTCTCTCTCTCTCACACACACACACACACAATGAACATGGTATCAGAGCGACCCTTAATCCAAACCGTAAACCTAACCTAACCTTGCTAACCAAACTTACCAACAGCCAACGTACCCTAACATCATCTCATCGTCTTCATCATCAACACATAGACGACCTCTGAAAATCATCCAAAACCCACGAAATAAAATCTGATGCCATCGTTAGCCATCTAAAACCCTCAATTGGCTTCTGAAAACCATCAATCGACACCCAAAACCATCAATCGACTACTGCGAACCTTCAATCATTGTTCGAAACCCTAAATCGAGGCATCAGTCGACCTTCAAAACCTTCAATCATTGTTCGAAACCCTAAATTGAGTGTTGTAAATCCAGACCCAGGTATGTTCGACCTCGAAACTTCTTCCAACAACCTTAAATCCTCTCGAAAATCATAACCCAGTACTCGACTGACCTTGAAAACTATAACCCGAATCCTATCAGACCCAGTTAACCAAAACCCAGTTGATTTCGGTCATCATCAGACATGAACGACCCTCACAATTCATCCATGGTGTTCGAAAATTTCAGATTCATCTTCGAGATTCTTGTTCGGCTTTATTAGTTGTCCAGTTAGTGCTTGGGATCACTGTTTGTGCTCGAGATTTCATCATCCAGGATTGCTGGTCACCTTCCAGTACTTGTCAAAGTTATTGGCCACTTTGTTGCTGCTTCATGTCGCTAATTATTATTCTTCCACTGTTGTTTGATCACAAATCAGTTTCTGGTATGACTTGTATGTCTCTTTGGTATTTTTTGGTGGTTCTTCATCTCAGTTACCAATAGATTCACGTTTTGCGTGGTGGATTATTATTGGTTGTTACTTTGTTGGTCGAAGGTCGATTATTTGCTTGATTGGTTGCAGCAGTAGTTGGATTTGGTTTGTTGCTGGTTATTTGTGTAGTTGGATTTGGCAAAATGTCTGACGAGAAGTTTTCTTCTAGTTCTAGTTCCTTGCAGGGGATTGGCTCTCGGCGCTCAGTTGATTAGTGATTTGTACTTGTGATTGGTTTCTTCTGCTAAAGGTAGTGGTTGGTTGATTTGTTGATCAATTTTTTGAGTTGTTGCTATATGTTGATTTCATACGGTGGATAGTAACGAAGTTTGTAAGTCTGTTGGTTGTTTGGTTGCTAGTGGATTCCGAGTTGGTGTTTGGGTTTGTTTGTGATGGAGTTTGCTTCCGTTGTTTATGGTAATTTTGGCCCTGATTTTGGTGGTCGTGGTTCTAATTTCTGTCGTCGTGGTGGTTTTGGTCGTGGTCACATGTCAGGGGGAGGTAGTTCTCGTCGTGGTAGTTCTGATTATGGTACCAGACAGTCTACCCATTGTGGGGGTACAAATCATATAGTTGAGTATTGTTATGATCTTCATGGTTTTCCCCAGGCTCAACCAGTTGCTATTTTTGAGGATGCTGGACAGTTTACTCATTCTTCTACCAACAGAAGGGTGACTATCTCAGCAGTACCAACGCCTACTGTCCCTTCAGACAAATTCTTCCATTGCTATGCTATCTCAGACAGGTTCCTCTATTGCTTGCATTGCGTCGTCTCATTCTTCTAATCATTGGGTTATTAATTCTGGTGCATCTGATCATATGACTGGTTCTCCTATTCTTTCTGGTCGTCAGTCTCTCGGTAAACCATCTCGTGTTACCTTAGCTGATGGTTCTACCACCAATGTTACTAGTTTGGGTTTTGTTCATGTTACTTCCTCTTTTACTTTAGACTCCGTACTGCAAGTTCCTCGTTTTCCATTAAATCTTATGTCTGTTAGTAAACTTACCAAGTCTTTGAATTGTTCAGTCACATTCTTCCCTAATGGTTGTGTATTTCAGGATCTCAAGATGGGGAGGAAGATTGGTGGCGGTGTTGAACGTGGTGGCCTGTATTACTTTACCGATGATGTTCACCCTAGCTCTGTTGCTCTTCAGTCATCAGTGTCACCATATCAACATCATTGTCGTCTTGGTCATCCATCACTTGAGAACCTCAAAAGGCTAGAGCCTTCATGTAGTCATGTGGATGCTTTGCCATGTGAAGTATGTGAGTTTAGCAAACATCATAGAATGTCTTTTTATCCTAGGGTTGAGAGTCGTGCATCGCGTCCTTTTGAGTTAGTTCATTATGATATTTGGGGTCCAATGCATGTTCCTAACATTTTTGGCTTTCAGTATTATGTTATTTTGGTCGATGATTTCTCTCGTGTTACCTATCTTTATCTCATGAAAAAGAGGTCCGAGTTATCTTCTATTTTTAAGTCATTTTATATGGAAATCAAAACCTAGTTTGATACTTGCATTTGCATATTTCGTTCTGATAATGCCCGTGAATATTTTAAAAATACTTTTTCTCAATTCTTTGATGATCACGGTATTATCCACCAGTCCTCTTATGCTCGGACTCCACAACAAAATGGAGTTACCGAACGCAAGATTCGACATTTATCAGAAGTTATGCGTGCAATGTTATTTCAAATGCAAGTTCCTAAGTCTTATTGGAGTGATGTAGTTCTCACTGCCTGTTATTTGATTAATCGTATGCCCTCTAGTGTTCTTGGAGGTCAGATACCCCATAAAGTATTGTTTCCCGGTCGTCCCCTTCACTCATTACCCATTCGGATTTTTGGGTGCACATGCTATGTTCATGCTCTGGATCCTGACCGGAGCAAACTTGACCCTCGCTCCATTAGGTGCATTTTTCTTGGTTACTCTCGAACTCAAAAAGGGTATAAGTGTTATTCTCCATCTTTACGTCGTCCATTTGTGTGTGCTGACATCACATTTAATGAGTCACCCCCATTTTATTCGGAGCCTGTCACTCCCAATGATTGGCTTGCATCTGAGTCTGTGTTTCCTATAGCTGTCCCCTCAGGTAGTGGTCCTCCACCAAAACCTTTGCAGGTATATGTTCGTCGTCCTAAAGTTTCACCAGTGCCATCTCAGCCAGCACCATCGCAACCTGAACCATCTGAGCAAACAGGCCCACCTTCGCCCACCGCTCCGTCTTCCCCTTTGTTGCGAGATCCAGATGATCTTGATCGTCCTATTGCCCATCGTAAAGGTATTCGGTCTTGCACTATACATCCTATTGCTCAGTTTGTTTCATATGACCATTTGTCACCATCCCTTCGTGCTTTTACTACTTCAGTTTCTTCCGTCTTTGTTCCTAACACTGTTCAGGAGGCCTTATCTATGTTTGAGTGGCGGAAAGCAATGGAGGACGAGATGTCTTCTCTTCATTATAATGACACTTGGGAGTTGGTTTCTCTTCCTGCTGGTAAAACTACTATTGGCTGTCGTTGGGTATTCACTGTCAAGTATAATCCGGATGGCACTATTGAGCGGTATAAGGCCCGCCTTTTAGCCAAAGGCTATACGTAGACATATGGGGTTGATTATGCCGAGACCTTTTCCCCAGTTGCTAAGATAAACTCTGTTCGGATTCTTATTTCTCTTGCTGCTAATCTCGGTTGGCCCTTATTTCAATTGGATGTCAAAAATGCCTTCTTACATGGTGATCTGATCGAGGAGGTCTATATGGAGCAACCTCTTGGGTTTGTTGCTCAGGGGGAGCGTTCTCGGGTTTGTCATCTTTGCAAAGCTTTATATGGTCTGAAGCAATCCCCTCGAGCTTGGTTTGATCGGTTTAGTGATGTTGTGCTACAGTTTGGTATGCGTCGATCTCATTCGGATCACTCTGTTTTCTCTCTTCAGTCCGAGCGTGGGAAAATAGTATTGATTGTGTATGTAGATGATATTATTATTACTGGAGATGATCAGAAAGGTATTGATGAGTTGAAGCAGTTTTTACAGCGACAGTTCCATACTAAAGATTTGGGTAAGCTACGGTATTTTTTGGGTATTGAGGTAGCAAGATCCAAGGATGGAATTAGTTTGTCCCAACGGAAGTATGCATTGGATATTCTTGAGGAGACAGGTTTATTGGGAGCAAAACCTGTGGAGACCCCAATGGATCCTAATGTGAAACTTTATGTTGATCAGGGGGAGATATTTCCTCATCCAGACCGGTATCGTCGCTTAGTTGGTAAGTTGAATTACCTTACCAATACACATCCTGATATCTCTTTCGCTGTAAGTGTGGTGAGTCAGTTTATGTCAGCTCCTCGTCTTCCACACTGGGAAGCTTGTCTTCGTATTGTGAAGTATCTTAAGGCTCATCCTGGACGTGGTTTGTTTTATCGGTCTAATGGTCATTTGCGTGTTGAAGCCTTTACCGACGCTGATTGGGCAGGATCACCATCTGATAGATGGTCCACTACTGGGTACTGTACTTTTGTTGGAGGCAATTTAGTCACATGGAAAAGCAAAAAACAAACAGTAGTCGCAAGGTCCAGCGCAAAAGCAGAGTATCGAGCCATGGCACACACATCTTGTGAGATTGTGTGGTTGAGAGCTCTACTCAAGGAATTAGGTTTTGATGTGGAGTTACCTATTGCTATGTATTGTGATAATCAAGCGGCAATACATATTGCTTCAAATCCAGTATTCCATGAGAGAACAAAACATATTGAGGTTGATTGTCACATTGTTTGTGAGAAGATAGATGGTGGTGTGTTGTCTACTCCATTTGTTCCTACAGGAGCTCAGTTGGCTAATATTTTCACCAAACCATTGTTTAAACCGCGTTTAGAATTTTTATGTAATAAGCTGAGATTTTGTGATATTTATTCTCCAGCTTGAGGGGGAGTGTTAGAATAGCTTTTGTCCCACATTGCCTAGCTACATATTGTATTCTTCTCTCTCATAATATAAATAAAGTCGTCTGTATTTGAGTTCGTTAACACCCTTACACTTCTCTCTCTCTCTTTCTCTCTCAATTAACATTACCTTATAAGGAACAACCCCTTGCTATTTACGTGACCTAAAAAATATGCAAGACAAATAGTACTTTTACTTTTGTTTGTCTGCATTTTTTCCAATATTAACATGATAGGAGTTGAGAACATAACAGACATTTAAAAACATAAAATACGAAAGAAGTTGCGTAGTTATATTTACGTTCTAAGTAGCTAGTTGGAGGAAGATAATTCTGGGAATTGAATAGTCCAACCAATAAATCAAAGAGGCTGCGAAGTTTTGGTTTGGGTGATGTGGGGTTTTCTCTAATTTTTTTCAACTTATTTGTGGAAAAAAAGAAGAAGAAGAGAGGACAAGCGTGGACTGTGCTTAATAAAATAAAAATAATTAATAAATAAATAATCCTGTCCGTGAGTTGAGTAACAAATTATTTAATCTTGGTAATCCTCATCGCACATGGCCCTATCATCTTAGTTCAGATGATGATCCTACGTTACCTAACAAACAAATCCCATTTTTTTTTTTCGGTGAACTAAAAACAACAAATCCCATTGACATGCTAGTCCCATAGTTCAACACGATATCCTGTCTCCCTCTACTAAAGGATAATTTAGCCTAGATAGCACCAAAATATAGATATTCCATTGTTAGGAAAGTATTGCAGGGTAGCATACCCTATTTAGATCCAATCCCCCACGGCCTTGATCCTTATTAGTTAAGACAAGTTCATCAACATTCTCACAACCAACAAATTTGATCTCCATGATGAACTTTCAAAATCACTTACCCCGTAATATATTTGCAAAAAAAATATGCCAAAATTAATAGATATTAACAATAAAAAGAACTTCTTGACGGCGAAAAATGTAACCACAAGTGAGAAAAGATACTTGGAAACAAAGAACAGTACCATCTGCACTACAATATATAACCATGCCTACAATAAAAAAATAAAGTTTGTCAATAACCTGTAGGAATAAAATGCCCGTTCAATTTTATTACAAAAACAAGTATAACTACAAATGTGCTAGAATAGAAGATTCCGTCACATAGCCACTAACAAACAAAGCAATGACTATTACTCCTTACTCCACTGTCTTTCTAATAAATTTCTCTACCTCTTTCTATGAGGCATCGACACTCCCAGACTAAGTAGCACGGACACAGACAAGGATACCGACACGGGCACGGACACGGCAATTATAAAAATACGAACACGAACACGGTGGGGGACACGACAATATATATTGACATTTATATAGATTTTTAATATATATGTTTTTTTTTCCATGCTTAAATTGCAGTAACATGGTTCGGATTTTAAAAAAAGTGAATTAAAATATAAACAGGGATATCTACTTTGTCATCTCTGTTTTTTCCCCATACATTACATATACACTGATACAGTAACATATATACGCATACACACATATTTGTGAGATATATACACATACATATACTATGATAGAGAAACAGCGAGGGAAACATACGAGAGAGAGAGAGAGTAGCAGAGAGAGGCTGATCGAACTAGGGTTTCCAGATCACTCATGAAATGTTGGTGCTAGAGGCAAGGACAAAACTATGATTTCATATACTATGGGACCAGATGAACAACGAGATTTTAAAATTTCAAGGTTCAAACATTGAAATGTTTAAATAATAGCCATAACAAAACACAGTGTCTATGCGCTCTTTTTTCTAGACTTTGTAGGTGGATTTTCAAAAACTCGTATTGCAGTCATAGTAGAAGTTGGCAATGGTGTCTCAACAAACAATGACCTCTGAAATTGAACAATTTGGGGTTTTCCTTCTGAAAAAACCCATCTATGGTCTCAATGACATCTGAAATTGAACAATTTGGGATTTTCCTTTCGAAAAAACCCATCTATGGTAGAGACCCTTCGCATATCAAATTATCAATAATCTACAGATATAAAACAAACATATTTGTAAATTCCAAAGATAACGTTGAGTAGCTCAAATATTGTTCCCGAAACATGAGAGGAAAATACAGCGAACGACATTTTAAATTGCTAGTTTGTTGGTTTTATTCTACAAATAATTTGAGATAGAGAACGATAGAGATGAGAGAGGGAGGGAGGATTACCAAAGAGAGTTGAGAGAAAGCCAAGAGATGCATGTGCGTCGCTGTTTCTAGTTCTTTGATTGAAACTCTAAAAGCAAGGTAAGAATTGAGAAAGAGTGAGAGAGGGCGATTTGTTTCCAATGCTCTTTTTCTTTCTTTATTTTTTCTATTTTTTTTTTTGTCGTCAAGAGAGAGAATAATTTTATTGCAAATACTAGGAAGAGGGGCCCAAGGCCCTACCATCATCAAGGGCAAGGGAGGTCAACCATTGGGGAAACTCACCCCTCCAGTGAACCGGCCCAGTGCCTAATAGGGAGTGCTTAGCCGCATAATGGGCTACCCTATTACATTCTCTTTTCAAATGAGAGAATTTACAAGAAGAAAATTTGGAAGCAAGACTAATACAATCAAGAATAATGGTGTCGATGTCAGCATAAATCCGATTCTGGTCGAGAGATTGAACTTGTAGCGCATTGCCTTCTGCTGACTGCTATAATGCTAGACCAATTTTGTTCCAGAGCTACGGTAAGAGCAAAGCGAAAACCCAGAGCCTCAATAACTCGAGAAGAGAAAGAACCATCGAAATATGTCATGGCCGCTCCCACAATAAGCCCGTTCACATCCCGAGCTACCAAGCCCACTCCCCCCATAGCGTTGCATGAGTGTAGAGCTCCATCCACATTTATCTTTAAATAACCATCCGGAGGGGCATCCCATTGTGATTGGTTATCAAGTGGAGGGGGACTCCTATGTGCAGGGAGGTCACATACTACTTGATATTCTTTCCAAGCTAACTGAGCTTTCTCATATACCACAATTGAGTCCCGTTGTTGACCTTCAAACTGACCCTTGTTTCTATTCTTCCAAATAAACCAACACACAAAAGCAGCACGCGATTGATTTCTATGAGGGTCTTCAACCGCATTACAGCCCTAAGAAAATGACATCCACAATTGGTGGAAAGTTCGTTGTTTCCAGTCCACAGGGAAATCAAGAGAGGAGGGGGCAAAGTTTCCACACATCTCTTGCTCTTTTGCAGCGAAAAAGAACATGTTCGATTGTTTCTTGATCCTTACAACAATAAGAACAATAAGGGTCATCTAGTACTTTCCTGCAGTAGAGATTAGCTGCCACAGCCACAGCATTATGAGCACAACGCCAAATGAAAATTCGTACCTTATTTGGGGTTTGAATGCTTCATATAGAATTCCAGTCCATATTCTTTGGGTTCGTACCACTCGGTTCTCCTTTCTCCGTGGAATATCTTGGAAAAGATAGAGACCTTGCCACATGATATATCGAGCGAACAGAGAATTTCCCGTCTGCGGTATGGTGCCAAAGCCCTTTATCCATCACGCCTTGATTGCTAACCTAAGTCGAAAGAATATGTTCAGCATCATCAGAACCAAATAGGCCCCTAATCAACTCAGCCTTCCATTCGTGCGAGTCAGAGAACTTTGCGGAAGAGGTGGACGAAAAACCTCTTTGGCGGTTGGTCAAGAACATTAAAGGAATAAGATCTAGGAATCCATGGGTCGGACCAGATGTTAATCATCTTACCGTCACCAACACGCCAATGCCTACCTCTTCGCAATACTTCTCTGCCCGCAATAATACTTCACCAAGCCCACGATGCCGAGCATGGCATGGAGCTTCCTAAAAAGATGAAAAAAAAGGGAAAGTATTTCCCTTTCATTACTCTATGGAAAAGAGTATGTTGGCCTTCGATCAAGCGCCATCCTTGTTTCGCAAGAAAGGCCAAATTAAAGGAGTGCAGGTCCCGAAAGCCCATGCCGCCCATCTTTTTACTCTCGCAAAGTTTATCCCAACTGACCCATTGGACTTTCTTTTCACGCTCTTTACTCCCCCACCAAAATCTACTGATGGATTTACACAAGTCGCGGCAGAGGACTTTGGGGAGGAGAAAACATTGCATCACATAGTTGGGCATTGACATAGAGACTGATTTGATGAGTACTTCCCTGCTAGCTTGATTGAGTTTGTCTACTTTCCAACCCTTCATTTTGGCAACTACATTACGCTTCACATAATTGAACACCCCTTTCTTTGACCTGCCGATAATAGATGGGAGGCCAAGGTACTTTCCAACTCCATTGTCATGTCGAATATTCAGCACTGTGGTGATTTCCCCTCTTGTATGTGCTGGCGTGTTTGGCCTGAAAAACAAGGAAGACTTGTCCCGATTAACCATTTAACCTGAAGCTTTCTCGTATTTATCTAGAATCCGATTGATTGCAGTGCAATTTTCCACTATGGCCTCGCCGAAAATAACCTAATAATCCGCGATAAAAAGGTGCGATACAGTAGGACACTCTTTGCCAATTTTGATCCCCTTCATTTCCTACCTATCCACTGCTTGCTAGATCAAGTAGTGAAAGCCTTCTGCACATACGATGAAGAGGTACGGTGACAAAGGGTAGCCTTGACGAAGACCCCGTTGTGGCTGGAAGAAATCACTCCTCTCGCCATTGATAGTTGTCGCAGACCCCGTTGTGGATGGAAGAAATCACCCCTCTCGTCATTGATAGTTGTCACATATGAAACCGTTCGTACACACTCCATAACCCAGTGGATCCATTGCCGGTCAAACCCAAACTTCTCCATTACTCCTTCCATAAAGTTCCATTCAAGTCTATCGTACGCCTTGGCCATGTCTAATTTAAGTGCAAACCAGCATTTTTTTTTTATCATAACGTCTATTCTTCAAAGTATGCATAACCTCATGAGCCACTATAATGTTGCCGGATATTTGTCTCCCACCAATAAAAGCACTTTGGTTTTCCAAGATAATCTCAGGTAGAAACATCCGCAGATGGTTGGCCAACATTTTTGTGATAACCTTGTAGAGAACATTACAAAGATTGGTGGGTCAATATTGGTAGGGCTTGGTGGGGCAAGGCGTTTTTGGAATGAGTGTGATAAGGGTTTGGTTTAGGCTACGGAGAAGGTGGCCACCATGAAAAAATCCTTGAATCGCAGCGGTAATATCAGCCCCAAAGATACTCCAATACTTCTGAAAAAAGAGGGCCGTCATGCCATCACCCCCTGGAGCTTTAGTCGGATGCATAGCCATTAATGCCTCGTGTACCTCTGATTCCGTGCTCGATCGAATAAGCCTCCTGTTCATGTTGGAATTAACCCGTATAGGGATAACATCAATCACCTCATCCATTTGCAAATGCAGATTAGCTTCAAAAAAATTTTGGAAAAATCCTTGGAATTCCGCCTTGATTGTTGTACTGTCATTGATCCACTCTCCATAAGAATCTTCTATCCCCGTAATACAACTTCTAGCCCGTTGTTGTAACACCGATGCATGGAAAAACCCTGTATTCATATCCCCTTTCTGCAGCCAGTTCACACTGGATTTTTGCTTCCAAAACATTTCCTCATTGTCCCACTCCTCTTGGAGCTGCCCCTTCAACTCCATCAGTCGTTTACGGTCCGAAAAGGGGCTGTTCTGCACACTCTTGATGCTTTCTTTCAACTCAGTGATGTTGCGTTCTGAATTGAATCTTTTCCGCTTCTTCCAGTTGATAATAGAACAACGGCATTCCTTGATTCTCTCATGCACACCAAAAAACCGAGAGACCGGGAAAGGAGTCTTCCAAGCATCTCCTCGTCTTGAACCCATCTAGCATCAAACCAAAAAAGGGCCTTAAGTTGTGTCTCATCTGGATCAAGATGAAGTAACCCCCCGCTATGATCAGAGCCCACTGTATCCGCATGTTCCACTGTAGCTCGGGCAAACTTGCCACGCCATGAAATTTAATAACCCAAAAGTAAATAAAATCCACGTGGAACAAGTCAAAGTCTCACAATTTCCCTTTGAATAGTCAAAGTCAACATAAAATGATCCCACCATTCCAAACCATTCCGAGTAAACAAGTTCTATCCACTAACGTCCATAACCCAAATGCATAAGTACAAAGTTTAAAAGTTATTACATTGCCAAATAGTCAAAAAGATAAGCTATAGAAGTTACAAAACCATCTTTCCAAAAATATAATACAAAGATAGGAAAATAACTTCATGCAGGTATAAGCTCCATGTAAGTGTCACTCAACAAGCATCCAACTTCATGCTTCATACCGTGTACCTTTAGCCAACCCCAAGGGAGTGCATAAGTCTGTGATTGGTTTATTAGGAAACGGTTACAGAACTTTTATTATCTAACAATGATGTACTCTATAGGAACCAAGGAACGTTCAACTGCAGTGTAACCAGTCTTTGCACGTACAAATTTACGAGAGTTGAGAGCGAGAAAATCAATCCAAGAGAGTCGAAAATAGTTTGAACCAAAGATCTAAACTCAATCACGAACACATTACTCACCTGACGTGCCAAACAAGGTTCTAAAACTCGCTTAGGTGCTCCTAGGGCAGCCGGGCACCTTCCAGCTTCCAGGGCCGAGTACTCGACGCCTAGCCGGGTTAGTCAGGCTAGTCGGCGAGGGGCATTCTAGTGCCTAGGCGGCGAGTACTCAGCCTTCCAGACCTCTATTTAGAACACTGGTGCCACATAGGATAGCTTCAATACAATGACCATAAATAGCAGGATACAAGTCCAGGGGGAAATAGCGGTCAACAATGGATGAAGAGAAGAAGCAGACAAGCAGTGAGAGTGTGTGTGTGTCTGTAGAGAGAGAGAGAGAGAGAGAGAGAGAGAACATATGAATAGAGATAAGATATAAAAGTGGTTGGTTGGGCAGAATAAAACTTGAAAGAAGCAAGTCATCACCAAATGAAGGAGGGCACCTTGGAACTACAAAGAGGGAAATTGAATACATGTTTCAATATTATAGTGAAAATTGTGTTATTGTAAAACTGGAAGGGACCCACCCACATTCCCCTCTTGGCCTCTATGTGGCACCGCCACTAATATGCCTTAATTAGCCCTTCATGAATAAGGAAATGGAAGTCAAAAAAAAAAAAATGAAGTGCAATAGTACCTGCAATAGAACTGCTGCAGCAACCCTAAAGTTTGGTTCCCTGCAGCAACAAAAAGGAAAGATTATAGCAAGAAACAAATTTGGTGTTGAAACAGCCTTGCAGATGAAAATTAACATAAACATATGCTATTACAAATAAAATAGCCCTATGTAAGTCATCTTCCTAAAAAACTTATGTTATTAACATATTGCTACTGCGGGTGAAACACCTTTTTTGAAATTCAAGGGACAGTAAAGTACAAGTAAAAGAAGACAGGAACAAAAGTACTAGCCATGATGGACATACTTCTGCAAATATTTAAGCAGAAAATCTTTTGCCTCAACAGAGAGATGGTCCAGGATGGGGGGCTGAGATTTAGTCATCCAAATATGGAATAAAGCAGCTACCTAAAAAGGAAAAGAAAGAAATGAACTCATGCTTTAACTAAGTTTCCACATTGTAATCAAACAACAGATATATTTATGCTGCAGTAGGAAAGTGAAAGCAGATGGTAGCTTTATGTACCTCTTGATACTGCTGGCTCCAAGGAGGTTTTCCAATAGCCATCTCAATAACAGTACAACCAACACTCCATAGATCAGCAGAGCTAAAAGAGTTTGAGACACCAATGAGGCTAACCACCACAAACTTAGGTTTGCGACCATATTGGTGCATGTGTGTGTGTGGAAGTGAAGTATCAAGCACCAAGAATCAATCACACCAATGAGGTGAAGCAACTCAGCAAAAAGTGAAGGTGATGTTAGCTGCTATGGATTTCTTTTCTGTTTTTGAAACTATGTCCCTAGATGAGGAGCTACGAAGCACAGGTACTTCTAAAACCCCAAAGTACCCGTACCATACCCGTACCGGGTATGGGTACTATTTGGGTACTTCAAAATACGTATCGGGTACTCCAAAAACGTACTGGTTACTTTTGAGTTTATGGGTACTTCGTTGGGTACCTTTCCGGGTCCTTTTGGGCCTATTCATAAATTTTCAAAACTTAAGGGATTTTGCATAAAAAATAAAAAATAAAAAATAAAATAAATAAAATAAAAAAACCTCAAACTCCTAGTCTTAATATGCAAGAACTCAATCCGATAAAGTCATAAACTCAAGACCACAACTCAGATCTAGAGCTTGATTTTGGAAAAACAAGAGCAGGGTTGACTAATCTATTCTGTCGATCTTCCCCTAACAACAGCTACTCTTCTGTCTCTCTCATTATTTTTGCTCCCCCTTCTCTCTCGTTATGTCAAAATCTATTCCTTTCTTTCGATTTTTTAGATGGGCCTTGAAATATCTTTTGCTCTCCATCTTGAAACCGATGATAGTTGCATGCACAAAAATTAGGGTATTGCACTTTATTTCGTAGGAAGATGAGTCCATCAAGCAGTATGGGTTCAAGTTCAAGTGCTATTAGCTTTTGTTATCTTGCTTCTATCTATAAACTATGTTATACTTGTTATATCTAATCAACCATACCAAAATTATAAAAAGATACACAAAAAAAATCGTCGTAGCCCCTCTGCACCCGTACCCGACTTTTTTGGGTTGTTGACGTATCTCGTACCAGTAACCTTACCGTACCCGTACCCTATACCAGTACCCGTGCTTCCAACATGAGGAGGCATGAAAACAGAAAGGAGGAAAAGCCAAGAATTGCAAATAGAGCAAGTCTTGGACATAATACTATATCATCCCCCCTAAGTTAGTCTTAACATTGTGATTTTCATTGTTCCATGTCTTGTTCAACAACTTTGTAGGTATTGTGGGGCCCTTGTGATCAAGGTATTTTAATATCCTAAAGGTATTATTTGGCATGGACATAATTTTGGCCCATAAGTCATGTGTGTCATGTTATGACTGTTATACATTGTTTGTTTCCTACTTTTGAGTATTGGCCAAGTAAAGTTTAATGTTTCTACTTGGTGAAGTTAGATTGTGAGAAATTTTATAAGACTTCACAAAGTAAATGTGCTGAGTAACACAGCAAAAACAACAAGAAACTCGTCAAAAAGGGCAGAGTTTCTGTTCATTGCACCTACTCATAGACCTAAGACCTCCCACGTGAACTTCTTATGTAAGAGTCAGCGCCCAGACGCTGTAATTAACCCCTTTGGTCATTTCCAATTACCATGACTTACTTGTACTAGTCACATGAAAATTAGAAGTCTAGTGCCTCCTAGTACACATGGCCAAGCGTGAGAGTCAGCTCTGATACCAAAACCAACAATCACTGTTAAGTTATGGTAAGTTAGGACTCAGTTGTTATGTTTTCTATTCCTAAGGGTAGTTTGGTCATGTATAGTGTTCTCTTGTATATGTCTGTGTATAGACACATTTTTACGGTAATGAGAAAAGGAGAAAATGTTTACCCTATCTCTCTCCCTCTCTCTCGCTGGAATCCAACATGGTATCAGAGCATCGATCATCAATGGTGCGTGGTAGATGACTCCAGTGATTGAGACTTGATAATCAATCGTGTAGAGGAGTGGTGTTGAGATTTCTCAGAGGATTGTTCCTCCTTTGTCGACCAAGAACAGCAGATCAGCTGTTTCTTTTACCGTACGTGAACGTAGAGTTAACCCAGACCTCTGACGATCGCAACTCACTGGGTCGTCATCGTCTGCACCGTACGACGTCCGACGAGTGTCATCCAACCTCAGGCGAGCTCCGTACGAACTGTACAGAGCTCCGACGACCACGGTGGCTAACGTATGGCTATAGGACTACCGTAGAGTGCTCGGAATCAAGATCTGTACAGTGGGTATTGTTCCTCTCGAGGATACGATCACGTCGGTACTTGGCTGGTCGCCGGAAGCTGCCGGATAAGGGCTCACGCGCCGGTTGAAGGCGGCGCGTGGCTGCGAGTGGATCTTACTCGCGGGCGTGCTTTTCACGGCCTGAGGAGGAGGTCAGACGGCTCACGCGCGAGTCAAACAGGTCACTGGGGGTTCACTCCGCGAGTCAAAGTGGTCTGCGGGGGTTCAGCGACTAGGAAAAGGTCCAAACAGCTCATCTGGAGGGTTCAGCGACTATAAAAGGGTCCAAAAGCTCATCTGGAGGGTTCTAGAGGGCCTAGGAAGGTTCAGGGACCCATTTTGACCAATTTTGACCATTTTTGGGAGCTCCAAGACTTGTTCCTCAATAATTTCGACGTTTCGGACTCATTCGCGGTGTCCATTTCAAGTAATTTGACTGTTACGGACGTGTTTTGACTACTCCGGACGTGTTTTGACTGCTCCGGACCATTTTTGGGAGGATCGAGACGTGTTCTAGACTAATTTCGACGTTCCGGATTCATTCGCGGGGTCGGTTTAAGGTTGTTTGAAACGGAAATTGTTGGTACAATGGAGGCTTTCACTGCTACTCAAGTTGGCGCCCTCTTTTCCGAGGGGGAGTTACAAACTCTCAGGTGCCTATTGGCTAGGCTTGACGCTCCATCTACCACTGCTTCTACTTCCACTTCCGCTGCTTCCACTGCCTCTGATTTCTTTGCTTCTGTTCATGCTAGTGCTTTCAGTGCATCTAGCTCCCGTCCTTGGATTATAGATTCGGGTGCCACGGATCATATGACGGGTTGTTCATCCTTTTTTGATTCCTACTCTACTTGTTCTGGTAAGGATAAAGTTAGAGTAGCAGATGGTTCGTTATCTGCTATTTCCGGGAAAGGTTCTATTCATTATTCTCCAACCATTTCCCTTTCCTCTGTTCTTCATGTTCCCAATTTTTTTACTAACCTTTTATCTGTTAGTAGTCTTACCCAATCCTTAAATTGCTCCGTAACCTTTTTTCCTACACATTGTGTCTTTCAGGAACTGGATACGGGGAGGATGATTGGCAGTGGTAAAGCACATGAGGGCCTTTATTTTTTGGAGTCTGCACCTAATCCAGTTAGTCCACCTTTGTCATGTAGTCAAGCTCTTGCTGCAGATACAGGTTCTGCTCTTTCCTTGCTACATCAGTGGCATCGTAGATTGGGTCATCCATCCTTTGGAATTCTAGAAAAATTGTTCCCTAGTTTGGCTAAGCAATGTTCTCGGAGTCAATTCCTTTGTGAAGCTTGTGAGCTTGCGAAACATAAACGCTCCTTTTATGCTCCGGTCAATCAAAGAAGTGATTCGCCATTTATGGTCATTCATTCTGATGTTTGGGGTCCTTCTCCAGTCACATCTCTGTCTGGTTGTCGTTGGTTTGTGACATTTATTGATTGTTATTCTCGTATCACTTGGGTGTATTTACTAAAGGCAAAAAATGAGGTTTTTTCGTGCTTTAAATCTTTTCACCAAATGGTGCGTACTCAATTTGATGCCAATGTTAAAGTACTCCGTAGTGATAATGGGACTGAGTATATAGATGGGACTTTTCGGGCATATCTTAATGACTATGGCATTCTTTTTCAGACTTCTTGCGTTGGCACTCCACAACAAAATGGAGTTGCCGAGCGCAAGAATCGCCATCTTGCTGAGGTAGCCCGCTCTCTATTGTTCACCATGAATGTTCCTAAACACTTTTGGGGCGAAGCTATCCTTGCTGCAGCTTTTCTTATCAATCGCATGCCATCTAGTGTTCTTCAGTTTCAAACTCCAATTAAGGTTCTCTTAGGTGATTCTCGGGTCTCATCTCTCCCACCTAAAGTCTTTGGTTGTGTGTGTTTTGTTCATGCGCCTAAGCACCCAGGTGGTAAGCTGGATCCCAAAGCTCGCAAGTGCATTTTCCTTGGCTATTCTCCCACTCAGAAGGGTTACAAATGCTATGACCCGCACTCTCGCAAAATGTATGTCTCCATGGATGTCACTTTTTGGGAAACTGAATCCCTTTATCCTCTGTCCACTTCATCTCTTCAGGGGGAGAATGATAGACAGGAAGAGATGTTGACATTTCATACTCCTGAGTCGTGGTCTTATCCTTTACCTTGTCATAGTGAGGGGGAGAAAGAACCTTTACCTGCAGAAGGAGCAAAGCATGATGCTCGGGAAAGACTGGATAGGTCAAATTTGCAGACCTTTTCTCGAAGGAATAAAGGCAAGTCTACATGTGCAGTGCCACTTTGCCAATCTCCATTACCTACTCCAGTTTCGGACTCTCCCGTTGATTCATCTGGTAATAATTCCTTCCCTACTGCTGTTGATGATCTTGATGCTCCTATTGCTCATAGGAAAGGTGTTAGAACTTGTACCCAACATCCTATTTCTCAGTTTGTTTCATATTCCCGTTTATCTTCTTCATATCGTGCTTTTGTCTCTTCTCTTTCCTCTATATCTATCCCACAGGATTGGAAAGAAGCCATCATAATACCTGAGTGGAAAGAAGCTATGGTAGAGGAGATGACAGCATTGAAAAAGAATGGCACCTGGGAATTAGTAATTCTTCCAAAGGAAAAGAAACCAGTGGGATGCAAATGGGTGTTCACTGTAAAGCACAAGGCAGATGGGACAGTTGAGAGATACAAAGCCAGACTTGTTGCCAAAGGCTTTACTCAAACATATGGTATTGACTATGAGGAGACCTTTGCTCCTGTGGCCAAGATGAATTCTGTTCGGACATTGCTTTCTTGTGCGGCCAATTTGGATTGGCCTCTTCACCAGTTTGATGTGAAGAATGCTTTCCTCCATGGTGAATTGGAGGAGGAGGTGTACATGGCTATCCCACCGGGTTTTTCATCGTCTCAGACCGAGGGGAAGATGTGCAGATTGAAGAAGGCACTCTATGGCTTGAAGCAATCCCCCAGAGCATGGTTTGACAGGTTTCTCAAAGCCATGTTGAGATTTGGCTACAAGCAGAGTCATGCTGATCATACTATGTTCATCAAGAGAAGTAATGGTAAGATTGCCATTCTTATTGTTTATGTGGATGACATAATCATGACAGGTGATGATGTGGATGAGATTGCTAGCCTTAAGGCTCTTCTTGCTCAAGAATTTGAGATTAAGGATTTGGGGTCTATGAAGTACTTCCTTGGAATGGAGGTGGCTCGATCTGACAAAGGGATTTTTATCTCTCAAAGGAAGTACATCCTTGATCTCTTAGAAGAAACTGGTATGTTGGGATGTAAGCCAGCTGATTCTCCCATTGAGGCCAACCATCATCTTTGTAGCAATGTGGGGGAGCTTACAGAAAAGGAGAGATATCAGAGACTTGTGGGTCGCCTGATATACTTGTCTCACACTAGACCAGATATTTCCTATGCTGTGGGGGTTGTGAGCCAGTTCATGCATGAACCTCGTACTAGTCATCTTGATGCCGTTTATCATATCTTGAGGTATCTTAAATTTGCCCCAGGTAAAGGAGTTTTGTTCTCCAATCATGGTCACTTGAGATTGGAAGCTTTCACTGATGCAGACTGGGCAGGTTCTATTGATGATAGGCGATCTACTTCTGGCTATTGCACCTTCCTTGGAGGAAATTTGATTACATGGAGGAGTAAGAAGCAGTCTGTGGTAGCTAGATCTAGTGCAGAGGCTGAGTACAGAGCCATGGCTCATGGTGTTTGTGAGCTTTTATGGCTCCAAACCTTCTTGCATGATTTGGGTTTTCCTGATTGTAGTCCTATGAAGCTCTATTGTGATAACAAAGCAGCCATAAACATTGCTCACAATCCTGTTCAACATGATCGAACAAAGCATGTTGAGATTGATAGGCATTTCATCAAGGAGAAGCTGAGCAACGGTTTGATATGCATGCCTTTCGTGAGATCCGAAGACCAATTGGCCGATGTATTTACTAAGGGTCTTAGTAGTAAAAGTTTTCATCCCATTGTATTCAAGTTGGGCCTGATAGATATCTTTGCACCAACTTGAGGGGGAGTGTTAAGTTATGTTAAGTTAGGACTCAGTTGTTATGTTTTCTATTCCTAAGGGTAGTTTGGTCATGTATAGTGTTCTCTTGTATATGTCTGTGTATAGACACATTTTTACGGTAATGAGAAAAGGAGAAAATGTTTACCCTATCTCTCTCCCTCTCTCTCGCTGGAATCCAACAATCACGAATACAATCCAAAAGCTATTAGCTAATTAAGTTTATCCAATCCCCCAGGTCTAAGCTGCAAAGATTCCAGCTATTAATTGTAGCATCATAGCTTATAGGATATACTTGCAGAACTGGACTTGTGGAAAAAATGTTACTTGCATTCCATTAAGAAGATGTTAACAAAATGTGTACCATATGCAAGTTGAAATAAAGGGTTATCACATCTTCAAGACTGTAGTTATAACCAGGGAAATGATTGTACTCATAAGCTATGCCCAGTTTGAAGGATAACTTCAGGAGCCATAAATATGGGGTGCCCTTCATTGACTTCGTGCCAGTCATAGTAGCTTGTAGCAACATCAATAGTTCAGACATGCTTAGTGGGAAGGATACACAACCTTGGAAAGGGAACTAAACAAACAATTACTAGAAAACAGATTGTTCATACTAGAAAACCGATATAACAGTGTTCATACCAATTCAACTACTTTCTTTGATGCACCAAAGTACGCAAGTTTTATGCACCCCTAGTCATCTACAAGGATGTTGGCTCCCTGAAAGAAGTGTCCATCATCAGAAGTCTTATTTACATACGTACATGTTTGCACAGATGTAAAAGGGTATCTGCACACCTATATGGAAATCGAGGCGCACGCACACATACACATACACACATCCAATAGAGAGAGAGAGAGAGAGAGAGAGAGAGAGAGAGAGAGAGAGACCTTGATGTCCCTGTGCATTATCCCGTTCTTGTGAAGGTATTCCAACCCCAACTACAACTGTTTCATACAGCATAGATGCAAGTTTCATAACCTGATCAGCATAGGGATTGAGTGAGAAGTTTCATACAGCATAGATGCAAGTTTCACAACTATTCTTGTAACCTACTTGAAAAACATGAAGTAGGAAAAATGTCAAAACTCTCAAAGAATTATTAAGCTCAATAAGCAAGTATTTGCATCCCGGTTAAGGGCTAATTCAGGTGCATATTCCAATCCTGAAAACAGAACTTAGATAACTCCAAGTGATAATCAACTTACAGATTCGGGGAATTAACCAAACTTTCTGAGAAGTAATGATATGGATCCACCCGGAACAAATTCCAAGAGAATATTCAGAGATTCTTCCTCTCTAGTTGTTCCCAAGTATCTCTTGTAGGAAAAAGATAAGACAAGTAAGATCAGACAACAGAACATACAAAATGAGGCGGTCAGACTAGAGGAAACTGGTTCTTCAACAAGAATGCAAATCCAATAATTACAAAGATGTTTGGATGTGAAAGGTTTTTAAGAAGGTTCAGTTCTTTTTCTAGCTCTCTAATGTGGGCCTAAAAAGAAAATTAAAATACCAAAAACAAGAAACCAAAAAAGCTATCAAGTCTAATTAGGATAGACCGATAAAGTACCAATGTCAATCAACCACAGGACAGAGTCTTCAAACTTAACATGCAAAAGTACCAATTTGCTACCACAAATGCAATTCTCTTCAGATACCAATTGTAAGAACCAATAACATAACTCTCTGATTTAAAGCAATTGACTTCAGATACCAATTGTACATAAAGTAATTAACTTGGACATCACCAACTCTGCCTCTAACCTGTGTTTTCTCTTTTGAAGCATTGTTGGCCGCAATTGAAACCTGCATAGATAAATAATAATATCAAACCACAAAACAAACTTATTAAAGCATCGAACTCAAAACCAATTGGCCATGAGTGGAGAGCCGCCCAGGCTTTATACTAGTTTTGGAGGTATTAATTAACCAATGGGGGACAAGCTCTAACACTCATCTGCACGAGGAAAGGTAAACAACGGATCCACAACATTTGAATCACAACGAAACAAGGTGCACTTATGGCACAAACAACGGGGTAATAACCAAGAGAGTAGTCCAAAATCCTCCGAAAGCCTAGCTCTGATACCATATTAGATTGTTAATCACCAACTCATCTAAAAGCTTAAACTGTTAGAGAGAGGGGTAACTTTACCATTTATATCTTTAAAAAAACTAATATTTTTTTTTTATCGGCAACAAGTTTATTAAAGACACTTGACAAAGGGTACATCAAGTGGGGGGAGAGGGGAGGGGACTCCAACCAAGGTTGAAGAAATAAAAACACCCAAAGGGACAAAGCCCAAAACACCTAAAAGCCTAGCCTAAAAAGGCATACCAAATATTACAATGAAGCACAAACCCATTGAGACAAAGCTCACACCTAATGGGCCTAAACTGCCCAGATCAAGTTTAAAAAAACTAATATTAGAACATCTAACTCAATATGAAAGAAGCTAGCATTAACACGTTCGTGAGCTTGTGCAAGAGGCCTGAAAGCAGCTATTGAAAACATCACAAACTAGTAAGTTTCGTGAGGATTGAGAGGAAGAGCATAGACCAATAATTGGGAGTGATAGTAGAAAGTTCTACAGGAGAATTATGTGGCCTAAATCGTGCCAAAAACCTTCCAAACAATCTGATTGGACAATCCTAATCATGAAAGACTTGCTTGATGCAAACCGGAATATACCATTAGATATTGTAGAGAGAGAAACTCCCAAAATGGGATACAAAGAGTTAAAACTCTTGATAATTATATTATTAAATGATAAAAGCTGACCAAAATGAAAGACTCATACACTACTTATACTACCCCCACTTACATTAAGACACAAAATGACAATTAGACCCTTACACTACTACATCATGACAATTAGACCCTTAAAACTACTGCATCAGAACTCCCCCTCTAAAGAAAACAACTTGTCCTCAAGTTGGATAACACGACTCAAACAACTAAATAAAGAAAACATGGAACTATAGAAGTATTTATTATGCAGCTCCGAAGTAGGCATGTGGCTGCATTTCCTTGATCCGCGTCATCCTCATGCAATAACTCATCTTCAATATGAGCTTCATTTTATGAACATTCACTCCATCCATACTCGTGTGTGAATAGATCACCCATTTGGCTTGCCCCTTATGAACCACAATATCCTCGAAGTAGCACTCGACACATACTCCCAAAGCATCCCTCAAACAATTCCTTGTAGAATGTAAAGAAGGCATCTCCACATTATATTCAAAGCTTGCTTGATTGACGACCATGCCTAAAGGATCAATAAATTGCCTCAAGTACTCTTTATCCTTCTTTGGCAACTCTTGAACTAGATTGGGTACCAAGGCAATACAAACTTGAACATCTAGGGCAAACTCGGGAGGTAACACTTCCGAACCCTCTTCAACCAACAATTCATCAAGTTGTGGAGTGTCTAAGTCATTTTCATAAGGTTGTGTGTCATCTTCAATTTCGAAGTCACACTCATCTATCTTCATGTCATAACTCTCATCTAAGACTTGCTCACTATCTTCAAAACAAATTGCAAGGCTCATGCATCGAAAGGCTAGGCATTTTTTGTTCTTCATGACTACCACCGATGTCTTCAAGTCCTTCTTCTTCATTGTTACCATCAATGTCCTCATTTGAACACTCATCATAAACGGGAAGGTCTTCATAATCACCTCCAAATATAGAAAAATCTTCAAATCTATCTTCATACTCCTCTAACTCTTCTCTTGGAAACTCATCAAAGATTGGAGCACTATCATGCTCGTCTTCAATCTCAAATACACAATCATCTTCAAAAACACCTTCAAGTTCCTGACTTGGATATTCATCAAACATGGGAACATTCTTATACTCGTAATCATCATCACAACATGATTCTCACCTCCTTAACAAAGAGGGAATAAAGAACACGCTCACAAACTTTTTCATCAACTTGCAACTCGAGAATTGATTCTCCATACTTGAAGCATTCGAATATTCCACTAGGTGATGGGTTTCTAGCCTTCAAGGTATCGATTAAAGGTTGATTCTCCGTTGGGACAGCCCTCAAGGACT
The DNA here is from genome assembly GCA_020921065.1 of Vaccinium darrowii. NCBI lineage: Eukaryota > Viridiplantae > Streptophyta > Magnoliopsida > Ericales > Ericaceae > Vaccinium > Vaccinium darrowii. The sequence continues at coordinate 23,395,954 of CM037159.1, forward strand.
TCTTCTTACCAAAACTAGTCGAAGAATAGGCATTGAGATTATGATGGAAAAGGAAGAATTCCTCCTTGAGCTTCTTCTTCATCTTATCCCAATCTCTAATCCTTTCTTTGCCTTTTCCCTTGTCGACTTACTTTGGGTTGTGTCCACCAATCCGAAGCTCTCCCTTTAAGGCAACTAAATACCAATTTCACCTTCGTTTCTTCGGTAATATGATAATACTCGAAAATACTCTCAATGGAGTTCAACCACTCAACGAATTCCGATGGACTCCCACAAAACTTGGAAAGTTCATTATCTCCCAACTTTGCTCTACGCCAATGCGGAGCTAACAAAGAATCCTCAAATGGAATTCGAAAATTCTTAACATAATCACTACCTTTGGTTGGAGGTTGCAAGTTACGCACTCCCTCAATCAAAGTAGTAAATTGTTTACTCAACTCATCGATCTCATGGTTTCGGTTGCTAAACTCAACATCTTCACCTTTATTCACCAAGAATCCTTTATCTCTACCTCCTCTTCTACCTCTAGCTCCTCTATGAGCCATAACAACATCAAAATAAACTCCAATAACCAAATTCAACCTCAATCAAGCAAAACCTAATCAATTGGGACCCCAAACTTCAACAAATCACCAACAATCAACACAATAATCCCAAATAACAACAAACCCGCAATGAACAGCAACAAAATCGCACTGGCTGTGTTTGGTTAGATAGTTTAGTTTAGTTTTGATGATGTCAACAGGTGTAATGAGTGGAGAGAGATAGAGAGAGAAATGTGGGGAATGATGATGTCATCAAAACTAAAACTAAAACTAAACAGGGAAACGAACAAGGCCAGTAAAACTCAAAGAAATCGAACCTAACTCACTGGGTTAACTCAAAATCACTGATTTGAGCAGCAAACCTGGAGTTCAAGTGCCAAAACCCCATTTCGAGTACTGAACAGCAGGATTCGAGTGCTATCAAGTGTTGTCCGTACCTTAATCGAGGGTAAACAGTGTTGTTGAGTGCTGTACAGTGCTTTTCGAGACTCGGTCAAGTGATTCGCGCAACATACAGCAAGAATCGAGTCTCAAAACTCCAAACCGAGCACCGAAATAGGGCTTAAAAGGTCTGCCAGTTGGAATCGAGTAGTGGGTCTTCTGTTCGAGCCCTAAACGACGTCCGAAATTGCTCCAGCAGCCTTCAAATCAAAAAAACAAGGGTCGAACTGGCTGCTAATCAACAGATCGAGGTTCGAAATGTACTGGGTCAGGTGCGAAATGGTTCGATTTGGGCTGGACCAAGTTCGAATCCCTTCAACAGCCCTCGAAATCATAAGAAAATGACTCGAATCAACTGAATAAGGTTCGATTACTGCTCGTTCTGAAGTTTAAGAGCTCGAATAAGGTAAAACACCCTTCAAATCAACAAAGTACGCTTCGATTTTGGTGTATTTGGGTTCGATATGGGTTTTGGATGCTAGAATATGTCGATTAGGGTCAGATTCGTGGGGAGTTATGCTCGATTTAGGACTAGAAAGGGGTGAAAATGGACAGATCTGTTGATTTTGAGAGGAATGAGTTGATTTGAAATTTTCCGGAGAGGTTTCCGGAGAGGTTTCCGGCGAGAAGTAGGGTTCTGGCGAGGTTCAGGTGAGATCAATGGTCAGGACCTGAGCTCAGTGCTCTGATACCAAATGATGCAAACCAGAATATACCATTAGATATTCTAGAGAGAGAAACTCCCAAAATGGGATACAAAGAGTTAAAACTCTTGATAATTATATTCTTAAATGATAAAAGCTGCCCAAAATGAGAGTCCCATACATTAAGACACAAAATGACAATTAGACCCTTACACTACTACATCATGACACTTAGACCCTTAAAACTATTACATCATTGCCTTGTTTTGATCAATGGTTCCCCGCCCGGGCGAACAAACCAACAAATGCCAGGGGCGGCCCGCAATCAAGAGCGAAAGCCCTCTCAAATCTTATTCATTTAGGCTGAATGTTGATGGATAACTCAATCATTCACTACACTTCACTCATACGAGTTAGAAAAATGTTGTGCATCTATATAATCTTGTGGGTAGGTCCCAACTTCAATTGATCAAGGTATAGTAGATAAGTCACACAATTTTTTTTTGAATTTTGAAAAAATATACTCCCTCCGTCCCAATTTTATAATCCCTTTGGGGGATTCAAACTTAATAAGTGGACATAATCATTGTACTTTTGAAAACATTCTTTTCTTATTTTACCCTTCAATCATTACAACTTCTTACTTTTTTATTACTTTTAACTTCAAAATATAAGGGTAAAAGAAGAAATTCCTTAACAATTACCCATTTAGTTTTGAAGTGGGACAATATTTTTGGGATGACAAAAAGTGTCAACTGGGACTATAAAATTGGGATGGAGGGGGTATAATTCAGTTTCTAGAAAAGAGTAAGTATTAACAAAGAGAAATTATCACCGAAACTCCTAAGAAATTCATGAGTTATTCCCTTCCCAAAAATAGGTTGGAAGACCAGTAACAATCAACTTAGCTATATCACTCAACATGTTCTGCAATACCCATAATCTTGGAGATTGTCTTATTAGAAACCAACATGAGAATAAATAAAGAGATATCTTAGGGATACTAGAGGATACTGATGGCATAATATTGTTGCTCTCATATCATTGTTAACTCGTCTTCCAGACAAAAAGAAGAAAATTATGTTCCTTCATAACTCCCAAGTCCCAACATATTTATGCTGGAATTGGAATAAACTCTATCCACAAATAGCAAGAAAAAAATTCAAGTGTGCAACATACCTGCTTAAAAAGCACATCTTCAGACTCATCTTGCCTCAGTTCTAAATAAAAATACATTATCTTTCAAAATCTAAGCATAAACTAGTATATGGAAAAGCTATTCAAATGATATCATTTCATGAAGGGTCTTGCTAACGTGTGCCCAATAGGCACACAAACAAACAAATAAAACACACTTCAATATACCTTTTTCACTTTTCAATACACTTTCACATATCCCTATACACTTTTCACACATTTCAATACACTTTTTCAACCTTAACGTGTGCCTATTGGGAACACATTAGCATTTTCCTTTCATGAAAAGCCAATAAAGTTGATATGTAGTTGCACATTTGCAAGTGAGAAAGTAAACCCATTTACTTAGCTTTGAACTTATGGATGAAGCGATAAACAGTCTGCCTGGACATTGCTTACGCGAGCTAAACTTAACGTATTATTGCCGCATGTATACCATAGAAACAGGTTATGTGAAAGGTACATAAATACAATATAGTCAAAGGAACAAAGGAAACAACAAGCGGCATGAAAATAAAGTGGAGGCAAGTTGTGGTAAAGAAAAGGGAAAACGATACGACAGACGTTTCGATGAAAAGTCAGTCTTCCTTGTCATAGAGGAATGAATACAGATCGTCTTTGCAAGACACGTACCCCCTACCCCATATAAGAAAATGAAAAGAAAGATAAAAGGAAAAGACATGAAGAAAACAATGTTGCAGTGGGGGTGACCCAAAATGTAAGGTCAAAGTACCGTCTCTATTCCAATTTATTATACCATTACAGAAAGAAACATCAATAAAGCTCACCCAATCAATTTTTTCCATCAACACAAAAAGTTGCGCCAAATTGCGAAGTATTGTGCTGTTAAGTAGCAGAATAGTTCAACCTTTGACATCAACTATTTACAATGCTCATGAAGGAAGGAAAAGCAACAAAAAAGATATTTAAAGAAACTGTACATCCTTCATGTGTTTGCATTTGACCTTAATGCCCTCTAGGTTCACTTGACAAAGAAATCAAATTCGTATATCTAGAAAATGGATTTTTTGTCAAGAGAACTTAGAGGGCCGTTAGATTTGCTCATCTACTTGAAGAATTCAAAAGATAGCATCTGTTATACATACAAAGCACAGGGATCCAGGTTTTCAACTTTTCCAAATATCTAAAAACTGGAAAATGCTTCGTGAACAAGTGCACAATCTTGTCATCTGTTTCAACGTTTTAAAAACAGAACCGGACCAGGCGGTTGGACCGGTTGACCTGCCCTTAATCCGGTCCGGATTTACCCGAAAACCGTTCCAGATATAAAACCGGTCTTTAAAGTGAAAACCGTTCAAAATTGACGGTTGAACCACTAACCTGGACGAACTGGACCTGGGCCAATTGACCCGGAACAAAACTGTAAACTAAAGAGAAGCCACCATGGGGCCCATCACTTTACTGCCACAAATGGGCGCGGGATAGCCCAAGCATAGGACCATTACTCACTCACCAAAACAAACTGCAAGCTGATACTTTGTGAACGGTTTATAGCTCAAACAGGTGCCAAGACTTCCAAATCCCACTGATGTGAGACTCAAACAAAATATCCAGACTCCAAAATAAATATCTTAGCCCAACTCCTCTTCTCACTCCAAATAATAAAACATACATATTTTTGAAACTTTCTATGCATGTATTTTTTATATGCTCATTTTAGTTATTAATTTTTTATATTTTTTTGACATTTATGACATCATCATTTGATTCCGGTTCGAACACGGGTGAAACAATGACCCATCCACATAGTCACTTTCCGGTTTGCTCACGTGTCTAGTTTTTCAAAACATTGATCTGTTTTATTCAGAGTAGTGAATAACTAATCTAATAGCAGGTATGTAATGGTGGACTGAAATCCTGTTTGAAACAATTTCTAGGTGCAATTCCATATTGAATGTTTGCCTCAAATGTCATAAAAATGCTTGCAAGGAAAAGAAAATCCTCAAAAATTTTAAGAATTATAGACTATACTAGATGATCAACTCACCAAATGCTTTTGCCAAATTCCGTCCCTTAAATGGTAGCTTCAGGTCATCTGTTTCCAGTAGTGAATACAAAAAGCAACTATCAGCAAACAAAGTGCCATAGTGATCCAGAAATAATGATAAAATATTCCACAAATAGATAAAGGCCTTTCACACCTCTTAAACCAGATTTCGTTGAACTTGTCCAACGTTGTTGAGCCATTGCGATTGCAACGGCTTCCCCTACCTTTTGAGGAAAACAAGTAATATTAGAATCCCTATTTATAGACAAATGAGTGCTAAAATATCCTCTTAAAAAAAAGAGTGCTAAAATGACCATTAATATTTGGTGCAACACAAAAGTCTTTCTATTCCTCACAGAACAAGGCTGACCTAATTTTAGATTTTTCTAAGAAATGTATTCATCCTTCAAAGACTTGTGCAATGAGGTACCGGAATATATGTAAATATACTCACGCGTATACACAAATCACGGTTTAATGTGCACAAAATTGAGCAGCAATAAGAAATAAATGACACATGGCAGACAAAAATTTGAAAGAAAAAATGTGTGAGTTAAATGAAAAAAATGCGTGAGAGAACTATTGGTTGAATGGAACAATGCGTGAGAGAACTATTGGTTGAATAGACCCCATTTAACGATGTAATCATATAACAAAAACTGGGGTGCCAGAATAACATCAGCTTGCCAATGAAAGAGCTGCATGCTACAAGCTGTTAGTATTACAACGATTTGATTTAACATGATGAGTCAAAGATAGAAGTTCTTCGGGTATTAGATGACCATTTATCAAAACATAGATATCAGTTTCATATGTTTTTTATGCATAAGAAGTTAGAAACTCTTCAAGATTCTTTTCTATTTGATGCTCCAGAGACCGGATTGTAGAGACATGATGGGTTCTGTTATTGTTGTTGTTGTCGTAGAGACAGGATTGTGTTGCTTACATATCAAACCGCCAGACTAACTTGTACTAAGAAAAAGTCCAACTTTGAGTTCATTACATTTAATACTCCAGTAGACAACCTATCTTTCAATTATGATGAAGTTTAATGATGCCGAAGATAAAAACAAATGTAGAAGATAGAGAATTTAATACTGCACTAAAACTGAAAGGAAACTACAGCTAAATAGCACAAACCTAGAGCTGTGTTCAAAATAGTTCACAGATACATATAGAAATTCCCAAGAGATGCAGCTTGCTAAGTTATGATAAAAATTAGTCATTCAAGTCAATTTTAAGAGCATAAACATATAGATCATATCGAATAGAATTATTTGGCAGAACCTTTAGTGAAGACAGTTTCCGAAGACCTTTCTCCACTAAAAGCATGCTTTCAACGTTTCCCTCTCCAGATAGTTGATTCAAATCTTGAAGAACGTTTTCTCTTTCTGCTACATCATTGTTCATGCTCAACAAATGAATAAAAACTAAAAAAAAATGAGTAAAACTAAGAGAACTAAAAAGTTCAAGCAGCTTAGCTTCGTTCACAAGGAATTTCATTCCAAGACAGAATGAAAGGGAAAACCTGACCGAATGAGTTTTCATCCTTTGTTTTCTGTCCCGAAGCCAAAACAACTTCAACAGGAAGAGGGGCAAAGGATGACCAGTATTCATATTGAGCTGTAGCTATCTCTGCATGAATACCTGCAAACGTATGGAATAGTAAAAGGCTGGCTACCAACCAGCATAGACATGTGCGTGTTTTCGTGCAGCCACATCTAACAGCCTAGGGTGATGCATGAAGTGAATGCAAAATGCATCCACAAGAAAATTGAAAATTTAATGCAAGACGATCAAGAAGAAGAAACCGTAGGCATCCCTGAACCTAAGGACCACCCCGAGCCTAAGGAAGTAATGATATCTCCGTACCACAACCATATTCGAAGTTTAAGTTTAACATTAACTAATTCACAATATATCAATAGTCCTTTATATAGGATCTACAAGTGGTAACAAACATATATCGATAAAGGTAAGCATGATATAATAACAATCAATATGACTCCTAACTAACAATAAACTACAAAATAAAATCGTTTTCCAATCCTTCTTTTTCTTCATTAAAGTTGTCTTGCAAAAAGCAACATAAGAACATTGAATAACTTGATATCCATTGTTGGCAGAGGCAACTCCTGGAGTTTTTGTCAGTGGGGTCAATCACAGACTCACAATCTTAAACTTTAATTTCTATATAAGTACATAGCTTTGCAACGCTAAATATTTTGTTAAGGCATCCAACTCAAAACCAATGAGCAATGAGTGGAGAGGCCTAGGCTCATATACTAGCTTTGGAGGTTATAATTAACCAATGTGGGACAAGCTCTCTAACACTCTCCTGCACGTGCGACACCTGACCCACATGCGGAGAGAGAAATAATGGATCCATAACACAGGGATCTCAACAAACAACGGAAAAAGGTGCACTTAAGGCACAAACAATGGGGCAACCAATTAACTGAATCTTGTCCAAAGCCTCCAAAAGCCTAGCTTTGATACCATGTTAAAGCATCCAACTCAAAACCAATTGGCAATGAGTGGAGAGGCCGCCCAGGCTCATATACTAACTTTGGAGGTTATAATTAAACAATTATTTACCTTCCTCATTTGCTTTTGTACTTGGTTTATAAATTGTTCCTCATTGTGAGAAGAATAAACATATCGTTCGTATATTTCAACATGGTATCAGAGCTAGGCTTTCATAGGATTTTGGACAAGGCTCTCTTGGTTATCGTTCATATATTTCAACATGTTTTGTTATAATCCCAATGTTGTGGATCCGTTGTTTACCTCTCCACGTGCGGGTCAGGGGTCGCACGTGTGAGGGAGTGTTAGAGTTTGTTCCACATTGGTTAATTATAACCTCCAAATCTAGTATATGAGCCTGGGCGGCCTCTCCACTCATTGCCAATTAGTTTTGAGTTGGATGCTTTAACATTATATATGACAAATTAATAAAACTTCTAAACTAATATGACTAGGAAGATGTCCGGCGAATGGAGAAGGAGCACCTTAGTACCTATATACAAGAATAAAGGAGACATTCAAAAGTTGCAACAACTATAGTCATTAAGTTGATGAGCCATACGATGAAGTTGTGGGAAAGAGTTATTGAGCATCACTTGAAGATTGTGACTATGTTGTAGGAGAAACAGTTTGGATTTATGCCTGGGAGACCAACCATGGAAGCAATCTACATATTACCGAGATTACTGGAAAAGTATAGAGAAAAAACGAGGGATCTCCATATGGTTTTCATAGATTTGGAAAAGGCTTATGATAGGGTGCCTAGGGATATTATATGGTTGGTTTTGGAGAGACAGTGAATGCCAAAAGGATATATCGATGTATAATATTACATATATCGTATATGGCAGAAAATGCCTTTACCTTGCGTGACTTGGCTGTTCATGATGGACCACAGGCGCCCATATAGTTGTAGTGAAATCAAGTTTTTGACTCTATTCAGGTTTAAGATTGATTTAAAAACCATTGAATCTCAGCTTTAAAAACGGATTGAGGTGGGTTACAAGGTTGGCCGATGATGTCCTGCTCCAGGGGCCGGTTCCAGGGACACATAAAAAGACACTTCATCTCAACCATTGGTTTCAATGGCTAGCATTAAAACCTAAGAAAATAACTCTCTCTCAAATGAGAGAGCGCACGCAAATGGGTCGCCGGATATAGGTTGCCAGAGATGGAGGTGCCAGCCAGAGTGAGGAAAGGGAAAGGTGGGGGTGTGTGGGGGAATGTTTTGGGGAAGAAGATGAGTAATTTTAGGGTGTTAGGGTGTGGGCATATTTTGGGCGAGAGGAGTTATTTTGTTAGGTTTTAATCTTAGCCATTAAAACCAATGGTTGAGATGGAGTGTCTTTTTAAGTGTTTTTGTACGTCCCCGGAACCGGCCGATATATATATATATAATCATGATCTAATGAGGACCTCAATATAAGGACTTCGTGCAGACCTCAATGTATTTAGAACATGTTTTTAAGGGACAACGTGAGAAATCGCCAAAAAACAATAACTGGAAGGGCTTCATCCGAGCATTTTTTGATGAATTGTGTATGTACTGTTATTATGAAAAGCTGCTAGGATGAATCCAGGGTGTTTTTTTTTTTTTTTTTTTTTTGGCGATTCCTCGCATTAGCCATGGAAAACACACTTTAAACACATTGAGCAATTCGGATCATCAAAATTAAATCCGGATGGTTGAAAATAGGGGTGGTCCGCATAGAAGGATCTGTGAGGGAGTCCTCAAGTGATCATGCCTAGATATATATATAAGTCTCTATGCAGACCTAGGGCTATTTTCGACTTTCCAAACCACATTTCGACGATATGATCCACTCAATGTCATTAAAACGTGCTTTAAAGGGCCCCCGTGAGGAATCTCCAAAAAAAGTTCATAGAAGGGCTTGATATCGAAAACTGTTTGGATCAAACCCTTCTGGGAATTTTTTTTGGAGATTCCTTGCGGGGGCCTTTAAAAACATGTTGTAAAAACATTAAGCAATTCGGATCGTCGAAATGTGGTCCGGAAAGTCGAAAATAGCCCTAGGTCCGCATAGAAACTTATACAAGGGTCCCTTTACGTGAGGCTTCCAAAGCGGAGAACTCTGGTCCAACCAATCTACAACTACACCATGAGTAAAATTCCGCATCATTAAAGAATTACCTGATTCTTGTTTACAGAAGTCCCATGCGTACTACCAAGGTCATAAAGATAAGCACCTCCATTTCTCTAGAATAGCAGAACTAGCATAGACGAAACATGTGGTTGCATAACCAAATTAGAAATTATTCTCACCGTCAAATTAAATACATTTCTCAAATTCAAAAGAATTAAAGCCAAATGCAGTTAATGTGATATGTGTTCGGTATATGAGTAATCAACCATCTAGTCCTCATTATAACAAACACATTATTTGCATTAAAGGCATATCTTTACCTAGCATAATCAAGTCCATCTATAAGAAAATTGTTCTACATGTATCTCATGCCCAAAGTATCATTGTGGAGAAAGAAGAAGCTCTTGCTCGAGATAACATCTCCATTTGCAGACTTTCCACTAATGCAATAAAATTTACCGATTTCCTCAATATAGAAGAATAGCCAGCTGTCATTACAAATTCAATCGATCTTACAACAAGGTTCTAAAACTCGCTAGGCGCTCCCAAGGCGGCCAAGGACCTTCGAGCTTCCAGCCCTTCAAGAAATCCCTCGGTTTTTATTTTTTAAATTTTTTTTATAGTATGTAGACGTTGTAGAGACATGTAAAGTAAACTTAATACTACCAAATACCAAATAACTAGTCAATCCATAACAACTACAAAGTAACAAATACCAGAGAATTCCAATTTCCAATTTACTAATTTAGAAGTAATATAGTTCCAATTTAGTGATTTACTGTGAATTAGACAATTAGTCAATACATACGACTGCCACTACTAATCTAAAAAATTAAAAATAAACACGTCAATTTAGTAGTACTTATAAAATTAAAAATAAACATGTCAATTGAGTAGTAATATAAGTAGAGAACTGGACTGATTACAATTCAAAAAACCATCTAAGTCTTATAAAAGAAAAACCATTAACCATAAACCCATGGCCACCCTACAGTGTATCCACGTATCACTTAAAAAAAATAAAGAGAAAGTGATTAGTCTTACCACTCGTAAGTAAGACTTGAGAGACCGATAAGTCTTTACACATACAGACGATGCACACACACACACACACACACACACACACACACACACAGATAGATTACGAAACAGAGAGAAAAGACGACGAGGATTGATTCGATTGAAGAAGATGACGCCAACAATCAGGGGTGAGAGGTGACTGGTGGTCGACGATCGACGGCGGCGATTGATGACGAGGTGACGATTGATCGATGGCAGAATACGATTTGGGTGACTGGTTAAGAGGATAAGACAGAAGAGACAATTGTGTTCGAATGGAGAAGAAAACGAAGGTTAGTATATCTAACCTCAAATTACACCAAGCCCCCTAAAATTAGCTAAATTTCTATTTTTTTACCCAACTTTTCCCCGCCTGGTCCGACTTCTTCCCGACTAACCAAGTCACCGTCTAATCGCGACTCACTGCCTCGCCGACTAGTCGGCGACTAATTCCGACTACTATCCGAGTAGACCTTCCAGCAACTTCTTCCACCAACCAAGCCATAGTCGCCTCAGTGAGGCACCTTCCAGCGAGTAGTCGCCGACTACTCGGCCGAGTTTCAGAAGACTGCTTACACGTTTTGTTCAAGCTCTCAAATGTACTTCATAATCCCGTATCAAATCCGAACACATAGACGGCTACTAATATACATTCTATGATAAATCAATGATTTACAGATATCTATTTCACCAATTTAACCACATATCTATTTTTAGAAGTAGATCCATAAGTAAAACCATAAAAAGGAAGGATGCAAATTATAAAATCTGTTCTCAGTCATCTTACTAAAAGATGCAACAAAAAATATGCACTACCTCGGGAATCATTAACAAGATGACATTGTATTTGATTTTTGAGTGGGTCAGTACTGCACACAATGTTTCATTTAGATGGATATAAAGTTAGATGTTGAACTTTCCTCACTGTGAATAGCATATTCTACGCATTTCTTTCTTCATCCAAGACATGAGAATACTCTAGCTGGCCATTTGGACTCATAACTCGGAGGTTAGACAATAAAGACTCCAAAATCATGTGCAGCCATAGTGTCATTTCCAAATCCAACAACTTTCTTTGATCCATTTCAGATAGGTCAAGGTCTTAAACCTTGTTTGAAGTTTTACAATATCCCGAAACTTTCTTCTTCTTCCTTTTCATAATAAGATGTCTGGACCCACATACGGGCACCTCAACCAATCCTTGGGATTTATGGTGAAACTACATCAGCAGGAGTAAAAAATTTGGTATCTTTTGGTAATGTCAAAGGATTCAGATAAAGAGCAACTAAAATTATTTAAGTGAGAGCCATGTTTGGAGAAATCATTGATTTAACTTTGCACTTTGGTTTCATGGATGTAATATCCAATATTTGTGTGTACTCGACTCATCCTCTGCTCTCTAGCCTAATGTCACTCATCGAAATAAAAATAAGAAAAGCTCAATGATACTACATCAAAAAAAAAACCTCCCATGATATCTATTCTTAAGCTAATGAACAGGCGGAGAAAAATGAAAAGAAAAAATAATAGAAATTGAAGGAAACATGAGAAGATAATTCATACCAACATGAAAGCGAGAAATGATTGGGTGCTCGAGGACAAAAACACAGAGGTCTATGAGCTCAAACATGTAAGCTCCCTTCTCGCAACTAGATGATACCAAAACAAATTTCGTATCAAAATAAAATAGATATACGAAACAGTATTCAAAAGAAAAGTTAGGTTTAAAAAGTAAACCTGAATTCAAATGTCCTCTCATTAGCCCGTTTGGTAGAACCTTTCACTATTGCAAAGCCTCCTGAGAACAACTTACTAAACACAACTTTGTGTGGCAGGTGTTAAAGAGATAGCTGGCACCAGATGGCACTAACGGGCTGACCCGAATTTACAAGAAAAAGGCAAAAGAAGCACGTTAGAACAAAAACAAAAATTGGACAAATTTTCGAGACACTTGTGCCATGAATCAATCACGCGTAATTGAGTGATCAAAACCAAGAGGATGGCACATAATTCCATCTAAGAGAACAATTCCCATTGAAAGAAAGAATTACGACTTCCAAGAATACCATGATACCATCTATAGTCATCATACCAAAAACATTAGTGTTAAAGCATCCAACTCAAAACCAATTGGCAATGAGTGGAGAGGCCACCCAGGCTTATATACTAGCTTTTGGAAGTTATAATTGTTAGAATGTAGAGAGAAAGAGATATCAAAGGTTTTCTCATTACTCAAACAATGGGTCAATACACAGATATACAGGACTAACATATACATGACTAAACTACCCCTATGAATAGAATACATAACAAATTGAACCTCAACATACATAACTTAACACTCCCCCTCAAGTTGGTGCAAAGATATCTCGCAAGCCCAACTTGAACACAATGGGGTGAAAACTTTTACTACTAAGACCCTTAGTAAATACATCGGCCAATTGGTCTTCGGATCTCACAAAAGGCATGCATATCAAACCGTTGTTCAGTTTCTCCTTGATGAAATGCCTATCAATCTCAATATGCTTTGTTCGATCATGCTGAACAGGATTATGAGCAATGTTTATGGCTGCCTTATTATCACAGTAGAGCCTCATAGGACCACAATCAGGGAAACCCAAATCACGCAATAAAGTTTGGAGCCATAAAAGCTCGCAAACACCATGAGCCATAGCTCTGTACTCGGCCTCTGCACTGGATCTAGCCACCACGGACTGCTTCTTACTCCTCCACGTAATCAAATTCCCTCCAAGGAAGGTGCAATAACCAGAAGTAGATCGCCGATCATCAATAGAACCAGCCCAGTCTGCATCAGTGAAAGCTTCCAATCTCAAGTGACCATGATTAGAAAACAAAACTCCTTTACCTGGGGCTGATTTGAGATACCTCAAAATGCGATAAACAGCATCAAGATGCACAGTACGAGGTTCATGCATAAACTGGCTCACAACCCCCACAGCATAGGAGATATCTGGTCTACTGTGAGATAGGTATATCAGGCGACCCACAAGTCTCTGATATCTCTCCTTATCTGTAAGCTCCCCCACATTGCTACCAAGATGATGGTTGGCCTCAATAGGAGAATCAGCTGGCTTACATCCCAACATACCAGTTTCTTCCAGGAGATCAAGGATGTACTTCCTTTGAGAGATAAAAATGCCTTTGTCAGATCTAGCCACCTCCATTCCAAGGAAGTACTTCATAGACCCCAAATCTTTAATCTCAAATTCTTGAGCAAGAAGAGCTTTAAGGCTAACAATCTCATTCACATCATCACCTGTCATGATTATGCCATCCACATAAACAATAAGAATGGCAATCTTACCATTACTTCTCTTGATGAACATAGTATGGTCAGCATGACTCTGTGTGTATCCAAATCCCAACATGGCTTTGAGAAACCTGTCAAACCATGCTCTAGGAGATTGCTTCAAGCCATAAAGTGCCTTCTTCAATAGACACACCTTTCCCTCGGTCTGAGATGAAGAAAAACCCGGTGGAATGGCCATGTACACCTCCTCCTCTAATTCGCCATGGAGGAATGCATTCTTCACATCAAACTGGTGAAGAGGCCAATTTAAATTGGCAGCACAAGAGAGTAGAACTCGCACAGAGTTCATCTTCGCTACAGGGGCAAAAGTCTCCTCGTAGTCGATACCATAGATTTGTGTGAAGCCCCTGGCAACAAGTCTTGCCTTGTATCTCTCAACTGTCCCATCGGCTTTGTGTTTAACAGTGAACACCCATTTGCACCCCACAGGTTTCTTCCCTCTTGGAAGAGATACTAGCTCCCAAGTGCCATTCTTTTTTAAAGCCGTCATCTCCTCTACCATAGCTCCTTTCCACTTAGGTATCATGAATGCATCCTGCCAATTCTGTGGAATAGATATAGAAGAAAGAGACGAAACAAAAGCACGATGCAAAGGAGATAAACGGTCATAAGAAACGAACTGGGAAATGGGATGTTGAGTGCATGATCTAACTCCCTTTCTAAGAGCAATAGGAGCATTAGAATCATCAACAACAATAGGGAGAGAATCATTACCAGATGAGTCAGCTGGAGAGTCTGAAACTGGAATAGGTGGTGGAGATTGGCAAAGTGGCACTGCACATGTAGCCTTGTCTTTATTCCTTCGAGAGAAGGTCTGCAAATTTGGCCTATCCAGTCTTTCCCGAACATCATGCTCTGCTCTTTCTGCAGGTAAAGGTTCCTTCTCCCCCTCACCATGACGAGGTAAAGGATAAGACCACGACTCAGGAGTATGAAATGTCAACATCTCTTCGTGTCTATCATTCTCCCCCTGAAGAGATGAAGTGGACAGAGGATAAAGGGGTTCTGTTTCCCAAAAAGTGATATCCATGGAGACATACATTTTGCGAGAGTGTGGGTCATAACACTTATAACCCTTCTGAGTGGGAAAATAGCCAAGGAAAACACACTTGCGGGCTTTAGGATCCAGCTTACCACCTGTATGCTTAGGGGCATGAACAAAACACACACAACCAAAGACTTTGGGTGGGAGAGATGAGACCCGAGAACAACCTAAGAGAACCTTAATCGGAGTTTGGAACTGAAGAACACTAGACGGCATGCGATTGATAAGAAAAGCCGCAGTGAGGACAGCTTCGCCCCAAAAGTGTTTAGGAACATTCATGGTGAACAATAGAGAGCGGGCTACCTCAGCAAGATGGCGATTCTTGCGTTCGGCAACTCCATTTTGTTGTGGAGTGCCAACACAAGAAGTCTGAAAAAGAATGCCATAGTCATTAAGATACGCCCGAAAAATCCCATCTATATACTCAGTCCCATTATCACTACAGAGTACTTTAACATTGGCATCAAATTGAGTACGCACCATTTGGTGAAAAGATTTAAAGCACGAAAAAATCTCATTTTTTGCCTTTAGTAAATATACCCAAGTGACACGAGAATAACAATCAATAAATGTCACAAACCAACGATAACCAAACATAGATGTGACTGGAGAAGGACCCCAAACATCGGAATGAATGACCATAAATGGCGAATCACTTCTTTGATTTACCGGAGCATAAAAGGAGCGTTTATGTTTCGCAAGCTCACAAGCTTCACAAAGGAACTGACTCCGAGAACATTGCTTAGCCAAACTAGGGAACAATTTTTCTAAAATTCCAAAGGATGGATGACCCAATCTACGATGCCACTGATGTAGCAAGGAAAGAGCAGAACCTGTATCTGCAGCAAGAGCTTGACTACATGACAAAGGTGGACTAACTGGATTAGGTGCAGACTCCAAAAAATAAAGGCCCTCATGTGCTTTATCACTGCCAATCATCCTTCCCGTATCCAGTTCCTGAAAGACACAATGTGTAGGAAAAAATGTTACGGAACAATTTAAGGATTGGGTAAGACTACTAACAGATAAAAGGTTAGTAGAAAAATTGGGAACATGGAGAACTGAGGAAAGAGAAATGGTTGGAGAATAATGAATAGAACCTTTCCCGGAAATAGCAGATAAAGAACCATCGGCTACTCTAACTTTATCCTTACCAGAACAAGTGGAGTAGGAATCAAAAAAGGATGAACAACCCGTCATATGATCCGTGGCACCCGAATCTATAATCCAAGGACGGGAGTTAGATGCACTGAAAGCACTAGCATGAACGGAAGCAAAGAAATCAGAGACAGTGGAAGCAGCGGAAGTGGAAGTAGAAGCAGTGGGAGATGGAGCGTCAAGCCTAGCCAATAGGCGCCTGAGAGTTTGTAACTCCCCCTCAGAAAAAAGGGCGCCAACTTGAGTAGTTGTGAAAGCCTCCATTGTACCAACAATTTCCGTTTCAAATCACCTCAAACCGACCCCGTAAATGGATCCGGAACGTCAAAATTAGTCTAGAACACGTCTCGGTGCTCCCACAAATGGTCCGGAGCAGTCAAAACACGTCCGGAGCAGTCAAAACACGTCCGTAACAGTCAAATTACCTGAAATTGACCCCGCGAATGAATCCGGAACGTCGAAATTAGTCAGGAACAAGTCTCGGACCTCCCAAAAATGGTCAAAAACGGTCAAAGTGGCCTCTTGAACCTTTCTGGACCCTCCAGAGAGGTTTTAGAACCTTCTGACAGCCGCTGAACCCTCTGGACCCCCCGCTTGACCTCTCTGACACGCGGAATGAGCCCCCTGACAGTCGCTTGACCCTTTTCAAACGGGTCTGAACCTTATGAACCACGGGTTGACCTCCTTCAACCTCAGATCCACGCGTACACACCACGCCCGCGAGTGAGATCCACTCGTTGCCACACGCCACCTTCCTTCGGCGCGTGAGCACTATTCCGGCGTCAGCCGGCGACCTACCACCTACCACCGTGGTCGGTTTTACAAGAGTTACAAAACCCTGACCTCAAAAATCCTCCCCGATCACTCTAAGTAGGGTCGCTAGCCATCTGCGAACAGCGATGGCTGAACAGTGATCGTAGTTGGTTGTTGAGGTCACTGTGGACTCACCGGCAGTCGTCGACACCCACCGTGGACTCGCCGGAGGTCGCCGTCGCGATCGGAGTGATGTCGACACCCACTGTATAAGTCTGACAATCGTGAGTGATGTCGAAGGTGATACCAGGTGATGTCGAATAGTCGAACAGTGTCACACACTGTCAAAAACGACTGACAACACGATTAACAGAGAGACAAAACGATCTCTAGCCCTCTACAAGACACGATCAGTAAAGGATCGAGAGGCTCTGATACCATGTTAGAATGTAGAGAGAAAGAGAGATCAAAGGTTTTCTCATTACTCAAACAATGGGTCAATACACAGATATACAGGACTAACATATACATGACTAAACTACCCCTATGAATAGAATACATAACAAATTGAACCTCAACATACATAACTTAACAATAATAAACCAATGTGGGGACAAACTCCAACACTCCCCCGCATGTGCGACCCCTGACTCGCATGTGGAGAGGTCAACGACAAACTAAGGGGAACCAACCATTAACAATATAAAGTCTTGTCAAAAAGCCTCAGAAAGTCTAGTTTTGATACCATGTCAAAGCATCTAACTCAAAACCAATTGGCAATGAGTGGAGAGGCCGCCAGGCTCATATACTAGTTTTGTGAAATTATGATAAACCAATGTTGGACCAATTCCAATAGATATTGAATAGATTCCAATGTTGGAACATCAAGTTGACCGCATGAGTAAAGCAATGTAACCTTTTTTTATTGCACAGTCATCCATAGCCTTGTACTATATGTTCTTTCGAGCAAGTTCTATGCCATAACCACCCAAGTTTACAGGATCACTTGTACTGACAATTACACAACAACCACTTTCCGATTGAAAACCAAAAGGAAATATAGGTCTAACAACATAGTTGAATTTTACCTGGAAGTTAAGAAAGCACTCCATCCGACAAAATATAAGCTGCATTTGGATCAAGGATTAGTGGAGGGAATTTCAAGTAACTTTTTTAAATAAATGGAAAATGATAGGAAACAAAGAGCCATCTTTAGCTAATATATTTCCTATAATCCCGCTCTTCCATAATGAATTATAAAATACAGCCTTGGGCAGTGTTCTAAAAGAAGGTCTAGAAGGCCAAGTACTCGCCGCCTAGGTGCTAGAAGGACCCTCGCCGACTAGCCCGACTAGACTGATTATCCCGACTATCCCGATTAATTGCCCAATTAGGCGTCGAGTACTCGGCCCTAGAAGCTAGAAGGTGCCCGGCCGCCCTGGGTGCGCCTAGCGAGTTTTAGAACCTTGGCCTTGGGATATTTTCAGCCGAATTTACAAATAAATATCAAAACTAGAGTTCAACGCCATAAGCTAAACTGTGATAACAAGCAATGGTTCTTTTCTTAACCTATTGTGCGCCACCTCCAATACATCGTTGACTCCTAGATATACCCAGGTACTAGAGAAGCCCCTACTGCCACCACCAAGAAAGAACAAGTAATACACAGCTTATAAATCAAAAATAAATTAAAGGAAATTTTAAACTCGAATTTCAGCAAAAAGCATCTAGCCAAAAAGATTTCCTTTTTGAACTCATTTAGATCAGAATGGTTTAGCATATAAAACTTATACTAACAAAACGAACAGGCAGAAGAATTTCAAACAAGCAACCTCCATGGCCAAACGCCAGAGAAGTTTATGGTGGTAGACTAAAGACCACATAATGACACCATGACATCGGAAATATGGGACGTTTCACCTATCTACTGGTGCCATAAGCATATTTAGTCTTGCTAAAACATCCCAGTTCTAAAGCTAACTCTGAAGTACGCTATGATTATGTCTGTAGGCCAAGAGAGAAAACAACATACTTCAGATTATGTAACTTTACAAAGGCATCCCTTTCTCGACACTTAATAGACTGATGTATAACTGAATTAGGCTCCAACAATATTCAAAGGATTTTCACAACCTCTGCTTCTCAAAATCGTTCTTGCCAATAATATTATGATTCTCTATTCATGGGAGGACAAGGATATTACTTATCCACCAATACACATAAACATGTAGTAAAATGAACCATAATATCCAAAACAAGGAGACAAAGACAAGAACGCTTTGAGAATGTGGCTCTAGATAGTCAACCAGAGATCCTTCATTTGCAAGGTAAGGTTACATTTGATTACCGTCTCTACTTCCTTCTTTGAGAATTAGATCCTCCAAATTACAGCTAGTCTGGTTGAGAACTCCTCCTCCATATCACCTAACACAAGCAGCTTTACACGATTATTCTTCTAAAATCACAAAACATGACATATAACTATAATAGTACAAGGTTAGAAACAACCCCGAAGATCATAGAGCCAGCAGTGTAAGTCTAAAAAAAAAAAAAAAAAAAGCAAAATTTCTCGATGGAGCCATGGAGTAAGCAAAGTAAAAACGTACAAAGACTGCATGGTCGCTCCGATGAAAGACTAGGAAAAAAGATGACGAAAATTGAAACAAAACACGACTACATCAAATTAACAATTGAACTATATTGTTTTCGCTTTGCAGTAGCGGGTTCCTTGTATGCCGAAAACCATAGATGTTTTTTCATTCAAACACCATTTCGAGAACACAGAGTAACGAAAAAACTTTCTCTATCTATCTCCATCGTGCTTATCTAGACCATCAAGCTTGTTAAGCAAATCAGAATTGGAAAATACCAGTTAGTGATTAAGAAATACTGCAGCAACCAAAAGAGGAATAGTTTATTAGTAAATAAGGTGATGGGGAGGAATAACTATCACAATCTTAGTTAGTAGATTCAGCAAACTTGAGAAAGCACATTGACATTATTCATAAACTTTCTAAAGGTTGACACATATGCAGATTCTATAAATCTCTCCCTTGCTCTCACAGAATCAGTCAAGGCCCAACACGTTAGATAGACGATTGTTATTTCGCATGAAGGAAAACCACCATTTAAGCCATGGCACTCCATGTGTGTATATGTGTGGGGGTTTGTGTGACAATCAGCAACGGTGTGCCACTGTGCGCTATAGAGGAAACCACTTAAGTCACCAGTAAACGTGCAAACTCTATAATAGAAAAAGTGACAGAAAATTTGCTCAATTTTTCCAAATTTATAGCAGTTTTTCCTCACACAAAGACGTAAGCATGTGAAAATTTCCTATTTTTAGTTGCCTCAACACAAGATATTATGGAAGATCTGCCTTGTTGAATGTAGAGTGTAGTTAAGATTTAGATGGAAAACAAAGTAGTCTATCATGAAGCGTAGAAGGCGATCATGAGAGATTGAATTTAACAGATTGTTATGAGAGATTGAGTTAGGTAAGATTTGTACCAAGCAAAAGAATTAGGTAAGATCCTTTTCTGTGGAAGAAACAAGAAGTCAATTTAAAGAGGGATGCGAAGGAATTCTACACACTTGTAATAAACAAAATTGTGTTGGTGGAGCAATGCTGGAATGCATCTGGTTCATTCATCAAACGTGGACTTGCTCAAAAATCTTCGGGCTTTGATTCCAAACAGAAACCAACTCGACTAACAAGCATGGAATTGACACTCACTAAATGATGCACCATCTATGATGCACGGACATGGGGACAAGGCAATTCTAAAAAAATGGGGACACAGACAAGGCGGGGGACACGCCACGTGTATATTTATTTATTTATTTACATATATATATATATATATATATATATATATATATATACACCGGTGATCCTGTCAAGGATCCCGGATTGAAGAAAAAATGGGGTTTTCGAGGTTTTAAAAATTGTTTTTGCATAATCCGAACCGTCCAATGTGTTTAAAAGGTGTTTTTAAGGGTCCCCGTGAGAAATCATCAAAAAAAAATACCGGGAAGGGCTTGATCCAAGCAGTTTTTCACAAAAACTGTACATATACAGTTTTGTGAAAAACTGCTTGGATCAAGCCCTTCCCGGTATTTTTTTTTGATGATTTCTCGCGGGGACCCTTGAAAACACTTTTTAAACACATTGGACGGTTCGGATCGTGAAAATTTGATCCGGAACTATGAGTCCCGGATCCGGGAGCCCGGACTAGATAAGGACTCTATATATATATATACACATATATATATATATATACATATAATATATTTTAAAACTTTGAGGGGTAAAATTGAAATTTTTTAAAACTTTCCGGATTTTTTTTTAAACTTTAATGGGTAAATTTATAATTACTCAAAAACTTAGGGTAAAAACTATAATTTCTCATATATATAAACCCACTTCTTCCCCATCAGCCGACGTTACCAATTGGAACCGTAAAAAAACAGATCTGAGCATGAGCAGGTATGTCGTCTGATCATCTCTCTCTCTCTCGCGGCTTCTTCTTCTTCTTCATCTAGCAGCAGCAGATTCTCTCTCCCCCCTCCCCCCGTGTCCCCCTCCGTGTCCCCATCCAAAAAAGTTGTTTAGCCGTGTCCTATGCCACGTGGCGTGTCGGGACACGTTTCCCACCCTGTCCCCGTGTCGGGATAGTGCGGTACGGGGTCCCGGAGAGGTGTCGGTGCTTTATAGTGCACCATCAAGTAGAATCTTACGGTGATGCAAATTCCCACAAGAAGTAATTTCCTTAAATGAAGAAGATAATACTGAGATGTATTAATAAATACCATGATAGTATCAAGCTATGAAGCACCGGTACGCCGCAAAACTCGCCATGGGTACTGCTTGGGTACGCTATCGGTACGGCAAAATACGTACCGGATACGGCAAAAACGTACCGGATGCGTTCGTATGTTTTGGGTACGCCATGGGTACTGCTTGGGTACGTTTGGAAGAGAGAGAGAGAGAGATCTAGGTACGTTTGCACAGAGAGAGAGAGAGAGAGAGAGGGAAGCCGTCGTCGAGTCGCCGGAGGAAGAAACAGAGAACGAAAAGATCTGACCTAACTCTTCTTCTGCGTTATTGGGGACAACTTCAAAAAAGCCTCTAAACTTTCACCGCAATGCTTCATAGGCCTCCAAACTTAACGAAATTTCAATTAGACCTCCAAACTTCGCACATTTTAATCAATTACACCCACACCATTACTTCCTGTCAATTTTCTAACGGAAAATGCTTACCTGGCGTGTTAGCCCTCGTTTTAATCAATCACCCAGATTCTCGCATCACCCAACCCATTTTCGTCTTCCTCATTATCGATAAGGATTAAGAAAGCAGATTAATGTGATTCGTTCGAGGTGTTTATGAAAATATCATGTTTGGAGGAGTGGGGAAAAGGGTTTGTTGGGATCAAAATGAACGAACATGATATTTTCCTCTATACATACGTCTTCTCTTGCCACGTGAATGTCACGTGTATCCATTTCCCTTCAAAACGAGTGGTAATTCCGTCCAAAGGCGCCAGGTAAGCATTTTCTTTTAGGAAATTGACGGAAAGTAACGGCGTGGGTCTAATTGATTAAAATGTGTGAAGTTTGGAGGTCTAATTGAAATTTCGTTAAGTTTGGAGGCCTATGAAGCATTGGGGTGAAAGTTCGGAGGCTTTTTTGAAGTTTTCCCGCGTTTTTTTGTTTTAAATATAGTTACCAAAATTACAATTTCACACCTAATATTTTAATTTATTACTCTGGAGCCCCCTATCTTGTTTCTTCTCCATTATTTTGTTTTAAATATAGTTAGCCAAATTACAATTTCGCACCTTATCTTTTAATTTGTTACTCTGGAGCCCCCTTTCTTGCTTCTTATTTACATATACGTTTTACATCTAATAATGAAGTATGCTAAAAATATAAAAAAATATATAAAAAAATGCGGTAACCCCGCCGTACCCGTACCCCCTACTCTTTTGGGTTGTTGCCGTATCTCGTACCAGTACCCGTACCGTACTCGTACCGCGTACCGGTACCCATGCTCCATAGGAATCAAGGTAAAGTTATGGAGCTTAACATATGGTGAAGGAGAGCAACGATTCACTGACTCCAGGATTTTGACCTGCACCATTTGAATAATTTCAT
The DNA here is from genome assembly GCA_020921065.1 of Vaccinium darrowii. NCBI lineage: Eukaryota > Viridiplantae > Streptophyta > Magnoliopsida > Ericales > Ericaceae > Vaccinium > Vaccinium darrowii. The sequence continues at coordinate 23,418,925 of CM037159.1, forward strand.
CAAACCAAGTTATTTTTAAGAGCAAATGAGTCTAAATGTGATAATGGATATAATGGTACCTTTCCTTTCCTCCTCCTCCTCCTATTGAGAAGGCAAGTACTACTACTTAGATTTGATCATCTATATCATAACAGTAATACATTTGCAAGACTGTTCGGAAGTATGAATTCTTTCACAAGTAATCAGCATTATCGACGCATATAATTACCACAGCGGCACAAACAAAGAAAGCAATACAAAATAGCAATGTCCTCTTATTTTGAACATTTAATTCTGAATTAAATAAAACTTTATTGCAGAAGCAAAGAACAGTACACCACAATTATTTTCCTCTTTATTTTTGCACATTTGTTTTTCTCTTACTGTGGAGATGCGGAGGCAATGTTTCTCTACAACCTAAAGGACCAGAAGCATAAGCATACACACAAAATAAAAAATGGAGCTCCTCTTGAAAAACATACAAGAAAACTTAAGCAAGAATGAAATAATTACATCACAGAGAAACTTCGATTGTTTTCGCTTTCATATTTTTGGATGAAAGAAGGAAAGGAAACTAGTGAAGTTAATAGACTTTTTACAGTTGCTGATACATTAAATTTACTTGAAAGTACATCGGACAGAATTCATGCTACCAAATCCACGTCAAAAGCATAGCATATCCAATTTCATGTCTCTACAACTATGTATAGACGACATTTAAATATAGATCTGTATGCATGCATAGATAGATAGATAGATAGAGAGAGAGAGGGGGGATTCCTCCGCTGGAAAGTATATTGACAAAACACACTTGAGGCCACGGTGAAATGAAAATCAGAGAGAGAGAGAGTATGTGCGCGCGTGCGTGCTAGCATGAGAAGACAACTAAGTGGAAAACATTCAGTTGAATTATTTGGTGCAAAATTAACCAACATAGCCTTTAGTGCATCCAAAAACAAGAAACCAAACAGCACCACAAGGAGTACAGAAACCACTCCAAACTCGTAGGCGTTTTTCAACTTTCAATAGACATTCTAATGCCATATGAAAAGAAATGAAATATGAGGATTAAAACTCTAACCTTGTTCGTGTATGCTATGGCTAAAACACAGTGACAAGAAGACCAAATTAAGTCAGCTTCCCAATCCAAAAGATATAAAGCCATAGTTGGCCCAAAGAAACTCCCCCAGTTAGGTGAAGCTCAAATCCGTTAAACCCAAGCTCTTGGTCACAGCCTCATGGCCATCACTAGATCTTTTCAATGGCCAAAAAGGGACACCGCCACCAACGCTCAAAAGGTTGTCTTACAGAACCTAAGTGTCTTTATTGTTTAAACGAATTTCTAAGCCAATCAACTGGCGCAAATGTAGACCGCCACCGCACCACTGCATAAAAAGGCAACAAGCAGGTATATTAATGCCTTTCAGAACAAGGATATGGTAAAAGACTCGTCCACCCTTCTTTTTTACCAAATGAGCTCCTTTTCTAGTCCTTATCGCATTAATTTCAAAAATTGCCTTACCTTTTGTGCAAAGCCGTGTCAAATTTCTTAGATGCACAGATAAATATGTACGTAAAGACAAGAAAACGAATGCTTTGGTAAAAGAAGAGTGTATAAATCATTATTTTATCACTATGTATTAAATCTAATGAGATAGGTGTACAGATTAGAATTGTAGGAACTAGGAAGTAACAGCTTACTCGGGCTTAGCCAACATTTTTCACTAGAAGTGGTACCTTGGAGGCTACCGCTGCAAAGTCTATGATATCTAGGAAGCAACCTCTAGAAAGTTGAGTCTTGCTCATCCAATGGACGAATGAGTATGTCCAGGAAAAAAAATGGACGAATGAATAAGAGGATGATCGAAAGATTAACAATCAAAGTAGACGAAAATTCAAATGAAAAATAGGTTCCACCACCTTCACCACTACATGCAATGCATTAACTTTGTTTTTGCATCAATTCTCTCCATTTTGCAAGGTCAGCAATAGTGGACGGACGGAGGCTAGAGAGAGTCTAATTGCATAAGAGTCTTGGTCACAACTGAAATGGAATCATTTAGGAAGCCTGAGAGAAACATCAATTTGTGGATAAAATTGTCTTTGCAAAGTACCTTTCTACAGAAATACCGAACAACATGCAGTGGATAAATAGTTGCGCCAAAACAACTATGGCAATTAAGAACTCTAAACTTTTTCCTGATTGTAGCTTTTTTATTAGCTTGCGTAATTTAGATTTGGGAAGGACGGCTTGGTACAACTTTAAAAGTTAGGTTTGTCTTTTATAAATCTGCGATCCAGCTCCAAAAAAATCATTTGCAAAGCTTGACAAATTGAAATGATGCACTAATGTAAGGCCAACCAAAAAATAATATCAAATCATTTTCTTCTCAATTCTTATCTATTTTTCAAAGTACCATTGGATAGAAAAATCACAGGTATTTACAAATCATCTCAAATTGTTCCAAGGTTAGGTTAACCGCTATGTAACATCAACACGAGGATTACTTCAGAAACTGTATTGACATCTGTCTACCTTATAACATTACTAAGATCAATAAAAGCTTCAAATGTTGTACGCAAAAGCAACATAGACTTAAAAGTGTCTCAACCAACCCCCGTACTTCTCATGTTTGCAAGGAGTATAAAACTTCAAAAAATTCTTCTTTCAGAGTTTCAATATTTTCCATTCCAGCTTTTTTGCAATGAAGATTTATCTCAATCTTCATTGCAGGAAAGTGAGAAACAAGCCAATCTCAACTCGGCAAGAAAAAACAATCAAAAGATCTAGAACAAATATGTCCCCAGCACCTTATTTTCATATGCCCTAAAACTAAGAGCGTCAATCTGAATCAACATAAGATGGTAAGCCATAAACATGTTGATGGAGTTATATGACAACAAAAAATGAGCTTGAAAAGTGTTTGACAGCTAATTATATGAATAGCTAAAAACGACTAACAAATGAAGTGTCCCACCAAACACACGGATTTACATGAGAAACTTTTTAAGTAAGAAATCCAAATATGCACATAAGAAGCCAAATGACAAAAAAAAAAATTAAAACTAAAATTCAATGAGGTAGGAATTGTGGAGAGAGAAGGGAGAGCGACACTAACCTTGAAATCACTTGGTTGAAATTATACGAACAATTTATACAAAATTACAAGTCAAAGGTTGCTTCCTACTCAAAGTCCGACAAATTAACAAATGAAAACACGAAAGAAAGAAAAGAAAACCATGAATACTCGCTAAAACCCGTGTCTCAGCTTCTTTCAGATCATAGCAACTCTTCACTCGAGTTCCACAAGAATTTGACAAAACGATAACCTCAATCAAGTTGATGGCCTTATTCTCTAGACCAAAGCTAGAAACAAAAAACAAGGTTAAAGGATTGAAATGTGATCATCCAACATAGTACAAACAATGTCAACATTTTATATTTGATATCAGACATTCCACTATCCGTAACAGGAAAGAAATTTGTAAGATAACAAATTCAATTGTAGATGAGAATTTGAAAGACCGGAAAGGTACACAAGACTCATGCAACAAAGCAGAAATCAACTTCCCTTGAGACATCATTGTTTACGTATTTGGGCAGCAAGCAGGGTAAAAAGGGTGAGGTTATGATTTAGTTTACACAAAACTCAAATGCAAAAATCTTTCAGGAGAAACCAAACTTCTTTTTTTCCCAACTACTAAAGACAATTGGGAATAGAAGAGCCGAAATTGATTGTTTTCGTAGTTGTCAACATCGTACGATTCACAATTCAATTCGCATAAACGATACTAATTTAAAGGTGAATCGAGGTTTATATGGGATTGGTGGTGAATTGTACCAATTCACAATTTAATTCAAAACTCGCGCAAAAACGATACTTATCTATAGGTGAATCAAGGTTTATCACAATCGTTGCATTTGACTAACATGAAATCGCATTGGCAATTTCGCCTTAATATTTCTTAAAGGAAAGCAAGAATGTAAGATAATATACGAAAATTCTCATTCACATGCAAGACTAGTTAAATATTGGAATTTACTGTGATTCATTCTTCTTAAAAATTAAAATAGTCATTGTAAAGATGTTTACAACAAAGACACCTTACATTGATGAGTTATGCATTCCAAAGTTTCTTAGTGAAGCCCAAGGGGTTATTCAGAAATACAATTGCACCATGGCCTAACACCATTACTTCAAAAAATCAGGCAAGCAAAAGTAACTACCCATGATGACAACATCCACAAATAGGACTCTAAGGAAGTTTTAACTATTACACCAAAATTAGTTAAGACATTCAAGGTTGGTTCAAAAAGATCAACAATATGGATTAGCATAGATGCTTTTTGGCAACCTGACCTATTAACCTAAGAATATACTTAATTTCAGACTAGAGGAAAACGTGAAAGGCATGGTCCATTACCATAGAATTGTGAAGCGAAGTCCCACATCGCCTGGTTACCAAAGTAATATGAAATATATAAGCGTGAGGGCACCCTCACTTCATAAGCTAGCTTTTGGGGTTGAGTTTTACCCAAGACCGTGTAACATGGTATCAGAGCTGGGTACCAGAGATGGGTAGGGTGCGTGTCCCTGGCCTGCACGCGGCAGGTGCTGCCGAGTGAGCACGCTGCGCGTGAGGGAGGGTGTGAAGCGAAGTCCCACATCGCCTGGTTACCAAAGTAATATGAAATATATAAGCATGAGGGCACCCTCACTTCAAAAGCTAGCTTTTGGGGTTGAGTTCTACCCAAGACCGTGTAACAAGAATCTCTTCGGCATCCTGGCCAATTAATTTTTTTATTCCAAATTTTTTATTCAACCATTTAATATGTTGTAAAAAGTAAAGCGGCTAATGATGTATATCTTGCTATCCAGAAATTTGGTTAGTTCCTTGCTCAATATGATAACCAGATATGATGGTCAAAAGTCAAAGAAAAATCCACATTTTGTGGCACAATATTCCGTTATACGGTAGATATAGAACCTGCAATGGATATTAACAGGCACAATTAGACTACCAAAGATGAGATCAAGTTTCACCCAGATGGTCCATGTACAAATATCATGTTTTATAAATGTGGCACGCATTCTATTATCAATATTGAAGACTTCAGTGTTCACAAAGTATATAGCAAATAAAATTAACAATAATCCAATCATTAGTACCATTGAAAAAAGAATGTGGTCATTTCCCTCTTCATCAATCCAAAAAGATTACAGTAACACCTAAAAATACATGAATTCCGATCTCAGTGTTGATTTTGATGTATTAGAATTTAGGACCATTTGTGTAATTTTGGTGTCCTTAGTGTTATTAGGGTCTTGAGTCTATAAATAGGTGAGTTGGTCGTTCATTTGGTAGTTTCTGATTATTAAGAATATTCAAAAATATATTGATTGAGACTATATTTCTCCCTCAACCCTTTGGGGTTCACCCCTTTGAATGGGATTTGCAACTCTTTTGAATCTTGATTCCTCGTTTGATATTTGATTGCATCAATTTCCTCATCTACCAACAAAAGAACCTTCTGTCCCACTCATGAAAGATATCTATAAACCTAAAAAGCCAAAATGTGCATTTCACTAAATCCAGTCGTAGTAAAAAATAGTACATCGGCATACGCAAAGAATAAATTAGCAGGACGATTATCCACGCTCCAAAGATAGACATAGCAGCAGATAGGTAGCATCAATTTCAATCAAAATGCAACTGTGGTGAAGACCCAAGTTAAAACCTTACACAAACATTAGACTCCATGGTGAGTTGGTAGTATATTGGCACGCTGCAACATGCAAATAATGAACTTAGGAGAACAACTATCGGTACTCTAGAGATTGACATAAATGCAAAAATGCAACAATTTTTCCACTATCTCAAAAAAAATGCAACTTTGCTCAAGACACAATATATTAGGATCACGTAACCATTGCCAAATGCAGGTAGTGGGTGGCACTAATGAGTGATTAAAGAAAGACAAAAGAAAAAATCTGAACCTCATGCATTCATCCAACAGCTCCTGTACATTTGAAATCCCTTCAAGTAGCCCTGACATATCCTGGTGTGAAGTAATACTTTTGGAAGTCCCAGGTTACGCATCAACTTTAATAGCACCCAAAATAGCAGTTCAAACCATCAAAATAAAAAGAAGATTTATGAGGACAATAAGGATAAGAAACTACACATGTTAGACATCATTTGACATTCGAGGTTCTTGGTTCCAACGAATGCTTAAACCAACAGTTAGAATCATTACATGAGATCCAATAAATCAATTGGAGGCAACTACTTATGTGGCATTTCTCTAAATAGGTACCCCGGCTGTTCTTCCCGCTATAGCTCAAGCAACTAAAGTTCCTAGTTATGGCTTCTTTCCCAGGGAAGCTCGATAAGATACAACCACTGCTACCAAGGGTTCTACAATTAAGTTCTTTCCAACAAACTTATAGGAATGGTGTTCTACCACTATATCAGTGAGAAAACTACAAAGATGAGTAGAAAGGCAATCTCTTTCGAGTTCCTAATCTGACTATTGAACATCCTTCACCAACTTATTACCATCCATTACTTGCTCAAAAGTGAATGATTGCTTGCTCAAAAATTGAATGAAAAGACAGATCTCAAATGTATATGTCTTCATTGCTTAGGACAAACAAAAAAACTCAACCCAACTGGGCCCAATACAATTTCATAACTTGCCCTCCATGTGGCATTTCTAAAATGGATAGCAAAAGAAAACAAAAAAAATAAAATTATTCAATGTTGTATTGTTCGTAATTTGGTCGCACAAACTAAATGGTTGGAGAGCACAAAGCATTGATAAACATACCCTAGCAATCATGTTTAAAAATAATATTAACAAAACAAAATGACGCAAACTACTTCTGTTGGTTAGGTGATATGCAAAAAAAAGGCATTTAAATAATGAGAAATAGAGACATATCCGTTTGCAGTCTTTTACATAATTTCTGTACATTTCATAGAAGCTGTCAAGCTTGTCCTTCCATCACTAACAATCTAATATGTGAGATAACTTCAAAAAGTGATGCAAACAACTTACTGTTCTCGGTTTGCTTATACGTAAAAAGCACTAAAGAAATAGCCACGTACCCTTCTGTGGTCTATGTATACTTTTTGTAGCTCCGTAGAAAATGGTCAAGCTTGTTCTTTTCTTGGTCATCAACACAAAACGATCAGGTTTGTCCTTTTCTTGGTCATCAACACAAAGTGATTAAGCTTGTCCTTGCTTCACTACGAGGCTAACATGTAAGATAATAGCTTTTTTATATTTTGCATTCAAGTTAATGTTCATTATCTCTAAGAAATTAATACATATTTAAAAACATCTTAGTTAATCAATGTTTATTTATTATCTTTGTCTCCTTTTATCACCATAGTAAGATTTAGGAAATGATAGACCAAATAAGTTAATAACCAAAATATGCTTCCGTATAGTTCATTTCTAGTTTCTAAACCCATCCTAGACACAAATCTGAAAATGGACTTAAAGTCAAATGGCAAGAGAGCGCTAGCCTAAAAAGGTGAAATCAAAGAGTAGCAACCAATTTCTGAAAACAACCTAGTGACAAGATATGATGTTGCTTTTCCTACCAATCACCTCACTCGGAAGATGACAACTGTGTGAAAAAGAAGATGCGGAGAATGTCAAATTGACATCATTATAGTCCATAAAAGAAACAAAAATAGATGTTACACATAACCAGAATGTCCAAAACATCTTAAACACAAAGGTAGATAATGATTTGCTTGCAAAGGAAGGGCGGCATATAGCCATTTTATTAGATGTTTTATTTTTCTTTGTGATAAGTACCATGTGTTGTATTTCTAATTACTGTTGACAAAAAATTCTAATTCGTCATAGCCTCCTCATACGTTCGCCATCGCCTAGACCAAGAAAATCTTGATGATTTTGTATCAAAACAAGACCAACACCTTGCCTAACTATTCTCCTCTTATAGGTTATACTGTCCGCAATCAGCTTATAGCTACACTAAACTTTAGTTTTAAGGTATATGGTTTAGAGGGTAAGATTAGTATGTAAAGACATAAATACTAGGATATTGGATTTTCTTCAATGGAGAGGAATCAAAGGAGTTAAACATTGCAATAGTAGAGAGTAAATCAGAAACAACATTGCATGACAAAAAGTGAAGTGCAAGCAAAAAGCAAGAACCTGTTCAGAATAACCTTCAATCCAACAATCCTTGCAAAATCGATCTTCGAATCCTTGTAATTCTTGACAAGCACATTGCAAAAGTAAATGTCCATTAGAACTTAACCTTACAAGTTTCCTTGGAAATCCCCGGAGATACCATGTTCATAAGTAGTGACAGCTGACCGCCAGCCCTCATTTGTGTCTGATAATAGCTATTAGGAGGTTAGGTAAATCCTGCACCCGTCTTGGATATATCAGTTTAAGTATAGAATTGCAAGAAGTCTACAACTTGTATTCAAACATGTGCTGGCACTGGGAACAAAAACAATTCCTAAACAATATACATAACCGAAAATTCTCCACAAAAATTTATCATAGATAGATGCATAACAGTCAAAAGATGTCAATGAACAAACGAACATAACAAAGAGGAACACCGTTGAGCATTTAGGTTAACTCCATTATTGTCATCAATATTATTCATAAATTTCTTGGCTGATACAACATCCTGCTAGACCTAATATGATGGCAGATGCACAAAAGAAATTAATCACACAAACAATTAAAATTCCAATCGATTAATGCTTTCCACATAATCAATCATACCTAGTCATTGGAACTGAAATTGGTGGATTTTTTGAGATGAGAAAAACAAGTAAAAAATGGTCACAAAAACTAGAATACAACGATGTGAGAAAAAAACATCATATAGAATCAACCACGATACCACCTTTCCTCAATTATCACGACTTACTACACAACAAAATATTCCAAACCTAGAAAATGAGGAAACAGATCAAAGTTAAGTCTTTGCCGATCAAAAAGTTCAACAATCTACATATAGGAATTTGAACAACTATTTAACATATGCACAGACATACCCGAGTGTTTGTGCGGGTGCGTTTCTTGGAATTGTTTATTTGAGGTGGAAAATATTGTGAAATTACATACAAGAGTTATAAAGGTTACAAGAGATTCGAAGAACAGCCTCCTAACTGCAAGATTTCGCTTTTTCATTTGGAGTTGAGCAAACCAAGTGTTACAAACAAAATTATTTTCCATCCACAAAGGAAAAGCTATGCATTTTGTTAGTCACAAGATATCAAAATCCATCAAATCACATAATCATGAACTACAAGTTTGGAGAAGAGTTGGGATCTTATTTAAAGAAAACTCATTATAGATCATTTAGAAAACTAGGTTTTACATAAGCTCAAACAAGTTAGAAAAAGATTTAGAGAAATTCAACTATCTTACCCAAAAAGACAAATCCAACCATATTTGTCGACAACATAGGGAGTCATTTTTGTGGCTTAATTGTTGTCCCTAATCACATCAATATATGATTAGGGACATGTATGAAAGTGCCGTCACTTATCACCAATAGGGGAAACGAGCAAATTTTCAAGGTTTGCACCAAGGGACAGCCTTGAGTCCATACCGCTCTGCCTTACAAATGAATTGACCAAGCATATTCAAGAGAAGATCCAATAGTGCATGTTGTTTGCGGATGTATTGTCCTAGTAGATGAAACTGCTAAAAGAGTTAGAAATATGGAGAGAAGCATTAAAGTCAAAAGGCTTTAGGATAACCAAAAGCAAGACTGAGTATATGGATTGTAAATGTAGTGTTGGTGGAAGTGCTCTTGTAAAACGAGTAGGGATTCAAGATCAAGAGATACCACGAAGTGATCATTTTAGGTACTTAGGTTTTATTTTTAACAAAGATGGTGAGATTGTAGAGGATGTGACTCATAGGATCCAAGTGGGGTGACTCAAGTGGAGAAGTGCTACTAGTATACTATGTGACAAGAGGATACCCACAAAACTGAAAGAGAAATTCTATAGAACTGATATAAGACCAGTGATGTTTTATGGGACAGAATGTTGGCGTATTAAGAAACAACAAATGAATAAGATGGGTGTAACTAAGATGAGAATGCTGAGATCTATGTGTGGTAAGCCTAGAACGATAGAATTAGAAATGAAACCATTAGTGAGATGGTGGGTGTAGCACCTATAGAGGAGAAGTTGAGGGAAAATAGACTAAGGTAAGTTTGAACATATATACTGTAGATGCAGTAGTTAGAAAAGTTGATAGAATAGATTTAGGTAGTAACGCTACGAGGAGAGGAAAACCCAGATTGACATTAGATGCTATATTCCGTAAGGATATGAGTACTCTAAATAGCCCTTGATAGAGCTCAATGGAAAAATTCATGTAGCCGACCCCAAATAATTCAGACTTAAGGCTCGGGTTGTTTGGTTTGGTTTGGTTTGGGAATTATTGACCCGCCCATGTTCCTTGTTTCCACGTCTAAAATCAGCGCTTACTTTAACTACCACACTACGGAGCGCACCAAACTGCTTGATCTTGTTGATAGCTCTATGTAGGACAAAGACAACATGCTTGGCCGAAATGCTTGACAAGGACTAATTGTTTGTTCTTCATGCAGGAAAAAGACAACATGCTTGGCCAAATGCTTGACAAGGACTAATTGTTTGTTCGTTCTTCATGCATCCCAGATTTATAAGCTATGAAGCACGGATACTCTATGTTGACCTCCGTATCGCGTATCGGACACGTATCAGATACGGATACGCTCGGATACGCTGCCGATACGTATCGGATACGTTTTTTAGAGTATCCGTAATTTAAATTAAATTTTTATTATTCGGATACATTTTCGATACGCTCTGATACGTTACCGATACGCTCGGATACACTCCCGATACGTATCGGATACGTTTTTAGAGTATTCGGATACGCTTTTTAGGGTTTTTTTAGTTTTTTTTTTTTTTGTGCTGTAATGGTGAACTTGTCTAATGAAATTTTAGGAACTAAAAATTATATATATTTATAAGGGGGCAGATCCGTAGACACACACATTTTGACACTCCATCTCAGCCATTGAGATGGAGGGCTGAGATTAAATTTTAAAAATGACCCATTCTCCCACATTTTAACACTGACCTGTTGACCCCCCACTCTTTCTCTCTCCCCAAATCCCTGAACCACTGGACTCTAACCCACCTCACTCTCTGCCTCTCCCCCCAGTCCTGAGGATGAGCCGACGCCGTTGACGAAGCGTTCCTGGATTATTCTGGATGTTCTAGTTCGGTAGATATCATGGAATCAATGCCCCCATGTTGGGCTTTGTAAACTAAAAGGGAAAATCAAACTACTTCGTAAGGGGAGATATTACCAATTGCATTAGCAACAAATTCGAAGGCATTACTTATATATGCCGTTCCTAATTTCGAGCATAGGTGGGTGCAAAATTGGTTCCCTGGTTGTCATTTGAATGACACCAGATATAAGAAACTAAAATCCCAAGTGATGTGCCCATTAAAAACGAACTAACTATTATCATCAATGGGGTTTCAAAGACCAAAAACCTAGAAATTGTTCGATGTACAGAAAAACGAAACCAGACGCGAAGAGAGAGAGAGAGAGAGATCCTGGTCGTTCTTCGATTTCCTCTTATTCTCCTTCTTCCATTTGTTCGATGTTCTCTTCTGGTGGAGATTTTCAGCGTGGGTTTAGGGATTTGGGGAGAAAGTGAGAGAGAGAGAGAGAGAGAAAGGGGGGGGTGGTCAACAGGTCAGTGTTAAAATGTGGGAGAATGGGTCATTTTTAAAATTTAATCTCAGCCCTCCATCTCAATGGCTGAGATGGAGTGTCAAAATGTGTGTTCCAAGTTTGTGTCTACGGATCCGCCCCCTATTTATAATATATTTATTTTTATATTTTTATATTCAACGTATCCCCCAACGTATTGTATCCAACTTTTTGGAAAAATCACGTATCCGCGTATCCGTATCGTATCGTATCCGTATCTCGTATCCGTATCGGTGCTTCATAGTTTATAAGCATGACACACTCAATAGTAGCTCCTAACCAAGACTTTATTACAATGGAGAAGATGGCTATATGTTTTTCCACCACTCACTCTATGACTAACCTAAACTCTTATACCAATGATATGTTCTCTTAGTAAAATTTCAAATGAATGTCAAAATGCAAATAACCTAGTTCCTTTTCCACAGTACAGACAGAAACATATTAACCATTAAGCTGCATGGGTGGTTGCCGATAAAACCCTCACCCTATTATAGCCATGTGAACTGTCCTGCATTGGAGATCAAGAACTGTGATTTCACATAGAAGAAATAAATGTGAGGGAAAAGGAATCAGATAATTGATTATCAAAGAGCACTATAGTAACTCATATGAACAAAACTAGTTCCTATCGCCACCATAAGAAAATACATGCATATTGTACATTTTAATAAGCCTTTCTCCAAGGTTTAGTTCTCGAACTTGCATATTAAAGGTTTTTGTTGGCAAGAAGTGGAAAAATGAAAACAGCTCATGGGTGGTGGAGAGAGAGAGAGAGAGAGAGATGGTCTTAATTGTAGTAAATGTCGAACATTTATATTATTATTAGTGTAATCTAAAGGACTAGAGATCTCTTGGACCTCTTCAATCTTTTATCAGCAATTCAGATCAATAAAATATTCTTTCCCGCAATTAATGCATTGAAAAATATCACATGACAAAGGAGAGGACTTCAACCTTATCCAGCTTAGGAAACAATGATAAACCTAGTCTCAGGACATGTTATACATTCTTATAAAAAAAAATACAATCAATGAGTTTGAAAAGTGTTTACCAGCTAATTACAGGATAACAAAAATTGACTAAATCAGAAAGTGTACTGCCTAATACGCAGATTTGTACTTGAGAAACATTTTAAGTAAGAAATCCAAATATGCAAATACGAAGCCAAATGAAAAAAAAAAAATGAGGTAGGAATTGTGGAGAGAAAGGAGAGCGACACTAACCTTGAAATCACTTGGTTGGAAGCTATGACGCACCGACACTCCTAGGAGGCGCCGTATTGCAGTATGGGACACGGGGACGCGGCGGGGACACACCTAAATATGTATGGGACACGCCACGTGGCGTGTCCCCCAATTTTTTTGATGGGGACACGGCGGGGACACGTGGGGGACACGGTAGGGGCAAATTGTAATTTTTTTAAAAAAAATTGGGGTCAATCTGTAATTTTTAAATTTTTTGGGGTCAAACTGTAATTATCAATCTTTAAATTTTTAAGTTTTTAAAATTTTTTTATAATATATATATATATATATATATATATATATATATATATATATATATATATATATATATTTATATTGCCGTGTCCCCTGCCGTGTCCGTGTCCCTTTTTTCAAAATTGCCGTATCCGTGTCCGTATCTGTGTCCGTGCTACATAGGTTGGAACTATATGAACGATTTATACAAAATTACGTCAAAGGTTGCTTCCTACTCAAATTCCGAAAAATTAATAAATGAAAACACAAAGAAAGAAAGCAAGAAAAGAAAAGAACTCACTAAAACCCGTGTCTAAGCTACTTTTAGATCACAACAACACTTCACTCCTTAGAATGGAATTTGCTTCTCTCTTTTCAATAGGATCTTGAGTCTATAAATAGGTGAGTTGGTCTTGCACTTGGTAGTTTCTGATTATTAAGAATGTTCAAAAATATATTGATTGAGACTATATTTCTCTCTCTACCCTTAGGGGCTCACCCTTTAGGATGGGATTTGCTTCTCTCTTTTGAATCTTTCATTTCCCCTTTTGATATTTGATTGAATCAATTTCCACACCTACCACCAAAAGAACCTTATTTCCCACTCATGAAAGATTTTGACTCGTATCTATAAACCGGAAAAACCAAACCGTGCATTTCACTAAATCCAGTTGTAGTAAAAAATAGCACATCAGCATACGCAAAGAATAAATTAGCAGGACGGTTATCCACACTCCAGAGATAGACATAGATGCAGGCAATTTCAATTAAAATGCAACTATGGTGAAGACCCAAGTAAAAACCTCACACCAACATTAGACTCCGTGAGATTTACCCAAAAAAAAAACATTGGACTCCATGGTGAGTTGGTAATATATTAGTATACTGCAACATGCAAATAATGAACCTAGGAGAACGACTATCCATGCTCTAGAGATTGACATAAATGCAAAAATGCAACAATGTTTTCCACTATCTCAAGCAAAATGCAATTATGCTCGAGACACTATATTAGCATCACGTAACCATTGCCAAATGCAGGTAGTGGGTACCACTAATGAATGATTAAAGAAAAAAAATCTGAACCTCATGCATTCATCCAATAGCTCCTCTACATTTGAAATCCGGAGCCCTTAAATGTCCTGGTCTGAAATAATCTTTCTGAAGGTCCCAAGTAACACATCAACTTTAATAGCACCCAAAATAGCAGCTCAAACCATCAAAATAAAAGAAGATTTATGAGGGCAATAAGAATAAGAAACTACATGTGTTACACATCATTTGACTTCCGAGGTTCTGGATTCCAATGAATGCTTAAAACATAAGTTAGAATCATTTCATGAGGTCCTATAAATAAATTGGAGGCAACTACTTTTGTGGTATTTTACCCCGGTTGTTCTTCCCGCCATAAGTCTATTCCTAGATATGGGTTCTTTCCCAGGGAAGCATATTGTCTAGGCATGAATTCACATTCCTTCCCATTCCCATTTATAAACCATCTGTGAAAGTATCACAATTACTTCTTCCAATAAAAATGCAAGGGAACAATCTTGGTAAGTTCATTGCATTACATAAAAATAATGAGAGCAAAGATGTTCAAAAACCAAACAGCAAAATTAAACCCTAGCAAAGTCTATCCAAGAGTAGCAACCATGAAACAATGCAATTATGCTAATTTCAACTTTTTTAAAGCAAATTACTTTGCATCATGTGCAAGCATGGAGCTGTTATAACATAAGGCTAGTGTAATAGAATTTCATGAATTTATCATCAATTCCTATTGCTTATACACCAACTTGAGCACCCAAGCTGTTATTTTCGTTCATTTTCGCAAGGAAAGTTTCAAACAAATTTTCAACTTTGAAAGTTTAATCCCGGCTATTATTCCATGGCTTTCACGTTATAGCAACTAAAGCATGATCTCAACTCTTATAGAAACATGATATATAAACACAGCTAGTCCACTAGTATAAGATAGATATTATTCGTTAATTTTATTTATTTTTGTCATGTCCTCTGCTGTGTTTGGGTCTGTGTTCCTTTCTTTAGAAATTCCACGTCCCATGTCCGCATCCGTATTCGTGCTACGCAGGCAAAGAAGCATGTAATGTAAATGAACAATTAAACTTTTTATATGTGCATGTGCCCTATGCGAATTCTTGTGCCTTCCTTATACCGAGATTTGACCGATACCCCAACTATTTCATGATAATAATGCATAAAGAATTCAATCCACATTAAGCAAATGGAAAGCTACTCATTGGACACAAAATCACCCACCTGAAAGATACTTACTTTACCATTTATAGTTTTGCACAGTCTACTTCTCTTAAAAACAGAGTAACTTATTCAATAACCAAATTGCCTGTGCCTAAAGGGACTCCCGCATAATCGAATTCTAAACTAAAGCAACCATTCTACCCTACCATTGACGTCAAAATTGCAACTTGACTCATAATATATGCTTTATGAAAAAAGAATCACATGTTTTTACTTACTCATAACTGCTTTAACATGGGCATAGTTCTAGAGCTCCTTCCAAAATGAATTTTATAGATATCAATGAGGCAAAAACAAAGAGATTTTGCAAACTAAATCACAGAATCCACCATTAAAAAATGAAAAGCTGTCGGTGTAAAATATGTTTTTGGTAATGAAAATTTTCTTGTCTAAGTTTATTCAGCCTATGTAGCTCTCGAAAAAGGACTGAAATGGCAAAAACATGTACTCACCCTGGATAAAAATAAAATAAAATAAAATCTACTCACCTTAAGAAAGTATTCAAATTATGAGACACGTACAATTGAAATCCCGTGTCCTGTGTCCTTAACCGAGTCCGTGTCCGTATCTGTGCTCTATAGCTCCACATCCAATGGGTCAAATATTCTTTTATAATCCTTTGGCTGCCCAAATTCATAACAACACCCTCACGACACTTGAACACCCAAACCCCTTCACCCACAGCAACTCTAGGACACAACGTCCATTAGATTAGTTATCTTTAGATAATCATAAAAAAGTATATCATCAACTATCTCAGCCAACTACAATTAGGACCCCTAGTCTATGATCATCCATATTCATTCGATCCACCTAGTAACTATCTAATATCAACAACTCTCTCAGGGCCAAATAGAATGGCAAGCAAGATGCATGTTCAATAGAGAAAGGAATTTCCATATTTATCAAACAGAAGGAAAAAGAAAAAAACAAAGGAATGGAAAAATTCGATACTTCAACATACCATTAGATTGTTAACCACTAACGCATCTAAAAGCTTGTTGTTAGATAGAGGCGTAGCTTATTATTTATATTCTCAACATGTACCATAATTTTTCCTTTGTGATGCATCTTGTCAAGTAAAGTTCAAACTTTACTCATTTGAAAGTTCAAATGGTGGCTTCAATTTAAGTGGGGAGGGTTGTAATGAGGGGCTGGCAATATAGAGTTTGGGATTTCTCAAAAAGGAGGATACGGGATGGGCTACGTATAGTTTCTCGAAGGAGACTATTCGAATCGTAGGAAACGTGTATCCCATGGTTTTTTAACAAATGTGGATGATACAATTACCGAAAGCCAAGCTCCTTTCACAACCAGCTTCGTTGAGATTTCAGTCCCAAATAAAATGATTTAGAAATGGATCATAGCTTTGAGGAACAGATTTCTACACTATCAAGTCATTTAATGAAACAGTAACACCTGCTGAGCAAAATCATAATGAAATACTAAAACCTGTTAAATTTATTTTACCCCTGTTCTGTCATCTACCAAACACAAAATACATGCATACATCTATTTGCTAAGTAAGATAGATAGGTACTTTATTTACCAAGGCCAGAGTGTAACTTACCTGAAGTGGTTTATGAATGACTATATAGATACCGGCAAAGCAAAAATATAAAATCAGATCTAAGATTCAAACAACACTATAAGCACCAAGATTTATTTACCTATCATTCCAACAAATATGCGTAGAAAAAAGGGATGCCGGCAAGGCTGTGCTGATAATGCATACACCTTTGGCTCTGCAATTGGTCGACAGGAGCTCCAGGAAGCGGAAATCAGTAGGATGCGTGGAGGTTGATTTGTGTTTAGGATGAAGTTGGAATTAGGGTTTTGGATTGTCGAAGACAGTACTTGCCAATCTCCATACATCTTTTCCCACTATCTTCATTCCAACCAAAAAAATATTAAACAACAAACGGATTGCTATGAGATCTATAGCAAAATGAAAGGGAAAAAAAATCAAAAGATTTTTAAACTTCATTCAAGGTGTGTTGAGTCCCAAAACAGAATCACAAAACCAAAATGAACAAATCAGAGAGAGAACCTCGGTGTAGATGTGAAGTCTGAATCCTTTGCTTTGCTGGGGTTAGGGGCGAGAACGTTCTGTTTCTAGATGGGATTCTGAATTTTGAGTAACCCAACTCATAGAAAAGGGGGCGATCAATGACACCTGGCTCCCAACCCAGCCGAGAGGTGCCCTCTATGTTGGTGGTGCCCTCTGATTTGAGTTACTACTCCAACGTCGTCCCCACGGTGTCCACTGCCGCAACTCAATGCTCCGATCACAGTCCACAACCCTTTCCCTCCACCCACCTTCTCATCACCACCACCATAGCAACCACCCAAAAAAAGGCCACAAACGGATCCCATCTGCTCTGCCTGCTCCTTATGTCCTTCAATTCCATCTCCGCCGGAACTCGAAATCCAAGTACCAGCTTCTTCCTTTCACGACGACTGAAACCCCACAAAATCACCTGAAACAAGAACAAATCAGCCGTCCAAGTCGCTGCCGAAACCCAATCGTTGAAGTTGCCATCGTGTTCGAGTTCGTTCTAGGGTTTTCAAATCGTAGAAGTCGCCTTCTTCTTCGCCGCCTGATCTACGTCGATTTTACAGTTAGATTTGCAGGGGGGGGGGGGGGATGGTGACGAAGAGGAGGAAGAGGAGGACGTAGGGCTCTGAGATGCTCTCTCTCTCTCTCTCTCTCTTCTCTCTACTTCTGGTACTTTGATTGTATTGATGATTGTACCGTTAGAGGGTTATAATTTTGTTGACTGGGTTTGATCAAGTCGGTTCCCGCCTCCCACTTCAAATGATCCTCTGCTTCTGCTCGTACGGTCGCGGGTTTTAATTTTTACTTTTTTTATCAAAAGATTTTAATTTGTTGATTGGGTTAAAATGTAGGCTATATTTGGTAACACTTCTTGTTTTCTATTTTTTATTTTCTATTTGCTAAACACCAATTTCTATTTTCTCTAAAATGAAAGTAAAAATAGAAAACATGTTTGTGTCAACCCAATTACATTTTTTTGGAATTTTCTCTTCTCCTTTTTCTCACCTCTGTAATTCTCTCTCCTTCCTACGAAGCAAGCAAAATTCCCTCCCCCTCCCTCCATAAAATAATGAATAGTCAATCTCACTCAATCTCTCTCTCTCTTTCCAAAATTGTCCTTTTCTCCCAGTCGATATGAACTAAATGCACTTGCCAAATTTTGACATCTTTATTACAACAGACTAAATGAAGAAGGAAGAATAGGGTCGGTCTTTGTTTGTAAATTGTAATCTCTCTCTGATAAACCCATATGGCAATAATTCCTCATTCTTCTTCGATTACCTTGTCAATGGCGTCTGTGAGGTATAATCTGCTAAACCCTTTGTTTGGTTCAAGAGAAAACTCGAGAAAATACTTCTCTTCCATTCTCTGATGTTCAGTTGGTAACAAAATGGCCCAATCAATTGAAAACAAAGGCAACCAGATCGAGATTTTAAGAGAGAGATCGAGAGAAAGAAGTTGAGAGAGAGCTTTGTCTCTTCTTTAACCAGATCGAAATTTGGAGAGAGAGAGAGAGAGCTTCTCAGATTTGGATGCAGGTGAACTGTATTCAATGGGCTTTTGACAGAAAAAGCTTTCAAAATAGATCATCCCACGTTTCGATCCAGAGCCATTGTTGTATAACGTCCTTGGCACTATAGCGGAACTGTAGCGCGCGTTACAGTGATTTTTTTGGCTGCCAGCAGAAATAAAAATTACAAAGTGAAAGCGAAGATTTCCCACTTCCACAAATTTCATACTTAGTGGAAGTAGAAAGTATAATTTGGAAGTGGAAGTAGTGAACCAAACAATATTCCTTCCCTAAATTTTGTAAATTTTGAAAAAAAAAAACCAGAAATTTGAAAGTGTAAGTGTTACCAAACAAGGCCTTAAACTAAGTTGTTTTTTTTGTCTTCATTCAAATTTTTTTTGCATTTGTTTGTTTGGCATTTATTTTTTTGTAGTTTATTGGTTTGTCTCAATGAGGGGAATCTAAAAAGTATCAAATTATTAACCAAACTTTGTTTTTTTGTGAATAAAAACAAATAGTCCAATAAACCACAAAAAATTGGATTATTTTTGTCTTTAGTGAACTTTGTAAAAAGTTTGATCATTGTTTTGTTCTTCGTGGACAGAACCAGAAACTTGTATTCGTGGGGCACAAACTTCCCTCTGTTCCTTAAAAAGAGTAGTGTATTTCATTTTAGGTTGTTCCTAAATAAGTGTGATGTTGAAAAGTTAGTGGGTAAAAATTTGTTCATTTTCTATTTTGCCCTTAGAAGTAGATTTCTTTTTGAAAAGTTAGTGGGTAAAGTTTACAAAATACATGGACTGTTTTGCCAGTTCACACACTACAAGACATGAAGGGGAGAACCATTTGTAAAATGGGGATTGTCAAAATCATTTTCCTATTTTTAATAAAGAAAATAATTTAATGTATGTGTTAGTGTACAAACTCATGAGGTAAGAACGTGCTAAGTTGATGTAAAATTTTTATTTGTAAAGAATTAAAATTTATGGAAAAATTAGTCAAAAATACACTATATTTTTTCTTTTTGAAGGGAAGGACAAAGAACTTTTGCAATCAAACATAAAGACATTGCTTTTAATATTGATTTAGTGAAGGACAAAATACAAATACTCTCTCTTTATTTTGGACATAAATACCCGTGTCTCTCACATAACAACAAAAGACACGTCCCATTCCAATCCTCCTCCTCTCTCTCTCTCTCTCTCTCTCTCTCTCTCCTCAATGGCGACAGCATACCCAACGATCAACGTTGGGCATGAGATTCTCCACCGCCTCAAATTTCTTGAAAACTGCTTATTTCCGATAGACACGATTCTTCTACTCCATCAACATTTGGCCAAATTGGTTATGGTGGTGGGCTAGAAGTTGTCACCTTCTTTGTCAAATTAACATGAATCAAGAACTAAAGCACAAAGATCCGCTACGATAGACGAAGGAAACAAAGCTTCAACCTCACTTGATGTAAGAACCCATAAATTTGCATAATTATTTCAGAATGATGTTGGGTAAATGTGAGGAATTAAATTTTGATTAAGGGAGGTCAATGTGATAGTGGGAGAATGCATTTGGGTGTGTTTAATATGCATTTGAAAGTCTAGGGGTGAAAGTGTTAAGATGTGAGAGTATATAACACATATTAGTCTTGCATTTTTACAAAAAATTAGAAGAAAAACAGCCCCCTCTCTTCTTCCTCAGCCATAACTCTATCTCTCACTCCTCTCCTCCATTTTCCTTGCTCCAAGCTCCAAGAATCCACAAAACCCCAAGTTCCCTTCATAAACCCCACCTAAAATCACCTCCTCTACGCGTTTTGAAGCTTGGATTGCACTCGTTTCGCACCGAGAACCCACATTTCGGGTGGAGCTCATTGGAAGCTAGGGTATTCCATTTCCCACTCATTTCAAGCAAATCTCTTGAGGTAGGAAGACAAATTCTACTCC
>CM037159.1:24047473-24207353 GCA_020921065.1 Vaccinium darrowii
ATGTAAGAGTTATAATTCTTCCATGCAAGAGTGTGTTTTATCGTTCGTCCAGTGAGCGGACAATAGAAAGACTGTTTACAATGTAGGGATGGAATGGTGGAAAGGCAAATTGTGGAAATTGTGAGGGGTACATCGGTAAATTACTACACAAACCAATTTTGTTTGAGTGGGTTGATTCCCTCTCGTCCCTCCGAGCCCTAAGAATTTCAATCCAATTGATCCAACCATCGCTTTCTTTGATTCTCACCCTACATAGATTTTACTACATGCCTTTTGTATGTGTGTAAACATTTTGTTTTTTATTAGAGAGTAGCTTTGAACAATGCTCGAATGGCTCAGTACATACAATCTTTTGTTTTTTTTTTTTTTTGATGAACCCATATTGAACCCATTTTCAACCCAATCCAACCCATGTAAATATGGGTTAATATAGGTTCAACCCACATTATAAGATGGGCAAGTTGGGTTGGGTTATAAATGGGCAGGTTGGGTTGGGTTGGGTTCATGGGTTGGGTTGTCAATTACCACCTCTACCTCTTATTTTAGATAGTTAGGAAACAATTGTTACATTCCCTCATAGCTTTGTAGCCGATTGGCATAGGTAGAGCCAGTTTTATTTTCTCTTTCTCTTTCTCTTTCTTCTTCTTTTCTGTTCCTCCTGGGGTATGCCCCTTGTAAGCTGTACATTTGGTTAGCCTATTTTTCTATTTCAAACTTTAAAAAAAAAAAGATAGATAAAAGAGATGAAAAGAAAGAAGATCAGCCCCCAGGCCATTATGTACGTACCTCAAACTCCCTTGAGACCTCACACTCCCACTCTTCTTTTTTCTTGAAAGCCAAGGGACATAAGTTCCATTGCTCCCTCAACTCACTCTCACATACCCCCCTCCACATTTTACCTCCACTCTCAAAGGATAAAGGCCCAATTCACTTCTCACAAGGAAACACACAAAGTAAGAAAAAAAGGTTCAAGTATTCTAAGATTAATTATTTCTAATACCTGAAAAGATACACATTTTCATATGTTTATTATTCATCAACATACTTAATACCCAAAAATTATATATTTTTATCGATTAATCACTTGATAATATGCTTAATTCCAAAAACAATATACGCATTTTAAAGTATAACACTAGTCTTGCAATAAAATAAATAAATTTTTTTTGGGACCCGGGGGTGGCACGTGCCACCCCACCCCCTTTTACCCTCCATCCCTGATCTCTAGCGTTTCATTAAAGTGAAGAAGAGCCAGCATTGAAGTTTTTTGAATGTTTCTCTACCCTCTCTTAGATGGTTTAGAAACATTTCTACACCCCTAATATATCTTATGTCCATGGCTTCGGATATTTTATTAGTTAGCTATCCTTGTAGCCTTTTGGCAATCCCTTTTCTATTACCTCCCCAGACAGTTGTGCCAGGGAGTACGCTCTACTTTTTTATTTTCTTCTCTTTTCTTTCCTTTTTTAGTCCTTCCTGGGGCATGCCCCTTGTAGGTTGTACATTCGCTTAGCCTCTTTTTATTTCAAGCAAAATTACCCACACAAAAAAAAAGAAGTAAACATAGCTAAAAGGATGTCTAATGCCATGCGCAACCTGCAAGGCTAGGATAAATGACAACATTGTTTTCTAATGCAAATAAAATCAAATATATGGAACGACTGATCCTCAACAGTGGAAACAACAGTAGCAGAGCAACTCAGACCAAAAGAGATAAGCATGTGGCAGTTCGGCAAGCAATAATACCCAAGGGAACCCGACTGTAGAACCTGTACACTGAACACATGCCTAGTCTGCCACGCGCTCCAAACATCATAGTCCAAGTTCCAAAGTCATCATGCCTCCACAATTCCAGTGGCCATCCATATTGATAGCAAACATCCATTCAAAAGTAAAGGGTAGACTGCGGTGATATCGAACGGTCAAGGATAGTCTAAGGACAAATGAAATCCCTAGCCAAGGTAAAGATCATGATAGACAGAGTCAACCCCAGGGGAAACCCCGGAGCAGAGAAAACCAAGGCCACCACAGTGTGAACATCCATCGGTAATCTCTATTTTCAGACTCCATACATATACAGTTAACCACGAAGGTGCATCAATTCTAATCCATCCACCTCCACACACGGTAAAGTAAAGAAGTGACCCCCGCAATGAGAGCAGTACACTCACAAGGAGCTCGGAGCCAAAGGTGGATGAAACCTCTGTACCACGTAAGGTAGAACCATGACTAGGTTCAGCCCCAGAGTAAACTCCGTCTCCCTCGAAGAACTCCAGCGCATAGAAACTTGGGTCATCAACCTAAGTAACTACGCCTTCGTTTCCAAGTCAATCTCTGCCATACGCCGAAAAATCAGCCATACCCAGGTTGTTAAAAAACAGCAGAAATGCTGCTCAATTTTTTTTGGGATGTGAATATGGGGTTTGTTCCCTTATATGTGATGGCCTATCCTAGCCATGGGGGGTTGTCCCTTGGCAAGTTTGATCCCCTTTGGGAGGGGGCTTCTTCCCGTACCTAGCCGTGGGGGGTTGTCCCTTGGCATGGAAGATGCACATGAAGGTTCTCTACCAAGCTCTGATGTGGATGGTGGCTTCAACATGTAGTTGTGGGCGGTCAAGTCCCTATTGCCTTTGATAAGTTTCTGGTCCATCTACTAGATGGATTGGAAACTCATTAGGATTTCCACATTTGTCATATTTTGTAGCTCTTAGTTATATTACTCCTGTTGCCTTTTGGCCATGTATTGGCAAGTTACCCAATTTTAATCCCTTTGTAGCCTGATGGCCCTCCTCTCATCTTAGCCGTTAGGCTTGTTTCATTTATTTTCCAGTAGATCATTGTAGCCTCTTGGCGTAAGATTCTCAATCTTTTCTTTTGTTGTTTTCTTTTCTTTGTCCTCCTGGGGTATGCCCCTTGTAGACTGTATATTTGGTTAGCCCTCTTTTTATTTCAAGCTTTTTTACCCAAAAAAAATAAAAAAAAAAGGTAAACCAAAGCAGATGAGATAAGCCTCTAGCAATTCAGCAAGCTTAACCCAAGGGAACTCCCCCATAGAACCCGTACATTGAATGTCACGCCCTCAATTTTAATAAACCAAAATACAAATAAAATCTACGTAGGATAAGTCAAAAGTCATATATTTCACTGTTGAAAAGTCAAGGTCTAACGTGTTTCTAACCAAGGGTACCCATACCCAGATGCATGAATACCAAAGGTCTTGAAGTTATTACATAAGTTGAAATAGTCAAAAGATTGGAGAAATTTAAAGTTACAAAATCATCTCCCAAAAAGATACTAAGTATGAAGAGGACAAATAACTTCATGATCAAGTAGCTTCATGCCATGCATCCACACTCCAAGGATTCATCTCATGTGCCTTGTCAAGCACCTGAAAATGATGGGGTGAGCTCACTAGCCCAGTAGAAAAACCATTCTACTAACGCTAGGTGTATAAAGATGATAAGAACACCGGAATATGAATTGAAATGAGTGAAATGAGAAATGTATGATATTGGAAGCTAAAACAAGTGTTAAGTGACCACAAAGTACCCAAGTGTCCAAAAGTGTGTCCAAGTATCCAATTTTCACCAAAACTCTATGATAGTCATAAAACACTTCATTTCCAACATTTCATAAAAATATCCATTTGTTTTTAATAGGGAATTAATCCCTTTGCCGGATTTCGTGGGCTTCGTGCACCCTTTTATAAAACCATTTTCATCCATTCAAAGCATATCATATACCAAAACATTTTCATGTATCACATTTCATTCAAAATGCCACAATTTTCGCTAAAAGTGTCAACGGACTCAAAATTGTGCGTGTCCGATACGTACAACAAGGTGTTCGATGAAATCACATCTCAAAATCTTGGTTTAAAGGTTTCAAAGTGAATTTGAGAGTTATCATGGTTGCCAAAGGTCGATTATAAGAAGATATGAGCGATCGGGGGCCAAACGAGCATCAAGGAACGAACCGGAGCAAAACCGGCAACAAGTGTGCTTGCTGGATTTTCAGCCCGGGCGGCCCCCAATCCCGTCTAGGCGGTCAGGGCAGATTCTAGGCATTTCAAAAAGTCAGATTTTCAGCCCTTTAGGTGTGGAACCTCAACCCAAGTCCTATTTTAATGATTTGAGCCCAAATTTGAGATGTCAAGCAACAAATAAACATTGAGGGAGAGTAAATCAACTACCAATTAAGCATTTCAACAAGTAATTTTGTAGATCAAGATCAAAATAGGAAGAAAACCCATTTTAAAGGAGAACACTTGAAGTTAGGAGGATTTTAGAGCCAATGCAAGAATATGTGCAACAAATCAACTATATACAACTAGAGGGACTAGAAATTTGTCCCCTACCGCAAGGTTGAGCTTGAAATGGGTAGAAAATACAAAACCCTAGCCTTTGAAGCTTCTCAACCAAAAAATGCTTGCTCCAAAGTGATTCCAAGAAAGCCCGGACTCCAAATCACGTCTAGATGACGAATATGAAGTTGAATCTAGAAGAGATGAGGTTTGGAGGTGTGAATTTTGTCGAGAGATGGATGAAATTTAGGAGAGGAGTATAGAGGAGTGTCGATGGATTTGGGGGAGTGGTGTGTGTGTGTTTGCTCCCAAATAATCAGCCATATACAAGTCTACACCCACCCCACTAATTGCACTTATACCCCTTGTGTTTCTAGTGTGTTTTAAAGACACTCCAAATTCAATCACCAACTCATATCGACCCCATATTACACTATTTTCATTTCCTCACATTTCCCCAATATTATTTCCGGAAAATTATTTAAAAACACGGGTCTTTACACTGAACAAATGCCTAATCTGCCACTTGCTCCCAACATCCTATCCAAGTTCCAATATTATCATTCCCCACATTTTCAATCGCATCTGTGTTCCAGTGTGCCAACCGTAAATAGAGAATATTGAGTTTGCCCCATTACTGTCAATTGAAATACAAACCCAGGAACAGAAGCAATATAGATATATGGGTCCCATGGAGACCACATATTCTGGGTAAATAATCTAGTCCAACACTCAATGACCAGTTTATAACCATATGTCGAGCAAGCAATTGAACTAAACACATTGACCAGATGTGTTAAATATTTTGCTCACATCCACAATTGCCTCATATATGTGGTATCACATTGATAAAACGTGTTTTTTTGGTAATTACCCCTCCGGATGTTAGTCCACCAAATTCTGCCCCATTTCTGGAAATATGAAGCAAGAAGGGACACTTAAAGATTGGGTCCAAGGGACCACATTTAAAAGGCCCACTAAAATGAGATCCAATATAAAGTAAAGGCCTATTACTCACAAAAGGCTGAACAAACTAACCTTCGTAAGGCCCATTAACATGAGACCCAATTTAAAGTATAGGCCCAAGCTCACAAAATGGGTGAATACTAACCACACTCACAAAATGGCTGAATACTAACCTTAGAAAGGGGTGGGCCTTTTTAATCCAAGAAGCCCCCATTTTTAGAAGGCCCAATTAGGGTTGAACAAAGAAATCAAAGAACCGAACCGAACTGGCCTTTTTGGGTTTTTTTTCTTTACCAGTTCGGTTCGGTTCCTAACTTAATAAAATTTCAAAACCGGTTCAGTTCCCGGTTCGAGAGGTCGAACCTATGACCACATGTCTAGAAGCCAAACTCTTTTCTGCTTGGCTAGCCAACACGTAGTGTTATAAGAGGAGAATCAATTCATTTGTTACATATTTGCCTCTGGCAGTTCGGCAAGCAGTAAAACCACAGGTACCTTCACCCCTTAACTTCTCAAACCCTAATCAATCTTATCCTCTCATCTCTCTATCTAGAAAGTAGAAACGGTGTCTCATCCTCCTCCTCCTCTCTCTCTCTACTCTGCCATTCTTCGTCGAAACCACCGATCATGCCTACCGTCCTTCGCCGTTTGTCGAAACTTGTTCGCCAGTCCTTCACCATTTGTTGTCATCTCTGACGCCATTCTATAGGTCTCTCTCTCTCTCTCTCTCTCTCTCTACAATATATATTTGTATAAAAAGTTTCCTATGAGGGCTCCCTAAAAAAAAAAGTGCAGGAAAATAGTTGTGAGCCGTTGGATCGCGTGAAGGGCATAGAATCCAACGGCCCACAATTGTTTTCCCGCACTTTTTTTGTGAGGGAGCCCTCATATATATATATATATATATATATATATATATATATATATATATATATATATATATATATATGTTGCTGGTGGATGGTAAAAGAGTTGGTGTCACCTAAGTGACTTGCTATTTGGTAGGCGGTGTAATCTCGAATCTGTTGTGAAATGGGATTTGAACATAACCATGTTGGGAATTCACATCCTAATAGGTGGAATGAGGGTGGAGTATAGTGAGAATTGTAATTTTGACTAGAGGTAACGTACATGATATGTTTCGCAGGTATAATGGAACCAAAAGATGTCCATTCGGGCATTGTGCTGTGGATGATAACTTGGCAAATTGTGGTTGTAGGTATGGAAAATTGATTCTGGATACAAATGGCTAATTTGCGAGTAACCCGCGATGTTTGGACTGGATGGGTAAAAATAAGTTGCTTGAGGAAACCATAATCTAATAATGTCATGGGGGTGATTTTGATTTTTCGGGTTTGGTAGATGACATGAAAGTCTGAAAAAGTGGCTAAATTGATGCAAACTTGAGGAATGCTAAAAATAAGGTAGCATTGACAGGCTTGTCGCTCTAAAGGGATTTGTTGGCAAAATTGTCTAATTTTTGGGCAGGTAATTGTATTTGGAGATTGGTGATAAAGAGTAGTCCAAGTGAAGGTAAGGCCAGGGAGTATTTCTGGATAACGAAATGGATGTTGGTCAGCAAGTTGTACTAATGTATTGAAAAGGAATGCTTGAAAGTTGGCTTGATAGTTGAGCTTTTTGTTGGATATGGGAAATGGTTTCTGGGGGTAAGGTATGAGGAAGGAGAGAAATGGGTTTTGGTAGAGTTATCATTGATCCTAATTTTAAACACACACTATCACCATCCTCCAGTGGGGAGGACTGCACATTCTCAGCTAATTCCAGTGGGGAATTAGAGGATTTACCCATGGAGAGATGGTGGTCGTTGTCTTCGAACCTGTTAAGATTGGCTAAGAAAAAACAGTTATGGTTAGTATGAAAATTGAAAGATGGGTCAGGGAAAACGCCATCCAAAGGGGTTTGCTGTAAATTTGGTAAAGAAGTGGTACGCTTCATCTGTAAAAAGAGAGAGATAAAGTTAATAATGAATAGAGGATTGCTGAAATTGTTCTAATTTACTGGGATTAGGTGTTGAAAGAAATGGAAATGTTACGGAATTGCTTATAGCGGTTATACTAGTTCCTGATGTTGTAAATGGATAAAGTAGACAAATAAATGGAATTCCTAAAATTACTGGATCAGTGAGAC
The DNA here is from genome assembly GCA_020921065.1 of Vaccinium darrowii. Taxonomy (NCBI): domain Eukaryota; kingdom Viridiplantae; phylum Streptophyta; class Magnoliopsida; order Ericales; family Ericaceae; genus Vaccinium; species Vaccinium darrowii. The sequence continues at coordinate 24,054,891 of CM037159.1, forward strand.
TTTTGGCTAAAACAAAAGATGTTTCAAAATAAATCTGGTTCTGATGGATGAGAACTTTTGGTAATTTATAGCTAATTTGCAATTTACTACCATTAGCAGAGCAGAGTTGTTCATTTGTTTTTTTGTAATACTCTTTTGGTATAATATGTTCCTGTATGCAGTTAAGGTCTGCACCGGTATCTATTAAAGCAATTATACTAAGTTTGAAATTGTCAATAATAAGTTCTACTTTGGTGTGCCATTTGGAAATATGTAAATTTTGAATTGTACTAATTTGAGTGATTGGTTGTTGTAAAATGTCGGGAGTTTTATCGAATTCATCTACTATGGTTGTAATATCTAATTTTTTATTGATAGTAATAATTTGTCCCCGGATGATTAAATTATCATTCTGTAATTTAACTAAATCTTTTTGTAAGCTAGTAAGGACTCCCTCAAACTCGTAATTTGCGGACCTCATGGATTGGGGTCGAATCTCGACGATCCGAACCGCTCAATGTGTTTAAAACTTGTTTTTAAGGGTCACCGCTAGGATTCGTCCAAAAAAAATACTCGGAAGGGCTTCATTCGAGCATTTTTCGATAAATTATATATGTACGGTTATTATGAAAAACTGCTCGGATGAAGCCCTTTCGGGTATTTTTTTTTTGTGATTCCTCGCGTTGGCCATGGAAAACATGTTTTAAACACATTGAGCGGTTCAGATCGTCGAAATTTGGTCCGGAAAATCAAAAAAGGGGTGGTCCTCACGGAGGAGATCTTTGAGGGAGTCCTCAATAGAACATCTTCCTATATATATATCAGTAGGTATCTAGTCAAGGATCTTGTAAATTAGCTTCAATCCAGGAATCGTCTGTGAGCCGTTGGATTTAATCCAATGGCTGGGAAAGAAAGATGAAGTTCGCGGGTCGTGTGCAGGGTAAAATGACCCGGGTCATACTAAACGGGTTAAAACATATCACGGGTCACCCAGCCCTCCCAATTTCTTCAGGTCGCGCTTATTTTGAAAATCAAAAAATGAGACATTGAGGAGAGAGAGAGAGAGAGAGAGAGAGAGAGAGAGAGAGAGAGAGAGAGATGAGAGAAGAAACCCTAAACACAAATTGATCAAAGGAGAAGATCTAGCCATCTGGTAATCGGTTTATCTCTCTCTCTCTCTATTCTCTCCTTACGCATACATTTCTCTATTTGTCATCGATTTAACCCTATTTTTTCTTGTTTTTAGCAAACCAGATCTGGTACTTGAACCTTAAAAACAAGATTTGGAACTTGAACATCTGTTTATCGATTTAACCAAGGTCAGTCATTTGAAACCCTAAATCATATATCTTTCGCATCTATCTCAGTAATTTTTACGCATAGACCGACATATCTAGATGAGGCCTTCTCCTTGTACAAAATTTTCATGTTTGTCGTATTTTGTAAGTCCCAGTAATGTTCATATCACTCTATCGGGACTTGCTAGATCTATTTTGTTGTTATTTGATTTGTTGGTCAAAATTCCCCCAAGGCTACCAAACTTTGCCTTATCCTTGTTATTTTCGTCTCATATATACATTGAATAATCTATTATTTTTGTTTCGTGTGATAGTTTCTAAATAAATTTTTTTTTTTTTTTGGTTTTCAGAATGCAGGGCTTCGAAGATGTAGAAGTATTATCAGCGGCACCATCTCAACCAGGTGATTCATCTGCTAATTCCTCCCGGGTACTTTACAATCCTCAAGTGAAAAATGACTTGATACCGAAAATGAAACAAAAGTTTTAGAGTTTAGATGATGCTCACAAGTTTTACAACAACTATGCTAAAGCATGTGGATTTAGTATCCGAATCAATTCTAGCAAGTTGGGTAAGGAAGGTCAAGTCATTAGAAAAGAATACGTTTGTTACAAGGAAGGGTTAAGATCCGAAAAAAATACACATCTAATTTCTGAAAAAACTATACGGAAACGGGGTCTAACTAGAGAGGGTTGTGGTGCGAAAATGTCAATTGTGAAAGACAAGTCAGGTGGTCCAGGGTATGAAGTCATCCAATTTTTTGAGGGTCATAACCACCCTTTGGCGTCGCCGAGGAGGGTGCATTTGTTGCGATCTCATCGTGGTGTGTCGGGTGCCAAAAAAGCTTTAACACAGCAACTTGTTGCAGCAAATGTGCCCCCCTCCACTCAAATGAGTATTTTGGAGTTACAAGCCGGCGGTCTTGAAAACGTTGGCTTTTTAGAACGAGATCTTCTTAATGCTGAAAGGGATAGGCGTAAAATGTTACAGGGACATGATGCAAATATGTCGTATGAGTACTTTGAGAATGAAAAACAAAATAATTCCAGTTTTATGTTTTCATGGGAGCCAAGTGATGATGGGACGTTGTTGCACTGTTTTTGGGCCGATGCGACATGTAGAAAGTTGTATGAGTATTTTGGGGATGTGGTGGTCTTTGATACCACATACAACACAAACCAATATGGTTTGATCTTCGCACCTATTTTAGGGGTTAATCACCATGGGCAGACTACTCTTTTTGGGTGTGCGTTCTCAAGTGGCGAAAAGAGTGATGCCTTTGATTGGCTTTTCAAAGTTTGGTTGAATGCGATGCACGGTGCCCCTCCCAAGATGATCATAACTGATCAAGATCCGGCAATGGCAAAAACAATTGCTATTCTTCTTCCAAATTCGCATCATAGGTTTTGCATTTGGCACATAGTGAGTAAATTTTTAGAAAAAATAGGTGCATTAGCCTACAAAGAGCATTACGACGAGTTCTCAAAATGTATTTGGAATTCCGAGAGCCGAGAAGAGTTCGAAGAAACATGGGTAAAGGTTGTGAAAAAGGCCAACTTGTCCTCCAATGATTGGCTGAATGACATATACAAAATTCGTGATAGATGGGTTCCTATTTATATGCGACACATTTTTTCTGCTGGAATGACAAGTAGTCAAAGAGCTGAAAGTTGCCATTCTTTCTTCAAAAAGTACATGAGTCCAAATAATTCTTTGATGGATTTTGTGACACGATTTCAAAGGGCACTTTCACACTTACGGCACAATGAGTTGGATTTGGATCACAAAGATGTAAATGAGAAGCCACTCTTCAAAACTTCTCGGTTAATGGAGTCGAAAATGAGTGAGTTGTACACACAAGCTCTCTTTTACGAGTTCCAAGAGGAACTCTTTCAAAGCAGTGCATATGTGGTAACGAGGATATCTAAAGATGCACATCGTGCTTTGTATTATGTTAGGAGGGACAAGGAGATTGTATTGAAGGGTCGTGAGGTTTCGGTAGAGAAGTCATCGAACTTTGTTAGTTGCACCTGTAAGATGTTTCAATGTGAGGGAATTCCATGTCGCCACATGTTGGCGTACTTCACTAAAAAAATGCTTGTCGAACTTCCTAATGAGTACATCTTGCGGAGGTGGACTAAGTCAGCAAAGGCAAGTAGAGTTATGGATGACTTGGGTGTGGGCGTGAAAGAAATATGTGATGCTTCTTTGTTGCGGAGGCGAAACAGGCTCTTACAACTTGCTTGTAGTTTAATTGATGAGGCTGTGATAAATGAAGATGACACCCAACATTTGGAAGATACCTTGTTATCAACTCAACAGGACTTTGCAATTAGGAAGCGTGTGAGGGAAGATGAAATTAAGAGCAAGAGCAAGAGCACTACTGAAGTGCCTATTTCACTTGGTAGCCAACACAATTTTAAAGAACCACTTCCGATTAGGCATAAGGGTTGTGGTAAACGATTGAAGGGAGGGAAAGAGAAAGCGTTGAAGAAGGCCAGGCATTGCAATGGTTGTGGCTTAACGGGGCTGTCCCATGACAAAAGGAATTGTCCAAAACTTCTGAATAGGTTGGTCCATGTATAAGTTCATTTATTTCTTAGTCAAGTTTAATTGTTTTTGAATAGTTTCTGAATAATTGTTGTTTTTTTCGTAGCTCTTCAAAAGATGCTACGTTGAATGATGATTTCGACAACGATCAGGACGACATTGACTTTAATGATGATTGTAAGTGTTCGTAGATCTTTTTATAAGTTAATTAAGTAGTTCATCTTCATTTTATGACATATTTTTGTTTTAGGATGGGACAAGTAGTCGTGAGAAGATGGCAGCATGCGGGGATGGAGATGAAGAAAATGGAAGAAAGGCTCTGAAAGTTGCTGTTTTTATTGGAATTTGGCAGATTGTATTTGTATTTTTTGTGTCTGAAAACTGGGAGTAGACTGAATTGGAAGAACAGATTGCTAGATTGGTATTTTGGTATATCTTGCTGAACTGAAATGTATGAACAGATTGGTAGCTTGAACTGGAAGTTTGTTATGTTAAATTTTTTGGGTTGACTGACCTGCAATGTTTGAACAGATGGCTTGTATGAACAGATTTGCAGATTGTTATGTTAAATTTTTTGGGTTTGATGTTAATTTTTTGCAACATGACCAGATTGGTATGGACAGATTGTGATCACTTTTTTCCATTCATTCTACTATGAATACTTGTCTTGCCAGATTAGTAGTTCGGTTGTTGCCAGATTGGTATGAACAGATTGTGATCACACCTTGTTCATACAAAATGATCTTGTTCTGAAGGAACACAAATTCCTTGAGCAATATAGTTTTCACACAAATTCCTTTTGCAAAATGACTTTTACTGCAGTATTTTTTTGGTGTGGTCTGATGTCCAATTGGCAGAACACCCGGCTCTAAGTTTTGCAAATCTTGGCTATGACTGTTTCAAGTTAGGTAATACAAGTAAATGGTTCAATGACTTAAGCCAAATAGGTGAACAACATCACAATATGAAGAGTGATTTCCTTGTGCCATTCTGTTGCTTATTTTGTCATCCTTGTAACATGACAATAGTAAGCTTATTTTTTTTCAGTTGTAGATCTTTTCCCAAGGTAATAGCAAGCAAGGACAGGTTAGAAGCACCAAATGATCATTTCACGCACAGAATCAACACCTTGGCCGTCATTTTGATATGAAAGAAAGCAAGAATCATAATACCAAACGTCAAAATATAATTGTCAACAAAGATTCATAATACCAAACGTCATGACATTAAGAAACAAAATTCATAATACCAAACGTCTCAACATTCCCCAATTAGACAGGAAAAACTAAACCAAAATAACCACTGCTTCATTCTGAACCAAATAAATGTGCCACCAAAATACAAGCGATGAAACCTACAAAGAAAGTCGCAACAAAGGCCAAAGGTCGATCATTGGCCTCGCGTCCACCACGAATTGATTTTCCAACGGCCTTGCCGAAGTGGAAGCACCAACGCTTGTTTGATGTTGGGATCGAGCCATTCGCCTTCTGAATTCATCCTCGTGAAACCGTAACAGTGCTTCTTCGGCTTCATCGTACGTAGTGTACCTTTTATGCACGCTCCCTGAGTATCGGTTAGTCTCGACTTTCGCTTCCTCCCAACTTGTATAAATCCCAGGATTGCGCCCAATGAACACCACCCAGTATGGCATTGCTACATAGGAATCACGGCAGATAATTTCAATCAAAACTCTTGTAGCTATCAGCTTTGCATTTCAATAAATATGAATCATCGCTCTTAAACATTAAAGAAAAGATAACTTCGACAACTTTGCTCCCAGATTCCAACATGATTCTCAAAACACTCAATAATGGTATTAGTTATCAAGCTCCTCCCACTAGGGACTAACCACATAGGCAAAGCATGTTAAACCAGCAATTATGTTCATACTACTGATGTCATGACATCTAGGTAGCAAATGCCATTTGCAGTCTACAAGTTCAAAGCGGTGCAATACTCAAGTCTGTTGGAATCCTATAACTAACCTTCTGCACTATTACACAAAGTGATTGCAATATTCCTAATAACAAACATGTTCATGCTCCCCAGCATTCTTACCGTAACTCCAAAAAAATCGATTTGTAACAGAAAAAACAAATTTTGAGCCCTAGATTTTCGATTTGGAACAAAAAAATCGATTTTCGAGCCCTAGATTTTCAATTTGTAACAAGGTTTTCGATTTGTAACAAAAAAAATTTCGAGCCCTAGATTTTCTATTTCTAACAAGGTTCTTCGATTTGTAACAAAAAAATCGAACCATCGAATGAGAGAGAGAGTGATACGAACCCAAAAAACAAATTTCGAGCCCTAGATTTTTGACTTCGAACAAAGCTTTTCCAGTACGCGCGAGAGAGAGAGAGAGAGAGAGAGAGAGAGAGAGAGAGAGAGAGACGAACCTTGAAGTTGGATTCGACTCCAGAGAGTTTGATTTCTTCTTCGATCCGATTTTCCTCTTCTCCCTTCCAAATCGCCTCCCCCTCTCTCTCTCTCTCTCTCTCTCTCTCTCTCTCTCTCTCTCTCTTCCTCTCTCTAAACCAGCGTAAAATGAGAGAGTGGCTTTTCTTTTGACCGATGGATCAATAGGACCCGAATACTCCGCGACCCGGGTTATTTTTAACCCGTGAGATATTGTTTTCATTTCAGCCGTGAGATCTTCACGGACGGCTCAGATTCATGTCTTGGATTGAAGCCTCAATCCACAATCCTAGATAGGATCAGCCCTAAAAGGGGATAAAGAAAATAATTTAGCTTGAAATTAAAAGGGGTTAAGCGAATGTACAACCTACAAGGGGCATACCCCAGGGAGGTCAAAATCAAAATAAAAGAAAATTGCGTACTCCCCGGCACAACCCGCCGGGGTGGGAAAATAGGATGCTCTTGCACAACCCACAAGAATAGGGATAATTATACATAAAGGTTTTAAAACATGTTTTTTCATGATCTGAACCGTCCAATGTGTTCAAAAAGTGTTTTCAAGGGTCCCCACGAAAAATCGTCCAAAACAAATATCGAGAAGGGCTTGATCCGAGCAGTTTTTGTGAAAAACTGCACATATACAGTTTTATGAAAAACTGCTTAGATCAAGCCCTTCCCGGTATTTTTTTTTTTGACAATTTCCAGCGTGGACCCTTGAAAACACCTTTTGAACACATTGGAAGGTCCGGGATTCCTAGGTCCGGAACTCATAGTTCCAAATCAAATTTTCATGATCTGAACCTTTCAATGTGTTCAAAAGGTGTTTTCCAAGGCCCACACGGGAAATCATAAAAAAAAAATACCGGGAAGGGCTTGATCCAAGCAGTTTTTCGCAAAACTGTAAATATACATTGGACGTCTCGGATCATGCAAAAACTGCTCGGATCAAGCCCTTCCCAGTATTTTTTTTTGGACGATTTCTCACGAGGACCCTTGAAAACACTTTTTAAACACATTGGACGGTTCGGATCATGCAAAAACATGTTTTAAAACCTTCAAAACATCAATATAATAAAAGTTATTTTAGGAGCTATTTATCTGCGCAAAAAAATATATATATATAATTGAAATAAAATTCCCATTAGTTTCTTTTCTTGGTAAATGAACAACTAGATTTTAATTTTCTTACATAATTCCTTTTTCAAATGAACACTTATAGGAAAATAGATTTTCTTTTGTTTTACTTCACTTCAATTCAATTTTCCCAGGATATACTTCCCTGCACAACATTCTTGACAACTGAACGGAGTCTTATGAAAAGTTTTTCGGAGGAGCTAATGGTTGGGTTAGTATTCTGGGCTACTTTGGGAATGGGCACATGGAGAATTAAAGGATTGCATGTGGGCCAAAAATAGATGTTGGTTTTTCTGGGGAGGGGCTTATAGAAATGGGATGTTGGAGTAAGGGAAATTCTGTTTGAGGAAGGGAGTGGGCTAAACTCTGTTGATAAGTTGGAGAAGTCCCATTTGATAAAAGGAAGCAAGAAAAACCAAGTTACTAATTAGGAAAACAAAGAAAGGGGGTTGAGAGCTTCTCTCTCTAGAATTTAGAGAGAGAATGCACTCCCCTCATCTCCTATCCCAATTTTTACAAAATCCAACAATCTGTTGGTTTTAAACTTCACCAGTTCCAATCAACACCCGGTTTCTCCGTGGGCTGGACAAATCATATTACTTCACACTGTGTGAAGGTTATCAATGGGGTTTTCCCAAATCTCATGTTCCACTGATGGTGTTCACAAAGGTTTCCACCACGTCCAAGATGGACCATTTATCATGGGGTTGCCAATCATGGGTCTGTTGTCCCCACTTATCCAACAGCTGTGGGGTAGTATATCCCCAGTTTCGGCATGAAGTTTGTAAAACATGGATCTGTGCTGTGCTTCCACGCCATGGATCTATAGTCGAAATACACATGAACGCGCTACAGATTGGGGTTTCGCTTCTGATACTGCTGTTGTCTTCCTCGCGTAACAGTTCTCCTCCATTATGGGTCGTTGGTGTCACGGTGGAGGGGGTAATACCACTTCGGATCCTGGCGCATCGGTAAGTCTAAGGCAGTTTTGGAACATAACTCTTTATCTTACGCGTTTGTTACTATTTCGCTGTATATCCTTGAGATCCATTAATTGTTCAGTTGTCGTTCTGTTGGGGTTAACTCTACGATGTTTCACCCAAAAGTAATTAGATTTTGGATTTTGAATTTCTGGGTTAAGGATTACTTCGTTTGTGTGGTGTCCATGGTTCCTTTCTCCATATTTTTTCTGGGTTTTTACCTGGAAAATCTGGGTTGATGTTGAAGATTTGGTGTTTTGGAGAAGAAGCATCAGGTGGGACCCACGACTAGCATATGTCTCACGCTCCAGAGATGAAGTTGGGGAACTAGAGAGTGAGCCCACTCTCTCTCGTGAAACTGGGCATTGGTGCTATGACCATTGGTCCTGAACGTAAGCTAAGTAAAGCCAGCCAACAACTACTCTGGTTTGCGCAGTGCGTGGGACAGTGGGACCATTTTTGGTCCTATATGTTAATGGAGTAAAGGTTGAAGTCTACTCTATTCAGTCAAAACTTCAACTTTTGTTATAGTGGTTTTCCACTACACGCAATGTGGCTTTTCCCAGAAATTGAAAATGGATGGAAATTTCAACAGCAACCTTTGGTCCAAGCGGTGCAAATCTTCCAACCGTTTGATTTTATTGGAAAAGGTTGACACAGTGCTTTAAAGCTGTCCCCTATTCATGCGTGATGGCTCTAAGTGGGGCCCAATGTTGGAAAATGGAAGTGGTTTTGTCCCCTTTGCACCACTTCAACAAGTTAAGCATGTGGCTGGCATGTACCTTTCAATTGGCCACTGTGCCGCACTATCCAATATGGGTCCACCTCAAGTGGAAACTGCATTATCAAACTACGGTTTATATAATTTTGTATTTTTGCTTAATTATTCCTACCCAGCGGGTTGTGCTAGGACCTCCAAAATGCCCACCCCGGCGGGTTGTGCCAGGGAATACGCAATTTTTCTTCCTTTTCTTTATTTTTATTTTGTCCTCCCTGGGGTATGCCCCTTGTAGGCTGTACATTCGCTCAACCCTTTTTAATTTCAAGCTGAATTACCCAAAAAAAGAAGTCCCATTTGATGATAATGGGCCAGTCTCTACATCCACAGAAGATAGTCCGAGAACTCTAGGCTAGCCCTTCAGTTTTACTACCAAGATTGGCGGGAATTAAATTTTGTGAGATCTCCTTCTGAAACATACCATGATCAGCCGTATCACCAATCTTTTCTTGAGAATCCACGCCTCCGAAATCCTTTCTACCCAAAATTTGCTCAAAATTTGAAATTCGAACAGCTTCTCCCCCTCGATTACCACCAGTATTTTCGGACTTGCTATTACTAGATTTTTCCAGTGAGGTTGGCATCCATCTATTCCCACTAGGCCTGTACTTCCTCCATCCAGATGATTTGCTCGGAGAGACTCTCAGCCAACTCCCATATTGATCCCCTACGAAAATTCCATTATGCATGTCTTGGCTCTGTTTAAGACAACTCTTCTTTTCATGGCCAAGGAAGCCACAATAACAGCAAAAGGTGGGGAGCTTCTCATAACAAAACTCGACCCAGAATGGCTCTCCCTCGTCGACTTCAACTTCATGCCTCTACGAAGGGGAATTGTGATATTGATATTGACTAAAATCCACATTAATCTACCCTCATGATGGCAGAGACAGGCATCGCAATGTCCAAGACTTCTCCCATACTCGAACCAATTTTTGTTCCAACCTTCGAGGAATAGAACTGGAGGGGGAAGCCCCAAATTTGGATCCAAATTGGCGATTCCTGGAACACCAAGTTTTGTAACTTCACATCCGAATTCTATCTTGTCAAGACTAAAAAGCTATTATTGAAAAACCAAGGTTTACCAGCCAACACACAAAGAATGTTCTCTTCTTTACCAAACACAAACTGGAACAAGTTGTTGCCAATTTCCACCCCTTTGAATCCGGATGGATTACCACACAAAGGTGCCATGGTATACTTGAACCCATGAAGACTGATAGCTTTTGACAAGACCACCTTCCCAATAATACTCAGGTGACACTCCGCTTCGCTGAGTTTGATATCCTCCTCAGACCTCAAGAATCGTGACTTCTTTGGATTCCTCCTTTGTGAGAGTAAAAGACTTGAAACGCAAAGAGAGATCATCACTCCGACGACATGCTACACAAATGGGGTAGTAGGAAAATGATAGGATGACTATTACGATAGTTTTTGATATATAAAGAAAAGGAGAGCGAAAAAAGATAAGAATGGCTGAGAGAGATTATGGGAGTGAACAGAAAGAAGAAGAAAGAGGTATTTAGAACCAGGGACTTATAGATCTAAACAAACTTTGCCGCCATGGCCGGAGAGACTAAAACTTGCAAAAGCAAGACAAAACCTCTCCACGAGAGGAACTCTAAAAATGGTTAGAAAATGGTTGTTGCTCTCCCAAAGTAATGTATTTACCATGCCTCCTTAGATGAACTAATAGAGACATATCGGGTTGAAACTTGGGACCATCATTCTTACTCTAATAGTTTTACTTCCTAATTTTCACATCCTCCCATATGTAATTTTTTCCTCATTTAACTTTTTCAATTTTTTGGACCGTGTTCACAGGTTTACGCCGGTCGATATCATAGAGATGGTTTTCTTGCATCGCACATGCACCATTAATCTCATCCATTCATAACCCGTTCAATGCACAGGTCAACAGAAAAAGTTCACATTTGCTTTTTTTTTTTGTCCCATGCATCGAACGGGTACAATGCTAGTACATTTCCTACAGCACCCAATGTTTTTCAAGACATTTTGAAAAATTTGGAAATACGATTCCAATATTTGAAATTGAACTTGAAAATACGATTTCAAGTCTTGAAGACTTTTTTTTAGAATCCAAGGAAATGAGGTTCCAAGGTTTGATCGGATCTTACAAATACGATTGCTTTCTTGTTCCCCTCCTCGAAACCTAGATATCCCCTGGCGTACAGGAGGCCTTTGAACGATTGGAACCCGGTAACAGAGATTTCACCCCAAAGAATGTCCAGAGTGAATAACATATATTTCGCGCCATTTGGTGAAAGCTTTGCATCTCAGGAGTGGCATCGTCAAGATTTTTTTCGAAAATCCTTTGGCAATACAATTCCAATAATTAGACTTGAAAATATGGCTTCAAGATTTGGAGTTTTTTTTTTTTTTAATCCTTGGCAAAACGATCCCAAGGTTTGATTGGAACTTGAAAATTCGATTTCAAAGTTTTTTTTTTTTTTGAGATCCTTTGGAAATACGATTCCAATGTTGGAAAATGAACTTGAAAATACGATATCAAGTCGTTTTTGAAGTACTTGGAAATACGATTCCAAGGTTTGAGATTGAAAATTAAAATACGATTTCAAGACTTAGAGATTTTTCCTGAATACTTGGAAATATGATTCCAATGTTCGACACTTGAAAATTCGATTTCACGATTTCTTTAGATCCTTTGGAAATACGATTCCAATGTTTGAAATTGAACTTGAAATTCGATTTCAAGTCTTTTTTTAGAATACTTAGAAATAAGATTCCGAGGTTTGAAATTGAACTTGAAAATACAATTTCAATATTTTTATTGAGAATCCTTTGGAAATACGATTCCAATGTTTGAAATTGAACTTGAAATACGATTTCAAGTTTTAGAATACTTAGAAATAAGATTCTGAGGTTTGAAATTGAACTTGAAAATTCAATTTCAATATTTTTATTGAGAATCCTTTAGAAATACGATTCCAATGTTTGAAATTGAACTTGAAAATACGATTTCAAGTCCTTTTTGAGAATCCTTGGAAATAGGATTCCAATATTTGAAATTGAACTTGAAAATACGATTTCAAGACTTAGAGATCTTTCCTGAATACTTGAAAATACAATTCCAAGTTTGAAATTGAACTTGAAAATATGATTCCAAGGATTGAAATTTAACTTGAAAATACGATTTCCAGTCTTAGAGATTTTTTTTTTTGGTTAAAAATCCTTAGAAATTCAATTCTAAGGTTTGATGACAAAAATTATGCTTATACTCATTTCTTTTTTTTTAGTGTCTCCATGCCCATTTTTTTCGTTGCTAAATGGCTGAGAGTCTGCTACTTCCCGGTTGAGTTGCCATGAGGTTACCCTATTGCTCGACAAAATTTTAGCAAGATGTTGGGTCCAAGTTGCCATCCTTCTGTTATTGTATCAGATAGGGAATTGACCTTGATGAATGCTATACAAGTTCTTTTCCCCTTAACTACAAATCTTTTGTGTGCGTGGCATATTGAGAAAAATATTTTGGTAAATTGCAAGCCTTGCTTTGAAACTCAAGATGATTGGACCACGTTTTTGTCTACTTAGAACGAAGTGATAAACTCTCAAGATGAGGAGGCATTCAATGAAGCTTGGAAATTAGTTGAGCTATTGTATAAGGATAAGGAAAAAGTGGTATGTTATATTCGAAAGCCTTGGCTTCCATTTAAAGAGCGGTTTGTGAACGCATGGACTAAAAATTGTGCCATTTCGGAAATCTCTTTTCATCAAGGGCAAAAGGTACACATGGAAAATTGAAGAAATATTTACAAATTTCAACCGGTGATCTCTATCAAGTGAAAAACAAGATATGCCTTGCAATTGAAAATGAATTTAAAGAGATAACAGCCCAATTCTCAAGTAAGAGGATTCAGATACCTCACTCACAAGTGAAACAATTACTTCTTTAAGGAACACATCGCCATTGTATCATCATTTGCTTTGCGGGAACTATTTGATCAATATGAGACAATGAAATCAACATGTACGAGGCACTTCATGACGAGTATGGGTCTTCCTTGCGCACATAAGATGATTGATTGGAAAGTTAAGGTGTTACCGCTGGATGCAATACACTCACAATGGAGGATTGATATGAGATCCTTTGCTAGTTCAGGTGGGGGAGAAATCAATTTGAATGGGGGCAAATTCAAAAGTTTAGTTCGTGAGTTAGAAGATAAATATCTAGAGTACAAGCTAAAGAGAACGTGTTCGTGAGTTAGAAGATAAATATCTAGAGTACAAGCTAAAGAGAACGTGTTCAAGAGAGAGTTTCTCAACTTGTAAATCCATCACTACTGTTGGTTATTGAGCCAAATATTCTAACTCACAAAGGACGTCTATCGGGGTCAAAGAAAAGGTAAAGAATCTTGTTCTACAAGGCGGGATGCATCAAAATTTGAGATTGTGGAGGCAACACGAAAATGTAGAATTTGCAAAGGTATTGGACATAATAGTCGAACATGTAAAGGCAAATGGGAGGCGAATGCATCAGCTCCAACTCATGCGGAAAACATAGACGATGACGGAAGTACCATGAGCATAATGTACTTGACACACCTGAGTGCTTTGGTTGGATTGACCCCTACTTCACGTAAGTTTTATTTTTTTTTATTCTTACACTACGATGGTATTGTTTGTAAGTCTTCGACATAATCGCAACTAATTAAAATCACAACTTTACCCTTTTTTTTTTTTTTTGGCAGGAGATAATATTTGTCTTCCCTACTCAATGCTCACAAGCATCATGACTAAAAGAAGGATTTACCACATCTTTTTGAACAAATGGTTTTCAGTTTTTTCTACAAGGGACGACTTATTGTTTCAGCCTTCAAGTAGTAGTTTAGATTAGGAATGTTGTTTGAGATTTAATTTTGGTTTTTTTTATGTGAGGAAGTGGCCTAGCATTTTCATATCTTATTATATTATATGTCGACAGTTATTAAGGAATTTTCTTGAATGATGATTTACTGAATGGGGATTTCTACCTTTATTGGCATTTTTAAAATTTTTCTATTGGGTAATCACATGAGGAGTGAAGGTTTTTTCTTCTCTTTTTTAGTAGGAGAAGTATAGTTATAATGGTGATTGTTGAATCATGTGTTTGTTTATTATAGTTTGTAAAAACATAAAGAAAAGAAATGTTTACTTGAGTATTGTGCACAGGAAAAAAAACTAGGAAAGGTGAGAAAAAGTAGGGTTTCTAGTTTCGACAATCATGATCAGTTTATTAGTACTATGCACTTAGTAGCTTAGGAGTCAGGTAGTTTAGGATTACGTCTTCAAGTACTGAGGGTAGTTAGGGAAACCAAATTTATGACTCGCAACATTTGACCAAAAGAGGACAAATAAGTCTTTGTTCCCATCAGAGCAATAAAGGCTCGTTGCACTAGAGAAAGCCCTCGTGGCATTAGCTGGGCTCTCTATATATATTTTTTATGGAAACTGATGGTGGATGATGGAAAAAATTGATGAACCAAAAATAGGTCTTGCTAAAGTGTGCCCAATGGGCACACAATAAGCACACAAACAAACAAAAACAACACATACTCCAATACACCTTTTTCACTTTTCAATACACTTTCACACTTAACGTGTGCCTATTGGTCACACGTTAGCATTTTCCCCAAAAATATACTTGTTTATTGGATTAATTTTGGTTTTATTAAAAAAATTAGTTTTAACTATAATTCTATATTTTTTGGATTTGTTTCGTCGAGAGGAACTAATAAACCAAACTTGGCGCAAAACTAATAAATGTAATTTTTTTAATAAAGACAAAATGAATAAATTAAAAACTAATTTTTGATTTTTTTGTCGTAGGAGGTCTTAATTTGTGAGACTTTACATATGGGTGATTCTATTTGCGTCCCATTTACTACTTCATACCACCCGGCAAAAATAAATGTCAAAACCCCTTCTGCAAAAAGTCCATTTTGCCCCTCAAGTTACTACATACCAACCCATTTACACAAACCTTTTTTCCTCTTATTACTACATACCAACCCACCCACTCCTTCTCCCCCAAACCTCTTCTTCTCCCTCTTATTCCTACTGTTCATCCTTCTTCTTCCCCATTGTTAGGTTAAAAAAATTTCATACTTGTTCCTACATTCTCCCCCTCCATCCCTCATCTCTTTCAATCAATGGAAAATTTTGATGAGTCAATGGAGGGATCCTCTCCCTCACTTCAATTACAAGAAGAACTTCGGAAGATAATGGAACAACTTTGAACTCCAAATTCACCAAAAGAGTCCGCCATAGAGAAGGCTGTGACCTTAGAAGAAAACATGGAAGTGGAGAGTGAGGCTGGTATCCCGGAAATGAAGGCTTTCGAGCAAAAAACGACCCAACAGATAACCCATTTTTTCCCAACTTAGTAATCTGTCCGTTTGTTCGACACAGTAATGCAGTACCGAAAAACGTCATATATTTCGGTATATAACTCCCGAAATTGGGTAAATATTTCAACAATTGAGTTCCAAAATTGATACATTATTTCGGTAGTTATAAACCGAAATTTAGACATTATTTCGGTAGTTATAAACCGAAATTTGACACCAGCAAAACTAATCTTGATAAGTTGTTGTGGTATTTTTTAAGGGCTATGCTTAGACACATGGTAGTCGCACAACGGGGTCAGTAGGTGGCGTATATGATCAACGTGCAAACACTTACCAAAATATCAAAATACATCATCATATCAACATACATAAAAGTCATACATAACCAAAGTCTAACCATATCCATCCAAAATACATCACAATTGTGGTCCATCCACAAAAAAAAAAAAAATACATAACCAAAGTCCATCACAGTCTAAACATACATAACCATAAAGTCCAAGGTAGACACATTTTCTGCGTCGCCTACACCGACGTTGCTAGATAGTCCATTCCTAAATGGGACCTCCTGCTCCTGATCCTCCAACTCCTCCTCGGTCTCAGCCTTCGCCTCAGCCTCCGCCTCCTCCACATGAGGGGGCTGCTCTTGGGGGAGGGCATCAATACGACGAACCCGTTTGCCCTTCCGGGTCTAAGTAACCTCCGAACTCTTGCGTCGCCGGTTAGAAGCTGTTTGCCGCTCACGTACCGTATCTGTTTGTAACACATCACAAAATAAATGATAAGCATAAATGAAATTATAAGCACTCGGCAAACATCAACACTCCCCCGCATAACGTGAGCTATTATAATAACAAACCCCCAACTTCTAATCACAAATAAAATGATAAGCACATGAAATTCTAAGTTTTGGAAATAAACTACCGAAAATATGCTCCATATTCGAGATTTAGCTGTCGAAAAACTAGGTATACTTTAGAAGTTAAATCCCAAAAGTTGTAGGAAATTTCGGTAGATAATTCCCATTTGATCATTGCCCAAATAATTGGTATTGACATTTTTGACTTCTAACTACCGAAATTTATATCGTTTTTCGGGAATTCTATACCAAATTCCTTCGACATCAATGGCGGTTCAACTTACAAAATTTCAGTCCAAACAGCTCCCGATCAACCAATCTCACTTGAAATTAACAACTATAAAGCGATTTTTCAGGAACCTTTCAGCAACCTTAGAAAGATCTATATGATATATGTATATATATACATATACATTTAGATATACATACATATATATGTGTGTGTGTGTGTGTGTATACTGAGTAAAAAATGAACACACCTTTTAGTTCTGGGTCGGATCTGAGCTGTTTGGTCGTCGTCGTCGTCGTCGCGACAATGGTGGTGGTGGTCGCCGGTCGAAAGGGCAGTGGGCGGTGATGGGTGATGGGTGTTGGGTGTTTTGGTGTAGTGGTGATGGAGTATGGGAGAGGAGAAGCCGTGGGTTATGAGAAAGGGAAGAGGGAGAGTTTTTTTTTTAAATTTGGGAGAAAAATTAAACCAAGGGTATTTTGAAAACTTTATCGGGATATTTAAAGCAAAAATGTGAAATTTCCATGTCAGCTGGGATGTAGGTAGAAATCTGGTGGTATGAAGTTATAAATGGGATGCAAATAGAATTAGGGTTTGTTTGGAACATAGAGAAAAGAAAGGAAAAGAAAGGAAAGTTTAAAAATTTTCCTCTCCTTTGTTTGGTTTGAGAAGAAAAAGAAGAGAAAATGACTCAATAGAGTAGTAGAAATAGTGAAATTTTCTCCTTATTTTCTTTACACTTTTCTTCCTCTTTATTTTCCTTTCCTTTCTCTCATTTTCTACAAGTTCCAAACAGACTCTTACCCTTACATATTCGTTGAGAAATTTTTTTGGGCCCGTTGAAATGAATTATACCCGTTGGAAATCAGCCCGCTGGAAAAAATCGGAAAAAATCAGCCCGGTGGACACCATCCACGTTCTCTCTCTCTCTCTCTCTTCCCCATTTATCTGTGTCTCATCTCTCTCTCTCTCTCTCAAACTCAATTGGTGAAACCATCGCCAAACCATGCAACCGATCGGACGACCCTCTTCCGGACTCCGATCGGCCCCATCCTCTCTCTCTGTCCGATCAAACCCCTCTCCGTCTCTGAAAATTGATCAGCCAACCCTAAACCCTCAAATCGACCACCCCAAACCCTAACTCCAATCGGCCATCGCTGAAGAGATTCCGGTGTTGAACGTGAATACTGAGGTTGATTTCGGAGGAAAGAGCAGATAATGTTGTTGATGATGATTTGTCGGATCAAGTCCTCACCTTGGCTATCCCCGAAAGGTCACCACTACGTACTACCTTTGTTGGATTATCGGCTGGTAATGATGTGGTTCCCTTTCATTCAGAGGAGCTCCATGAACCTCTGCACCAGAGCGAGGAGGGGGAGGTTTTGGTCAATGGCAAGATGGAATCTCCTGATTCAAGAAGTAAAAACATCACAGCAAAAAACCTTGAGGGAAACGGAAGTTATGCACATGTGGAGCACAGATCATTTGGTTTTGGAACAAAAAATCAGGATTATAACCCTCGGAAGGTACTAGTTTCTGTTTGCTTCTTTGCTGTACTTGCTCGGCAAAGGGTTTTGTTGTTCAATTGATTATTTTCTTCTTCTTTACGTACATGATGTTCATGCCATCACACATCTGGCCATTCTTTCGCTGTGAGGTTTTGTTTTCCTGTACTTGCTTGTGTAACTGTGGAAGTCCAACTTCTTTTGGAAAAATTTCCCCCACCTCTAAGAAAGGGAAAAGGAAAAACAAACAAATCCAGAAAAGAATACACGACTAAACAAAGGGGATAGTGAGGAGGTATATTGTCATCATGTAGAATCTTGTTCATGCTTTCTGTTATTACTTCTTTGTTTTTGATGTGAATGATCCATTTGATTTCGTTCTGTGAATGACTTGAATTTTGTCGGGGGTTCTTTTTGGCCTTGTTCTCCTCTTAAATAACTGTTGTACTTCGTGTCCAGATTAAATGATTGAGGTGGCAGTCATCATGGTACAATGTGTTCTGTCACGTTATTTCTTCCTTCTGCTGATGAGCTAATATCATCACATTTCTTGTTCTGTAGATTAGGTAGGTTTTTTCCTCTCCAGGTTTGCGAATTGAACCCAAAACATTTGAAATCAAAGCTCTAATACGGTGTTGGCTTTCGTGTTTTACTTATGATGACATGAGTTTTCGGAAGGATTGAATCTATACACACATTTGGATTGTTTTTTCTCCCGAAGCTATTTCATTTGGGATTAATATTACTGGTAGATAATGTTGTAGATGCTGAAAGCTAGGGATAATCAAACCTCATACTTGAAGTACCTTTCTCTTTTATAAAACATTTGTTTATACGGCTTGGTTTTGAGGCATGACTCATTTAGTTTACCTTTTCTTGCCAAAACTAGCCAAATCTGTTTCTATTTGGATGTTTCTATTTGGAGGATGGGGCGGCTGAAGTCTCAACATCCGCATCCTCGTCACATGTGAATCAAGACACTTCATCCATGACAGATGCTGGTAAAAATGACCTAGCAAAAAAGTTAAGGCTGCAATTGCTCAAAAGCAATTGGAGAGCGATACAGGGAAGACCAATGGTGGAGACCTTTTACACCTAATGCAGTTTGTTCTGAAGGAAAATGTAGTTGACATGGATGGTTTGGTATGTATAATACATTGGTTAAACATGGTTATGGGTTTTCCATTTATTCCTGACACATTGGCTCGTTGAATGTTGCATTTGTCATGGTTTTGAGCATTTCCGCTAGTTATTGTCTACACATATTATTTTTGTCCCTTTCCATTTTGAGAGTGGGAGAAGAATGAAACCTTCAATCTGTTCGCTTTGAACTTTGACAAAATTTCTCCTCCATATTTTATAGTGGTGTTATAGGGAGTCTAAACTGGCCAAGTTTTTTTTTTTTTTTTCAATAACTGGCTGTCCTTGTTTTCTGATGAGAAATTGTATTCAGGTGATCAAGTTAGTTTTAGGTATTAGAATGTATTAAAATATACTTACGATTGTGGATATCTTCTTGTTTATTCCCGCATTATAGTTAACATCTCTGCCAATAGTTGTACCGAATTGCTTGTTCTTGATGATTGCAGTAACGTAGGTTTGGTGGGACTCCTGATTGTAAAGCACCTTCAAAGTAGAAAGTGTATCTCATGTTTTCCCTGAAACTTCTTCGTATATTTCCAAAAGCTGTCACTCATGACATGACCCAGATTGATTGACCCAATGGGAATCGCCTAGTGAACCTTCTCATAACACAAAGGGAGCAAACTTGATTCTCGTGGAGGATGAATCTAAAATATATCAGATTGCCCAAAGGCCACTGAGGCTAAAGATTACAAGCACTAATTGAGCAAATAGACATGCTTGCTCACATAATGCTTCTGATTGGCACCTAAATAAGGAGGAAGGTGAAGCTATAGGCTCCCTGCTCTCTCTTGTACTTGCAAACCCACGATCCAATAAGTTTTCAACAATGATACATGTACAACAAAAGTCTCCAACAAGTCTCCAACACACTCACATAGTGTGTGGATCCCACACACACTTCACACTCAACTGTGTGTGGGATCCACACATCATGTGAGTGTGTTGGAGACTTATTGGAGCTAGTTGTTGTACACCTATCATTTTTTATAAGTTTTTACTCCTCAAGTTAAGTTCCCGTGCTGTTGCCCTACCAAATAAAGCTCCTCAAGTTAACTTGACTCTGAATGCTATGCCTCCTCTCCAAACTAGAGTATGTTTGGACCGGCACTCTTCGCCACATTCCCCCATTCTGTAGCTAGTGAAAGGCAGGAAGTCACCATGTCGCTGCTATTGCTTTTCCAAGAACCCACCCCATGGGTTCCCAGAGTGTCTCATGTTTATTAATGCCCCCAAAATCATGTAAATCTCATTGTCTTATCCTGCATCTGTACCACAATAAAGAAATGGTAAAGTTTGATTGATGTATGCGGTTTACTTCTCATTTAGATTGCAAATTCATAAAATTTCGAAGGCATTATTTTTGAACGAATGGCTTGAAATCATAAGTTGGTTCCTATGCTAAATTGGATTTTGGTTATTTGTCTTGTGGTTTTCCACGGAACATTTGTTAGTAGACTCTCAATGGTGCTTGGGTACAAAAATGCTTTTTGTTCTGATTCTATCCACTTTTTCAGCTTTTACTTATTTTGCCACTGTCCCTGTTCTAGTGGTATCTCTTGGTTTGTGAAACGTATTACAGCATGTCTACAACATCCTTTTCCAATTGTGATGCCGTTGTAAGCTTCAAGCAAATTTTCCACTTGCTATTTAGGAAATTTCTTCTTACTTTTGGCTGTGGTTCGTCCGTATCATAGGTTGTTGAGTTCAGCAAATTGGTTGCATCTTTGAGACCAGATGAATCAAAAGATGTGATTGTATCTGCCACTCAGAAATTGATAGGTTTCTTTCATCAACGTCCAGAGCAGAAAATTGTTTTTGTCACATAGTATGGTTTGCTTCCCTTAATGGAATTACTTGCCTTAATGGAATTACTTGAGGTTCCATGAACTCGTGTATGTCATATTACGAGCTTTCTGAATTATCTTGTTTCTTTGACGTTATTCTTACCTTGGCAGTTCAACCCTTTATTTCTTTACCACTTCAAGGATAATTGTTTTTAATTTGCAGGTTATATGTTCAGTGCTTCAAGTTCTAAATCGGATAATCAAAGACAACACTGATTTTCAGGAAAATGCGCTTGTCTTGTTGGTCTCGTAAGTACTATACACTCGGGTTTATATTCTCATATCAGACTGTCGTTATATTAGTATTGCAATAACTGTGACACAATATTTTGGTTGCATGCATGTGTGAAGTGAAGTCTTATACAAGTGTGAGGGCACCCTCACTTCATAAGGGGTAGCTTTTGGGGTTGAGTTCTACCCAAGATTGTTGCAACCCGGAATATTCCATTAGATATACTAGAGAGAGAAACTCCCAAAAGGGATACAAAGAGTTAAACTCTTGATAATATATTCTTGAAAATGATAAAAGCTACTAAATGAAAGACCCCCTTACACTATTTATACTACCCCATACATTAAAGACACAAAATAACACTACCCTTAAACTACTACATCAAAGACCGTGTAACATGGTATCAGAGCTGGGTAACAGAGATGGGGAGGGTGCTTGTCTCTCGCTTGACGAGGTAGGTGCTATAGAGTGAGCACGCTGCGCGTGAGAGAGGGGGTGAAGCGAAGTCCCACATCGCTTGGATACCAAAGTAATATGAAGTATATAAGTGTGAGGGCAGCCTCACTTCATAAGCTAGCTTTTGGGGTTAAGTTCTACTCAAGACTGTGTAACAGCATGCTACCAAGAGGTTTATTAGATAATTGTTTACTAGTGAGATTAGAACTAAGAACCTTGGACACCTCTAAGAAATGCCAAAGTGAAAGATATGTAATTTGCCCCTATGATAGCATACAAGCGTATTTTTACCATAAAGAATTACGAGATTGTTATAGATATTTATTTATTGACATTTTACCTGCCATGTTTGCGTCTTTATTTTTTGAAAATTGTTTGTCGGGGTGTCCATTTTGTGCTGTATTTGTGTTTGTCCATATCTGTGCCTCTTATTATCACTACATTATGTATCGAGTTTTCCAAGTCCAATTAACCTTTAAAAAAAAAAAATCCCTATGAAGTGGGAAAATTAGAGGCTTGTTAGGAAATAATGCCATTGAATTCAATCGAGCATATTAATACCCCCAAAAAGTTGGAATTCCCAAACAGGACCATGTGTGTGGGACAAAGGCGGTACTATTTATTTGCACGTAGTTTTCGTATTGAAATATATTGCGAGTTGCGAGTGGCATATTGCTTTGCAGTTTTATTCTTGCTGAGTTACCTGTCAGATTCCCGTGGTCATGGGTTTTGCGGTACATGATCGTCCTCGAGAAGTTTGTATGGAAGCAGCTTGTTCTTGCAGCAGCATTGTCAATCCAGGTATAAATTTTGTTTCTCCACTTCGTGTGCTATAAATATGTTATGCCCGATTTCAAGATTGTGGAATGACTGGAGGGTTTCTTGCAGCTCTCTGAAATTGCAAATGTTTATATTGCTTGCCAAGGAATAGCTGTTTTGGTGGGCTTTCTAGAGGCTGATTATGCAAAGTACAGGTTTGGAGCTTGTTTGCTACAAGTGAATATTTATGTTGTCATGTACAAGCTATAAGTTTCATGTCACAATATGGTTTAGGTGGGTCTAGGACCGAAAACATGACTCACGAGATAGGGCGTCACGTCCCTTTTTTTTTGGGTAATTAAGCTTGAAATTAAAAAAAGGCTTAGCGAATGTATAGCCTACAAGGGGCATACCCCAGGGAGGACATAGAAAAAAGGAAAGAGAAAATTGCATGAAATAAAAAGGGGGGCCACGAGGGCTACATGAGGAATACGTAGGGGAAATTACATACAAAGTGTTTCTAGTCCATCTCAAGGAGAGGAAGGAGAAACACACGTCCTTGCATTTTGAAGTATGCAGTTTGTGTTATCAACTAAATGGGGAATGGGCACATAACTTAGGAATGAACATTTATGGATTTTGTTGCAGATTTTTAATCTTGAGCACTTTTTATGGATGTAACCACTATCAAATCAAACATTTGAAGTTTTGAACAAAAGGTGAAGAATGCTTAAGGTTAACTTTATTATTTATGTCCTTAACTTGCCCCCTCATGTGAAGCGGGCTAAACACGTGCAAGTATTTAAATTATCAGATAGGCAGTGAGGTTTTGAACATAGGATCTATTGCCTGCTCTAATACCATATTTGATTGTTAATCACCTAATCATCTAAATCTTAAGATGTTAAAGAAAGGGGTAACTTCATTATTTATATACTTAACAAAGCTCAACGTACCAGGATTTTTTAATGGGTCTAATGCTTTGAACTGAAACTCTGAAAGACAACGAGACCAAAAAAAAAAAAAAAAAAAATCAATTTTGCACAAGAGAGGGCCAAGATTGATGTGGTTTGGCCTAAGCTGATGTCTACGAACAATCACTACAAAGAAGGGTTTGACTAAAACAAAGAGAAAAAGTGCTTCAATGGTGATAGAGAAAATTTTTCAACTCTTTAATAATCCTTATTGAACCAAATCCAAGTTCTATACAAATCTTCTTTGTATAGTAAGACTGAAAGAGTCCCATGAGTTTCAAGTTCCTTGGACCAAATTAGTGAATGAAAGCCTTAATACATAGCCAAAAGGAGTCCTTACCTTTGTAGTGAGGAGCTCCTAAAGTGTGCTGCTCCCGCTCTAAGAAGCACGGACACATCTACAAGCCTCACGTTTCCGTGTCCGACACGTGTTGCGTCATGTCCGTCACTACACTCTCCGGACAAGTGTAGGATATTCTTAAATACTTGTCTAATTTTTTCCTTGTATTTCTTTTATTCAAACACATTGTAGATACTCTAGGACACACTGGCGCAACTCTTAGGACATGCTAAGGACATATAAAAGGTTAAAATCTAATTTTTAAAACTCGGCCATGAGTGGAAATTTCCATCGATATATAGTTCATGTTATGCGGACTGCTAATTTATCTTTATTGTATTGTTCTTAAATTTGATAGAAATAAAGATTTCATCATTTATATGAATTCATCATATACCTCTAATGCAAATGCATTTTATATTCGACATGTCCATGTCCTAATTTTTGAAGAAATAACATGTCTGCGTGTCTGTTTTGTGTTGTGTCGTGTCCGTATCCCGTATCCATGCTTCTTGCCTCCCACCTTAGGAGCGCGATTCTGTGCTCCCAACTAAGGAGCTTGACGGGAGCGAGCTTCTTACAAAGATTTCACAATAATGGTACAGAAAAACAGTAATTTATTACTTAGCTTTGTAAATTGATCCTCAATTTAGCTCATATGTATAGCCCAAGTTATTATATCTTGAAAAGAAAACCATGCATTCTAACACTAGCCCATATTTTTTACTTCCTAAAATGATTGTTGTTTTAAAGTGTATATTCAAAGGTACATTATATTTGTAGGATATACGCGTTCCTTTCACACTCCCACCCTTGGGAGCTCTTCTATATCCCCCCCGGTCCCATGCTTCTGTTCCCTCTCCCACTTCTGCCTCGTGCAACTAAGGTCCTTACCGATATAAACTATTTACCAATACAAACCAACTCTACACAAGTTTGCCAAACCTCTGTTTGGGGGAGGATTGTCACAAGACTAAGAAGTCCGCATTGCGTTCAGATTTGGTCAGACAGCATCCAGAATCGCTCCACTGCAGCTCGAGAATTGAGTTGACTGCTCGAGTGGTCTGCTGGAAAAGACTGCAAGAGAGAAACCAAGAGCATGTAACAAGCGCTCATTGACAACCGGAGCTGTCATTCCGAGACTGCAGCATTGAGTAAAAATTGAGCCAGGAAAAATCTAGAAATATCCACCTTCAAGAGATTTCCACCTGTTGTTTGCAAAACAACTGCATGCTAAACACAAAATCGAGCCGAAAAGCTCCATGCACCCCACCGTCCATCGTTTAGGGCACAGATCCTTCCTTAGTTTGAATGAAGATGAGGAGTTCGACCAACGACAACTTGCTGCGTTGCTTGTTCCAAAGGTCATTGCCTGAGAGTTTTTTTTGTGCCTCCTCTTTGTTTGTTTGGTCTCTGTTGTCGCTCTTGTTTGTGACTACTTTCTTTACTCAATTGACGGATATAGGTATCTGCAATTTTGGTTTCTGTGCGCCTTGGATTCCCAGGTTTTTTTTTGTTTTTTTTTCTTGTTTCTTTACTTTCTCTTGACAGGTTTTTAACTGATTGGGAGAACTCCTTGTCATGTGCTCTTGGAGCTGGTCCTCTTTTTGATGTTTCTGAGGAGTCAGATTATGTTCATACCCTTCTTGGTAAGAATTTCCTTCTTGCATTCATTCTTTTCTTGCATGAAAGTTTCTATTTTTGCATTAAGGTTTGAAGATCTGCTTATTACTCCACATTGATTTCCCTTCTACTTCAAAATTTCCGTAGTTAGTACCAAGTTGTGAAATGATGAGCCGCCAAAATGGACCCTCTGTTGGAGGTAATTGTCGAGAATGCTGGACAAGTATGTAAATTTGTTCTTAATGTAGTGGTAGATATGAAATTGTTAACCACCAACTCATCTAAAAGCTTAAGCTGTTAGAGAGAGTGGTAACTATATTATTTATATTCTCAACAGTAGAATTCTCCTGATGTCTCTCCATTGATGTTTATAGGTGTATCCTCGATGGAAGATATCAACAAGCAATTGGAATAGCAATTGAATGCCGAAGGTTGGATAAGCTTAGGAAGCAATTATGAGGAGTGACCATATTCATGCAACCTTATCATATTTTATCAATAACTCTAATTCTTATGTTAACCTTAGCGAATATTGCCATGAGGTATAATCAAAATCATTCTTGTCGAGTTTAGGTTTATAACCACACTGGCTAGCATCAGAAAGAAAAAAATGGAAGTCAGAGTGAGAGAGAAATCAGACAAGTGTCTAGAACTTTCAGTGGACTTCTTCAATTTCCATATTTATTTGCGATGAGTCCTAGCTTCGAAAAGAAAACAAATCTTTTTCAGCCTACTTAGTTTGGATTTTTGAGAGACTATAGGGACCTCTGAGTTGTGGGTTTAAAATAGTTTTTTTTTTTTCTTTTAAAAGTGATTTTGGGTGTTACCTATCTGCATCATATTTTTTTCGTTATTTTTTTTGCCTCCACTCAATACACATGTATAGACTAAGGCCGTCATTCTTCAATCTTTTACCTTACTTTCAGTACTCGTGTATATACTACGTTTATCACTCTGTGTGATATTAACTTATATTTCGGATTAAATAAGAAAAACTGATAAAAGATTGCGCATATTTGTCTCCGTTTTCAGGTATGTACTCAGTACTCTTTCTCTTTCTATCTCTGTGTGTTTGCTCTGTGTTGTGGGTGTATTTCAGACTTCAATTTTGCTCAAAATTTCTGTTTCTATAGGTGGATGCCGTGAGATGAATAATAGTAGCTCACAAAAAGCAAACACAAGACATGTTTTGTTGCAGAAAGTTGTTGCAGTAACGGTAAAAACATATTTCTTGGAATCCCATCCAACTAAATGCAGTAATTTAGGTTCATCCCCTGATGGCGCATTGTCTAAAGTTTAGAAGATTGTGGCATTGACATTTGTGAGATAATGTGGACCGTATATCTATGATCAGTTAAATCATACGAATGACATGAAATGACTAATTCACCCAGAAGAATACATCCAAAACAAGTAGTAATTTCTGCTCTAAACCAAGGAATACTTATAAAAGCAAGAATTCCAAACAAGATGAGGAAAACTAATTCTCACTGTCACGTGTTTGCGGTGGGGATATCCTGTATGGGGGCGGGTTCTTGTCAGGTTATCTAATTCTTATGTCAAGGGCATTGGGCTCTGCAGAATATTCATATTACAGAAGTAAATTGTGGTCATAAGGTGCCACAGACAACTTTAGGCATGTATTTCAATCTCAGCCAATATACAATGCTTTTGTAAGTTGAGATTTTCCTAACCTGGACATGTATTTGGTGGTTTTATTCTGGGCTTGTTTACATAAGTTTGTGTTCAGTAAGTGTCTTGAATGTTAGCAAAATTTCTCTTACCGATTGAAATGAGAAAAGCTTGAGGTTTACTGAATTGTTCCTGCTTGTGGCTCGTTAGCTATATTTCTGTGTCCCTGCTTGTGGCTCATTACTGAATTGTCATGTTCAATCACGTAGTACTCTTAGTGTGTTCCCCAACTCCAGATATCTGGTCTTGAGGAACTCTGTTCATGTTTATGTAGATGGTTTTCCCGTGTTTGCTTTGTGCTTGCCATATATGAACATGAGATTCAAGATGCCATGTTTTTCTTTTCGAGTGCAGGATGAATATAGGTTTTGACATTCTAATTGTGCTCTTGCAGGGTGATTTTTCAGCAAATCGATGATCAATCCGCTATGACATCTGGTTATGTTACTCCAATCGCGGCCAAATATGCTGCAACTAAAGAGCTATTGTATCCTTGTATCATCTACATTTGTTATTTTGGATGACTATTACCAGAAAATGTAAAATGTTCATGTGTTGGATATTGTTGTTTTACCATAACGATTCTTATTTTGAGGGGGTGGAATAGTCTAATTTTGTTCAGCCTGAGCAATGAGCTCGAGACCACGTGCTAAGCACTTGGACTTCAAACTAGGTTATATACAAAAAAAGAAAAGAAAAGTAAGATTAAAAATCTTTCCCATTCACATTTGAGCATATCGATATGACTTTGCAGAACAATGTGAAAGCCAAATGTCTACAATCAACTACTCAATTAATCATCATTAGTCATTGTATTTCCACCAAACTAGTGTGATATTTGCTTGTCCAAATATTTTTAACTGGATCGAAGACAACATGAGCATGGCACCAGACAATAAGCACAACATTGAGTAATGAGCATAACACCACGTGCAACGCACATCGGATTAACACTAGTTCTTCAAAAAAGGGAGGAGAGGCTGTTACTTTTGGTTGGATGTTAAGAACTCCCAGGGTTTTACGCTAACTCTTTTTTATTTGATCGCTTGAATTCTATGGTTTGGTTAGTTTTATCAAACCAACCTCTTTTCACTAGATAAATTGAATATTATATATTTTGGTTAGTTCAATCTCCTTGCTGTTCGTTTTAGGAAACACCTATTTCTCGAATTGTGATCCATGTAGTTCAGTTTCTAACTTCCAAGAGTAGATCTAAAATGAAGAAGGTTCTTTTCCTCCGTGGTAATTACATTCAACTGCTTTCTTCCTTTTTTAACAGAAATGGGAGGGTAAAGGGTCGCAAATAAGAAGCTTCTCTTTATTTTTTTTTCAGGAGGACAGAAGTATCTCAATTTTAACCAACCAATATGTAATTCAAAATAGATGAATATACGGACCAGTTTGATTTGTTTGTTTGTTTCTTTCAGGGGTTAAAAGTATGTGGAATCACCCGTAAGTCTGATTGATATGTTTGATTTATGTGGTAAATATGAAGTCTCTTTCTTTGTGGCGTAAAACTGCGTTAGTTAAAATTTTGAAAAAATGCAAACGGGAATTTAGAGTGTGATTGAATATTCAATTCGAGCATCAGGCATGTATGTGTACAATTTTTGGCAACTTAAGTCGAATCTAATTGACACGTGACAAGACACCAACACTACAACATGGACACTTGCGGTTTGTGTTGACTTCAAATCAGATCCATAACAAACGCATAAGAGGAGAGGACCAGCTTCAAACTAGAACCCATGATGGTATTACCACCTCCGCCGTGACATCGCGACAGACAACGGAGGTGAACTAGAATGCAGAAAGCGCGAAGCTGAGCCCCTGCACGGAAATGCACCTGTGTGAACCCGAAGAAGTCCTCTTACTGCAGGTCTAGGGACTGATGAATGTTGAGAGGTCGTGGACTGGTGAAGCCCAACTGATTTTGGAGTAGGATGAACTCCATGGATTGTGATTATTTGGGGTAAACTCAATGAACTCACCACCGGTTGGACATCTGAATGTTGGGTTTGTGCTTCTTGAGAGAGATAAACCCCAGGAAGTCGACCTCCACCAGGACGTTGGTCTTCAATGAAATGTTGGTAGATAGATGGAACCGAACTATAAACGGGGTTTAGCTGGAACCGAACCATTTTTTGTGTGATAGATGTGGATCGAATCCACACTAGATGGGTAAAAGCCAAGCAGAATGCTTGGTGATTGGTAAAAAATTGATAAGGAAATTGGAGGAGTGCATTCTCTCTCTAGAAACTAGGGAGAGAAGCTCTCAACTCTTTTCTACCGTAATCTTACATTTAGCAATCTTAAGTGCTTGACAACCTGATCTCATCATAAGTACACTGTAGCCTCTATTGTTCCTATGCAACTAGGTGTTCTCTGATGATCTTCTCTGTTTTTTATTGCGTAAATGAATTGGTTTTCGTTTTGTCAAATGTTGTGGAACCCCTATATGTGATAAGAACACATTTAACTTATGTTCTTGTGATTTAGGGTCTTGCAAAATTTTTAATTTACGAACTTCATAACTTTATGTATGCATTTAGGGTCTTGCAAATGTTCTTATGTTCTTGTGAACTGTTGCTAGATATCAGGAAGCAAATCCTGCAGTGTTTACTGTTATTACGATGCCATTTCTTTTCGCCGTGATATCTAGCCCGGACGGTGTTGGTCCAGGAAGGCACTCCGATGGTTAAGTCAGTCATCGGAGTGAAGAAGTATGTTAGAAACTTAGAGAGAGAAGTGGAGTTATGAGGGTAGTAAATGAGGAGAGAGGAATACCCCATCTGGTAGTTGTAGTGGGGTATTTATAGGCAGAGGGGGCGTGCGACCCACGCGCTCGGTGCCCCTCACGCGCCTGCCAGTTGTGCTTGGAATGACAACTGATGTGACTTCTATCTCTGCAACAGACGCCATATCTAGGCTGACGTCACGGCACGTGGATTCGAGTAGTCCAATCATCTTGGGCATTCCCCATCACCCACGTGCCCCTGCAGGTGGCGGTGGCAAAGTAGGTGACTGCTGCATTTAATGCTCCATCGTGGAATGTGTAGCGTGCCTGATACGCCACCGCCGAACCAAGTAAATCCTAGCCCCCGCGTGATCGAAGTCGGCACGTTGCTCGGCGGAGATCCCGAGGGTATTCCGAGGGCCCCTCGGAGAAGGCCATATCCTTGGCACTTATCGCTCGGCAGACATTGTTCAAACCCGTATTCATCCAGATCCGTACATTCGCGCCCTTCGCCGAGGTCGTGGTATGCTCGGCACCATCGAGACGGATCGATCTGCATTCAGTTTTGCAGATTTTGAGACAGTGACCCTTTTAGCTCTTTGTGACGTGGAGAGGGGCCTTGGCTGACCCCTACGAACTTGGCCGCTACAATAGCCCCATCTACTGCCGCGCGCCGATGCAAGGACGCAGGGGGAGTTGATATTGAAGAGGACAGCGGTCGGAGGACCCCCAATCCCAGAGTGCTGCGAGATCTGGACCTCGTTATCCAAGCGGTCTTTATCCGTGGGAGGTTTGTCAGGCTCGGGACGTCACATCACCAAAGGATGTGAAAAGACGCTCGATGTGACAGCTGGTACACACCGGTTCAGGAATCTCTGACGCGTTGTGACGTCACATGCCACGTGTCGTTGCTCGGTTGGTTCGAGCGCCGTTATCTGGATTCGCGCCTAAACGATTTGAACGCGTTGGACAGGTGTCACGACCTGAGGGAGTGACCCTTGGCCTCCCGAGCCGGTGCCATAATGGCACCTAACCCTACCCCCTGCCTCTATAAATATAAGGGAGGGACGAGAGAGAGAGCACCGTTACTCTCTCTCTCTCTCTTGCTTCAAAGCTGCGCCGCCTTCTCCCACCGTCGTGCTCTAACGTTTTCTTCGTGGAAATCCCATTTCCAGGCTAAGATCTTCCCCCAAATCCAAGGTATTGTGTCCTTCTTTGGTTTCTCTTCATTTTGCTGAAGTTTTCGTGCATTTTTTTCTGCATTTTGGGTGTTTTTTTGAGGTTTTTGCTTTTCATTTCTAGTTTCGTTTGAACTTTTCGGCGGTTTGTGCAGTGGAGCACGGTCGCCGGATTCTGGGCTTGAAGAACACTCAACGTGTTCTTCCGAGTGCCTAACCATCGTACGCACTGTCTCCCACTGAGAGTTGCTGAGTGATCCGAGTGCGTATTTCCCCTTAGGTCTGGCCGAGAGCTCGTAGACGGGTTTAGGCTCTCGGGATAGCTGACACCCTCGGGGAGCTCGGCTGGAGCCGAGGCTCAAAGCTTTGCATTTTCTTGAAATCAAACCTGTGCATATCGCTGATGGTTTCTTCACCCGTGCACTGTAGGTTCTCGCTTGGATGAGCTCGGATTCTTCGGACTCATCCCAAGACGACGTCCTCGCCGATTGCCAGCACATCGACTTCATCTGAGGCATCCTTCTCCGAGAGCAGCTTAGGAGCCTCGGGAGAGGTTATAGAAGCCAAGTCGTACCCCTGGTCGTAGCTCCCTTCCAAGCGATAACACCCGAGCGTTGGATGGAGATGGAGGATGAAGCCAGGCGGGCTGAGAGCTGCACCCAGGCCTCCACATTTGGTCAAGAGGCCGTGCCGAGCCCCGTTACTAAGGTCGCTGACCCATCGCCGCCATCTCCTGTAACCACCCTGCTATCCCCCGTAGTAGAACGCTCTGAGCTCCCTGATCTTTCCGAGGGGTGGTCCTTGGACGTTGAGGTCGTGGAGATAGACAGGGCCACCGCCGGGTTCAAGGAACCTGAACAGATGCAAGTCCTTGAGGTAGACGAATACCTCACTCGGAGGTCCCCGGCCGAAGGTGGAGAGCACTTCTCCGAGGGCGAGGGTTCAAGGGAGGAGCCCATTGCCGAAGGCGAAGATGAAGGGCCCATGGCCGAGACTGAGGTCGCTGCCGAGGGACACGGTCAGGACCCGGAGCCCGAAAAGGTTGAGACCGTCGGGGACGTTTTCATGTCTGGTGGCGTGGAGTACGGCCCTGACTGGGAGTCAATTCCCCCGAGGAACCCGAAGCACGGGACCTGCAAGTACGTCAAGGACTATTTCGACGGGTGTGGACGCTCGTTTTCGTTCGCAAAAAAGTTATCCATGGGGTTTTTGATTGTGAAAAAGGGCGACCCGGGAAAAGGGAAAAATTTAGAGTCGCCACCCGCGGTTTAATTTTTGGAAAATGTTGGGTACCCGAGAACCGTTTTAGAAAATATTGACTCTTGTGCCGTTCAAAAAAGGGTTTGATCTGCGAAAAATAGAGATTTGGGTTCGGGAGCCAGGTTACCCGCGGGGAAGGTTTTGTTCGAAAAATGCACCCCGCGTGCCCGGAATTTTTCGGTCTTTACTAAACATTTGTGGGATTATTCTTTGAAAGATTTTATCAAAAACTTTGTTTCACATAAACAATATATCAAATAATAACATGCTTAAAAGAAATAAATAGCAGTATCAAATCAAACAACATGTAATCAATTAGATAAATATGAGAGAATTATCTAAGAGGGGTGTAAACGCAAAAATATGAAATAAAAGGGGATCCAGTGCGATATACCCCACTGTTTTTTTTTTTTTTTTTACGAAAACAGAGCATCAGATTCCAGAAAACAGAGCAAGCCAAATGGTTTTCCAGTGACACCGTACGGCGCCAAAAATTGCATCGTGCGGTGCCATAAGGATGCCGTACGGCATCTCTATGCGTTGTATTTTCAAAAAAAAAATTCTCCTTTTTGTCCGATTGAAACCAATCTCCGTTTTTCATGCAAAAATCATGTTATTCATTGATAAAAATAGGTTTTGAAAATGGTTTTGGTGAAGGAGTGTACCTCATTTTCAGGGTTGACATCCGGCGACAATGGATAATGTCGCGCGGTGCTTACCCGAGAGGTTTGAACCTTATTGGAACATCTCCGTTTAGACTCAAGGAAGAGCTACGAAGCTCCCCTCGAGCCCGATGGAGACCCCCCTCAGTAGCTTGTTGCGATTTGAATACGGATGTTATACCTTGGAACAGAACTGAATGGATAGAATTGGTTGATTACGAGAACAGGTACTAGACTCTTGGGTTCTTACGGAACAGGGTTTTGAAGGACGGGTATAACGATGGAATTTTTCGAAAGAGAAATATTATCACTGGGATATTTCAACCGATGTGCTCGGAAATGATCTTGGTCGAGCTCTCTCCTCTGATCTCACCTCTTGAACCTTTTTCAATCGTTTGACAATCGTCGAAATTTATAGGGGAGGATGAGCGAGACCGAAAACGGAATTCGCATCATTACCGAATATCATAATTCCTCTGAATATCATCATGCGTTCTGAGCTGCTGGAGCTTCCCGGGAATCCTGTTGATGGGACACGGTGCCGTATGGCGTCAAAGTTATACCGTACGGTGCACATAGTGACACCGCACGGTGTAAATGGCTTTTTAAGTCGTACGGTTCAAGTGGTTCTGGGGTTTTGATCCTTCCATCTCAAGTATCCGTTCCAAGGTATATTTCGCGCTTTCTTTTCATCATCGGGGATGCACAAGTTATTAAAATTGGGGTGTCTACAACGGGACTGTAGGGAAATTCCCCCTTTTCCGAAGGGATTACGACATTCCGGAGGACGTGGAAGTCTCCCGGCCCACAGACGACAGAATCCATTACCGAGAGGGGCAAATCATCGTGCCACTGATGGTGATCTGTGAGGGCGGGTTGAGGTTCCCCATGCCCTGACTCCTTCGGCAATTCCTCGATGTATATGAGCTTGCCCCCCACCAGCTCGCCACCAACGTCTATCGAATTATCTGTTTGGTGGTTAGGCTGTCGGAGC
Source organism: Vaccinium darrowii (assembly GCA_020921065.1). NCBI lineage: Eukaryota > Viridiplantae > Streptophyta > Magnoliopsida > Ericales > Ericaceae > Vaccinium > Vaccinium darrowii. Next base: position 24,088,883 of record CM037159.1, read on the forward strand.
AACACAACATCCCCTTTCGCCTTAGCGACCTTATGGCCGTCTACATGGTGTAGCGGAGTCCTGCCTACGGGAGGTACTACTTTGCCAGGCGCCCCGAGTATCCCCCCCTCATCGGGAACCTCTCGGACTCAGAGAGACATGCATGCGAGCTCGTGATTGTGAAGGGCAACTACGAGAAGGCCCCCGGGGATGAGTCTTGGGGGTTGGTCCCTTGGTGCCGCGGGAGACCTAGTAAGTCCAAGAGCGCATACTTTTACTTTTTCTTGCTTGTGTTCCTTCATATTTACCTACTGCTTTGTCTTGCCGAACGCTTATATCTTTTGCTTACAGGGTGCGGGAAGGTGACAAAAAAGCTAGCTGAGGACGCGGACGACGACGTCATCGACAGCATTTTCAAGATTCCGAATCGCACAGCCCCCGGCATCCTCGGATACGTGCCTACCTACATGGGATTTCTGAAGACAGGCAAAGAGCCCGTGCCGAGGACAGGTCCTCGCCGCGTGCGTCACTTTGACCCCGACCTCCCTCGCGCCGACCTTGCAGGCCGTGAGCGCGTGCCGAGGACCTCTAGCCGTCTTCCCCAATCGTTCATTGCCGGCAGCGGCTTTAAGGACCCAATGGCTGGAGCTTCCGCGTTGAATGAGGCATAGAGGAAGGAGAAAGCCGAGAGAAAGAGAAAGGAGGCCGAGAAAGCTGCCGCCAGCCAGCCTGGTCATGTCACCGAAGACGACGGTTGATGAGTCCAAAATATAGACATTTAGAAATCCCTATAACACATATTGTTAGTTCTTTATTGTGCTTAATTAGATATTATTGTTATTTTTTTATTGTTTACATTTAATTATTAATTTTGCAGGAAAAGATGATAATAATACATTTTCCGGCTATTGAAATTATAAGTGTAGAGTCGACCTAGAGTTTGAGTCGGTCATCATAAAGAAAGTGCCGCCGCATGCTACAAAGGAATTGAGGGGTTCGAAAATTAAGTACTCTATCAACTTGGGGCTTCAAGTGATGGGCAAATTACTTCGAAATTGGGTCCAACTTGCCCGTAGTTGCTGATGCACTAATGGCTAATTAGGCTTTTTACAAGAATTGCTACTTAAGAAGGATTGGAGGCCAAGACAAATTAGAAATTGATTAGGCAATCCAATTCATTGCCTTAAATATAGGGTTTGATTAGAGAAGGGAATCTTGTTAGCTTTACAACTCTCGACATCTTATATATATGAAAAGACAGTAAGGTTTTGAGGAGGGGACTTCGGCTGGAGATATCACGAAATAAAGGCAGCAGTAGCATCTCGAGAAAGGTCACGGCTGGGCAGCAGATAGGAGCTTGAGGCATACATCTTTTATTTATTTTTTTATCATACGCTTTATTCAATGGAGTTCTATTCTTATATGTTTATGTGTTTTGACTCCATGAGCGGCTAGTTGTTTAAACTAGAGTGGAGGATGAAACCTCATGTCTAGTAGTGATTAAAAACAAACTCTCAGTTTATTTTTCCTAATGCATAATTTCATCGGTTAATCGTTCTTATCTTCTTTTAAATTAATTTAGTTGTTTTGGATATGGATTCAATCATGTTTTTTCCATGATTCGAAACTACTAGTTAATTATTTTGCTTGGTTATTAGATTTTGATTCCAAGTATCGGATATCCGTTGTGATTTGTTTGCTGGCGGATACATCGGATTTTTCGTGTTTTGAACTTTGAGGTGAGGAAGAACGTACATAAATCAATTTCCTTTAAAACGACCTTAACGAAGAAATTTTCCACAGTAAGAGAGTTTAGCCACCAAATTACTGTGAAGAGAAGTAGAAAAATAAATCACGAGTTTGTTAAAAAATCACTATGAATGCATGGGTGTGGATTCCGAAACTCTAGTTATCTTCCCAACCGGTAATCTTCACTTTCTTTCCCAAGTTGACAAGGATGAGCCGTGGGTCCCAGTGATCCAGACCTCACACGGCGAGCCCGTCAAGAAGCTCGCCAGCGTTCGGGAGAACAAGAGAACGGCCATGACCTTGCTCAAGGCCCTCGCTCTTCCGAGGGACATGAACGCCGTGTCGAAGAATACGGCGGACAATTACGCCGACCTCTGCCCCCAGATCGTGAAGGTTAGACTTTTTGGCTCATGTTTAATTTAGCCAAGTTTCCATTCTCGGATTTCGGCTCATGTATCGTCAATTTTCTGTCCCCACAGGCTGGTCAGTCCGCGCTGGCCCTTGGCGACAAAGTATACACGCTCAGGGAGGAGAGGACTGACCTTGAGAAGAAGCTCGATGCCGAAAAGAAGGCTCAAGCAGACCTGAAGAAGAGTGCCGAGGCCCTTCCTGCCGACGGCCGGGAGCTCGAGAAGCAGCTGGCGGAGGCTCGCCGTCTTCAGAAGGAGGCCGAAGAGAGGGCCATGATCGCTGAGAGCAGAGTTACAGCTGCCGAGGAGAGGGCCACGCGGTCCGAGAAAGATCTTCAACGCGCCAAGGCCGAGCATGAGAAGATGATGGATGCCGCGGATAAGAACGGCCACCGGAGGGGGGCAAACGAGACCCTGACGAAGTTTGCCAAAAAGGCCAACGATAACGAGGAGAAGGCCTTCCAAAAGGGCTATCGACTATCTCCTTGGTCGCTCCGACTGCTGGCCCGAGGCCTTTGCTGCGGCTTACGATATCGTCTCCGTCCCCTCCGACTCCGCTCTTCGGTCCTCCCTTCCTCCGCTTCCCGAGGCTGTGGTCCCAGAGATGCCCTCCGATGATGAGAAGGAAGCTCCTGGAGGTAACGACGTCGAGGATACCGATGCTACCGATGCTACCGATCCCTCGGTCGACAACCCGGTTGGGGACTCTACTGCCGAGCCCAATCCTGCAGGGGCCTAGTCCTCTTGTACCTTTTTTTTTTGAACGGACTGGTGCCGAACGGTAATGCGCAGGCCAGATCTGAGTGCTTGTAATGTATTTTGGCTTTCAATGAATGAATTTGCCTTCTTTTCGACTCCTGATTCAATATTTTGAGCGTTTACATCTAAATTTCTTACTGAATTTTTCACAAGTAATGGCTCTCGTGGGTGATGAACTGTAACCGACACTGGTGGTAGATGATAGCCCCCGCTTTGGCTGGGAGCCGAGGACATAATGGCACTCTACCGAAGCATGAGTGTCGACAAAATTTGCCTGGCTCTGCTTGGAAATTAAGGAAAAATAGCCCTTAATTTCAAAGCTGAGCCGAAGGAAAGTGCATACCGAGTGAGTAATCGAGACAATAGCCCCCAACTAGTTCAATATTTTGGTCCCGAGACCAGGGGCACATCCCCGAACGCTTATACGCATCAGTGCGGCTATATTGGGCACAATTATACGTTCCACCGAACGCTGCTAATCGTTATACCGTGTAGAGACGTTCAACCGAACGTAGATTACCGTTCTTTCTAACGGGGCTGGGTCGTTCCACCGAACGGTTGTAGTTTAGAGAAGGCCTCTTCGCCGAGGATGAACACTTAAAGATGAAAAAAGAGAGTCAAAACGCGACTGTAGCTGGAGAAAGGATCTTATCATTGACATCTTAACCCCAGGCATTACAAAAACTACCGAGGGCACAAAAAGTGAAAATGATAAACATAAGATCCTAACCATAAAATTTCCTTAATTTGGAGGCGTTCCATGGGTTGCTCACTGCCGTGTCGTCCATTTCGGCAAGCTTGTAAGCCCCATAGCCAGCTTTGGCCACAATGCGGTAGGGACCCTCCCAATTAGGCCTGAACTTCTTCTTGTTTTTCTTTTGGACAACCTCTCGGAGTACGAGATCATCAACGTTGAAAGGGTAGATGCGAACGTGCTTGTTGTATCCCCGAGCGATCTCTTGTTGGTACGCAGCGTACTTAATGTGAGCTTCATCTCGGAGATCCTCGATGTGGTTAAGCTCAGAGGCTAGGTGCTCATCGTTCGTGGCGGGATGAAAGGCTTCAATCCGAGCAGTCGGAGCAGTAGCAGCTAGAGGGAGGACAGCCTCCACTCCATAAGCCATGGAGAAAGGCGTTTGGCCTGTCCCCCGGCGAGGAGTTGTACGGTAACCCCAGAGGACCTTCGGGATCTCCTCGACCCACTTGCCTCGCTTGTTAGTCAGCCTGCACTTGAGGCCAGTCGATATCGACTTATTCGACACCTCGGCCTGGCCATTGCCTTGAGGGTAGGCCACCGTAGAATTGTAGACACGGATATTCTTCTTTTTGCAGAGCGTTTTCACGCCCTCGGCGATAAAACTGTGTGCCGTTGTCAGAGACAATAGCGTAAGGCACGCTGAATCGAGAGATGATGTTCTTCCAAATGAACTTCTCCACTTCAGACGCCGTGATGTGGGTGAGCGGTTCAGCTTCGACCCACTTCGTAAAATAGTCCGTCGCCGTGATCAGATGCCTGAACCCTCCTAGAGCGGTTGGGAGGATCCCGACAATGTCGAGCCCCCACTGAGCAAACGGCCAAGGGCTAGTGACTGGTTGGAGAGAGAGAGTAGGCTGGTGGAGAAGGGGAGAATGCTTTTGGTGCCTCGCAACTCTTAACATACTCTTCGGCCGATTTCCTCATCTTCGGCCACCAGTAGCCCTGAGTGATTGCTCGCTTGGAGAGGGAGCGACTGCCCGAATGGCATCCGCTGCTTCCTCCATGGAGCTCGTGAAGGACGTGTTGGAACTTCGGCACTGTGCAGCACTTGGAGGTCAGGACCTATATAGGTTCGGCGATAGAGTGGACCCGTTGCGGAGAGATAGTAGGAGCCAGACTGACATCGGACCCGGTGAGCTTCTTTCTTGTCCGAAGGGAGAGTCTGGTCTCGGAGGAATGAGACCAGAGGGTCCATCTAGCTAGGACCAAGCGTGGAGATGGTCATGACGTCTTCGTTGCCAGGTTCGAAACTTGGGACGGCGATTTCGCCTAGTGTAATTGTTCGGGAACCCCCAAGCTCGTTGCACGCCGAACCAAGAGCGACGAGAGCGACGGCGTGTGCATTTTGTGCTCGCACAATGTGGGAGAAGTGTACCTTCTTGAAGTCGTTCTGCAATTTTAGGACATGGCTGATGTACTTTAACATCCGAGCATCGCCAGAGCCATAATCGTTGTTCAACTGGCTTACCACCAGCATGGAGTCGTTGTAGACCTGAAGTTCCTCCACCTCGAGTGCAATGGCCATGCGGAGACCTGCGATTAAGGCCTCATACTCGGCCTCGTTGTTCGTTGCTGGGAAGCCAATACTCATAGCACACTCATGGAGGGTGCCCTCGGGGGAAATTAGAACAATCCCCGCCCCTGCCCCACGGCTATTTGAGGCGCCGTCAACGTGCATGCGCCAAGACTCCCCTGTGTAGATTGTGGCCGTCCGCGGAGGGGAACGCTTCAAAACGAACCCCGTTTGTTCATGGGACTGACTGGGCTCGTCCGAAACCGTTCCTGCGATAGGCCCCTCTTGGATCTCGGTCTCTAACCTCGGGGTGAGCTCGACAACGAAATCGGCCAGTGCCTGAACCTTGATTGTCGTTCAGGGCTCGTATCGAACATTGAAGTTGGCCAGCTCTAGGGACTATTTGCAGATCCGATCCGAGAGGTCAGCCTTATGCATCACAGTCTTTAGTGGATATGCCATGATCACTATAACCGTATGGCTCTGGAAGTAGGGTAAGAGCTTCCTCTTAGCTGTGATCAGTGAGAGCGCCAACTTCTCAATTGGCAAGTACCTCGTCTCGGCGGATAGCATCGTTTTGCTGGAATAATAGATCGGAAATTGCTCCGTCCCCTCTTGCCGAACAAGCGCCAGCTGACGGCGTGGTCAGAGACCGACAGGTAGAGGTACAGACTTTCGTCTTCCTTCGGCATAACTAGCAGAGGTGCTCGGGACATATATCTCTTGAGCTCGGCGAGAGCGTCGTCGCATTCAGCAGTCCACTGAAAGCCTCTCTTGCTCGTCTTTATGGATTGGAAGATCGGTCGGCAGGCATCCGAAGACTTGCTGATGAAGCGGTTGAGAGCAGCCACCATCCCCGTCAGTCGTTGAACTTCCTTGATGTTAGCTGGCACTCGGAGGTTTTGGATTGCCATTAACTGGTTAGGGTCAGCCTCAATCCCTGGGCGGGTAACGAGGTAGCCCAAAAACTTCCCAGAAACGACCCCGAACGCACACTTCTCTGCGTTGAGCTTCAAGTTATGTCTCTTTAGGATGTAGAAGATTTTGCCGAGGTGTGACAGATGGTCTTCCGCGAATTTGCTTTTTCACTACCATATCATCGATGTAAGCCTCCATGATATCGTCGAGCTCCTTGGTGAACATCTTGGAGACCATTCTTTGGTAAGTAGCACCAGCGTTCTTCAGACCGAAGGGCATGACCCGGTAACAGTAAGTGCCACTTGGCGTAATGAACGCCGTCTTCTCCACGTCCGTGACATTCATTGCAATCTGATGGTATCCTCGATAGGCGTCCATGAAGTGAGCTTGACATGTCTAGCCGTGGCATCCACCAGCTGATCAATCCGAGGGAGAGGAAAGCAGTCTTTAGGGCAAGCGTCATTGAGGTTCGTGTAATCCACACACACCCTCCACTTCCCGTTCTTCTTCTTGACCACCGCGGTGTTTGCCAACCACGTGGGGTACATCACCTTTCGAATGGCTTCCGCCTCAATCAGGCGGTCAACCTCCTCTAGGACAGCGTCGGAATGAATGGCGGAGGATCATCTCGGCTTCTGCACCATGGGTCTCCTAGCCGAATCAACATTGAGGGCGTGCGTGATAAAGTTCGGACTCACACCGTGCATCTCGTACGGAGTCCACGCAAACACCTCGATGTCATCCTTGAGGAAAGAGATGAAGTCATTTCACTCGGGATTGGAAAGATCTGAACTGAGCATAAAGTACCTAGTGCTCTCTTCGTCGATAGGCACCTTGACCAATTCTTCGACAGACTTGTCCTCGGCCCTAGAGCCAATGTCATCAAGGACCGGGGTGCATTCGAGCACCTCGATCCATTGCACCTGCTTGGGCGGTCTGCTCTCCCTCCTGTCCTTATGGCGGACGGCATTGACGAAGCACCTTTTCGAGGCCATTTGATTACCTCAGATTGTCTTTTGGTGCTCGGAAGTGCCAATCAACAGGACGCATTGATGGAGGGTCGAGGCGATTGCCCCCATCGCATGGAGCCAACCTCGCTCGAGGATGGCATTGTAGGAGCTCGAGGAATCCACCACAGTGAATTCAATCTCCAAATGCATCGATCCCGCCCAAACCGGGAGGGTGATGCTACCGAGCGGATATACCGGAAAACCGGAGAACCCGATAAGGGGCGTGTCGGATGGGGCAAGCTCATCACGCGTTCGTCCAATGGCCTTGTAGGCCGAATAGTAAAGGACATCGGCGGAGCTCCCCTGGTCCACCAAGATCCGCCTCACCTCAATGTGGTCGATACTTATCTCGATCACCAGCGCATTGCTTTGGCTCGTGCTTTGCCGACCGGGCTGTGGATAGTGATGACCACCCCCGGGCGAACTCTGTCTGTGGGTGCCTGCTGCCCTTGTGGCTGTGGTATAGTTGCCTATTGATTCGGCTGGGGGGCTGCTCCCTTGAGAACGGCCAGCGTGCGTCCACGATCTATCCACTCCTCCAAGCATCCCTCGGTGACCAATCGCTCAAGGTGCGCTTTAAACGGTCGACATCCCGTTGTGTAGTGTCTCACCTCATTGTGATAGGTACACTTCCCCTTCTGTGTGGGATCTGACCCCATCTTCTCCTCTGGCCAATAAAACCAACGCTTCTGACTGATCTCTGCTAGCAACCTATAGATTGGCATGGTGAAGACGGTTGTCTCGGCAACATAGTCGTTGTCGTTTCTGGGGGGCCTTTGCCATCCCCCGTCACCACTATTATTCCTACTGTTCTCTCGGGGACCTCTGTTCCCGTACCCCCCTCCTTGATCGTTTTGCCCTTTCTTTAAGTTATTGACTTGCTTCTTTGCTTCCTTCGGCACGCCCTTGCCCAAATTCCCCTTCGACGCTCGCTCGTACAGTAACTCTTCGAGCTCTCGGAAGTGATTCACCGTCTCCATCAGCTCCACCATGTTCTTCGGCGGCCACACCATAAGCTCTTTGAAGAGGTCGGAGTGGTCGTCAAGCCCGTTTTTGAACGAAGTGAAGGCGATCTTCTAGTCACAGCCCTCCACAAGGCTGTATACCTCCCAATATCGGGCGATGTAATCCTTCAGGGTCTCATCCGAACCCCTCTTCATATTGACAAGCGCGTCGAGCGTCTTCGGCTGTGTGTTGCTGGTCACAAATCAAGACGTGAACGCGCGCTCGAGCTCGTCGAAGTCGTTTATGGACCCCGGAGCGAGCTGGCTATACCATAGGAGCGCCGTGGTCCCTAGGCTCATGGAGAACGTCCGACACATGAGGGAGTTGCTATGGCCGTAGAGCTCGGAGACTAGGCGGTATTGCTGAACGTGGGTGATCGCGTTTGTCGTCAGCTCGTACTTGTCAAATTTAGGGATCTTGAACCCGCGTGGCGGGGCAACCTCGGCAATGGCCCAGGAAAAATGGGACTGCTTGGCCTTTTCGAGTCTTGAGTCGGTATGGACAGGGCGGTTGAGATCGATGGCCCAGTGCTCCCCGTGGGCACGTTTCGCCGGTCCGGCAGTCTGGTGCAGCGGGTCGAGCCCATCCACGTGCACATTGCTCCTTTCGGAGGACAGCCTTTTGTTATGCCTATAACTGCCCCTCGCCGCCTCTCCCCGAGGGCGACGCTGGCCAGCTGCAAGCTCGGCGCGATATACTTTCGTTTTGCCTGTGCGCGTGTTGACAAGCACGATGTTATCACCGTCGTTTCGCAATGTGTACCTGTCCCCGTGTCCGAGGCCGTTATTTTTGTTATGGCCTTGCCTGACCGACAGCTCAATCGGGTCCGCCTCCACGTTCCCACGCGAGCCATCGCCCCGAGGGGTTTGCATGCCATCTCTTACGCCATGCTTATCAGTCGATCGGCGACGTCGCCGATTGCCGCTACGCTCCTGCGATCGGTTACAGCCATCTCCCCTTCCTTCATGCGCTCGACGCATTTCCTGTTGGAGGTCCATCGGGCCCTTCCCCTTGTTATACTACCTCTGTTGTCCTCGGGTGTACTCTGCATCCCCTCGGACGTCGGGCGTTCGGGAGCTGGACGCCGTTGCACTATCCTCGAGGCGGTCTATCCGCCTAGACTCCCCTCCGCACGTTTACTGCCCGCGGGAGCGAGCGGTCTCTGATGGTACGACGAGCGCGTTGCCTCGGCGGTCTACCTTTACGACCTGTCCGAGGTGGGAAAAGACTGGAGCCCTTCCCCCATCGTTAGTCCTCGTGCTCGGCTGGGGCCTCCGGGTCCTTGTCCGGCCACCAGACCTTGACGTTGTAGGTTGATTTCTGACCTGCTTCATGGCCAGTACTTCTTTCCTCAACAACGCCAACTCGGCTTCTATGGTGAGGGGAGGAGGGGGAGGAAGTGCTTCCGTGCAGGCCGGAATCGTGAGGTTGTCAAGAGAGAGAACATTCCTATCCATGCTAAAGAGAACGTTGCTGGGTCCGGCGCCATTCGCGGTTATGGTGACCGTCCCATCTCTGTTGACTATAGGAGAAGCCGTGAGCCCCAGGTCAATCCTGATCTGGTGGTAACGGTCGACAGAGTTAATGTATTCTCCGGCGTCATTAAATGCAGCCATTCCTAGGGTGAGGTTAGTCATTTGGGTGGATTTGGAAAGGTTTTTAGGAGAAGGGATTTAGTGTGTGGGAAGAAACACCGCCAAAGTGTGTAGAGAGTTTGGGAGGAGTGGATCTCTTTCCCTAGCGGAGTCGCCAATTGTGGAGGTGCTTCTCGCCGGAGTGATCCTTTTGAACCTCTGGTGGTGACGCTGATGGTGGTGGAACCTTGTCTGAATCCTGACCGCTCGCCGGAGAAGATGACCTGCACGAGTAGGCAACCACGTTAGTGCCTAGCCCGGACGGTGTTGGTCCGGGAAGGCACTCCGATGGTTAAGTCAGTCACCGGAGTGAAGAAGTATGTCAGAAACTTAGAGAGAGAAATGGAGTTATGAGGGTAGTAAATGAGGAGAGAGGAATACCCCATGTGGTAGTTGTAGTGGGGTATTTATAGGTAGAGGGGGCGTGCGACCCATGCGCTCGGTGCCCCTCACACGCCTGCCAGTTGTGCTTGGAATGACAACTGATGTGACTTCTGTCTCTGCAATAGACGCCATATCTAGGCTGACGTCACGACACGTGGATTCGAGTAGCCCAATCATCTCGAGGCATTCCCCATCACCCACGTGCCCCTGCAAGTGGCGGTGGGAGAGTAGGTGACTGCTGCATTTAATGCTCCATCGTGGAATGTGTAGCGTGCCTGGTACGCCATCGCCGAACCAAGTAAATCCGAGCCCCCGCGTGATCACTTCAGCACGTCGCTCGGCGGAGATCCCGAGGGTATTCCGAGGGCCCCTCGGAGAAGGCCATATCCTTGGCACTTATCGCTCGGCAGACATTGTTCAAACCCGTATTCATCCAGATCCGTACATTCGCGCCCTTCGCCGAGGTCGTGGTATGCTCGGCACCATCGAGACGGATTGATCTGCATTTAGTTTTGCAGATTCTGAGACAGTGACCCTTTTAGCTCTTTGTGACATGGAGAGGGGCCTTGGCTGACCCCTACGAACCCGGCCGCTACAGGTCTAGATCTTGTGTTATTGGAGACAGTGTATCCTGTCGAATATTTTTCTCTTACTTTAAATTTTGCAGCATATGGTTTCCTACGCTTATAACTTTGCAATTGAAGATGTAAAGTTTTGTCGTGCCATTGCAATAGTATCTACAGACTTACTTGCAATTGTAAAGACTTGACTAATGGACTTGGAAGTATTATGGAGATGGTATTTGGCGGCCGCTATTTGCTTCTGTTGAGTTGATGTATTTGTTTTCAATCTACTGTAGGCTGATTTACAATGAGTTCTTTTCGGTTCTCTGTCATGTATTGGGAGTGTCTGCTTATAAATGCCGAGATGCTACATGCAAGTATATCTTGTCTTACTACTTTTTCTTATTTAAATAGTCTTTAAGTCAAAGGAAACTAAGACGCTTCTCATCTTCCATGTACTTTACAAGATATAAGATGTCTTCCCATTGTCTACCCATGTCATAAAATGCTAAACTATTCACCCACTCCTCAGGCGTACTTCAATAGTGATCTGAACTGTTTATGTTTACAGCCATGGGAAAAAATTAGCCTCTTCATAAATAAAGTTGGCCGGGCGCTAGTAGCCTTATGATCAGATCATTTTGTCCTAACAAATGGGAAGTTATCATTAAAGCATGCTTATCCTGCAATTGTTAAATACACATGATCTGATTCTGTAGCTACTTTTGTCTAATCAATGATTCTTTTTCGCACGTATGATTACAATAGGCCCTAAATGATGAACAATTTAGATCATCAAAGTGGACTGCGGGTGCGCCTCCTTCACATGAGGGATCCCTCTCATTCTCATCTTTCCCGATTGAATTTTGATGATTCGAACCATTGAATGTGTTTAAAACATGTTTTTAAGGGTCAATGCGAGGAATCATAAAAAATAATAAGTAAGGGCTTCATTCGAGTAGTTTTTCATACAAATTGTCGATATAAAAAAGATCGGGAATGGCTTTATCCGAGAAAATTTTCATACAAGCTGTCGATATATATTTTATCAAAAACTGCTCGGATGAAGCCGTTCCCCCTTTTTCTTTTTTTCTTTTATGATTCATTCACGTGAACCCTTAAAAACACGTTTTAAACACATTGAACGGTTGAGATTATCGAAATTCAATCGGGAAATGGGAGTCCCTTACTTTAGCAAAGTGAGAGGTCCCTTATTAGAAGCTTGGTGTGTGTGTGTGTGTGTAAGGGTCCCCAACTGCTTGGATCAAGCCCTTCCATATTTTTTTTCACTAATTTCTCTCGGGGACTTTTGAAAACACTTTTTAAACACATAAGGCAGTTTGGATCATGAAAATTTGATCGAAATTAGAGAATTGTAGGAGTCCCGGATAGAAATCCCATCAGGTATTCCTTTAGATTGAATCCTCTAGGTTGTCAGCCGTAAGGGCTCGTTTGGATGAAGGTTTAAGAAGAGGATGAGGTAATCAGGGGTGATAAGGGGATGATGTGATGTTTAGCTCATGGTTTGGGAACAAAAAACACACCCATATTAAACAGCCGTGGGCTAAATAGTCAGGGAGAAGCTACACTAAATAAAAGCAGGGGGAGGGGGTGCTTATATTTAGTCGGGGGATATCCCACCCCATTTTACCTCCCAACCCCCCATGCAATTCCTTCGGATAAAAAAATAAAGTGCTTCCGCACATAATTTCTAATTTTTTTGTTTGCACCAAATTAAACTACTACTATAGATCTTTAATTCGATACAAAAAATTTCAAAAAAATTATATTTTAGAATTTTACATTGTTCGCTTGTTGACTTGTTGAGTTAATTTTAATATTCAATATTCTTAATTTATACTATAAAAATATTAAAATGAATTATTTAATATAATTTATAACAAAACAATTAATTTTGATATTTATACAATTATATTAATACATAATCTAATACATTCATTACCAAGGACAATAAGGTCTTTTGACAAAATTTTACATCACTCACCCTCCTTATTTGTCTTTTTTATCCCTTATCCAAACTATAGACTATTTAATCCTCCATTCTTAACTGTCACATCAATATGGGTCTACCCTTCTTATTTAATCCCCTTACTATTTAATCCCTCCAAAATCAATACGTCATCCAAACCAAACGGCCATAACGGTAAACTACAGGGTTAGCTTGCTTTCCATTCGAACAAAGAAAGCTTCTAGGAGAAGACTCTGAATTTGTGGGCAGAAAGGTTGGGTATTGAGGGAGTCGCTACCCAGAATCTCCTCTCACGTACACGTCTCCTCCTTTTATCTCAGCTTGTCTCCCTCTCTCCGCCTCTACAGACTATGGTACAGTGCGACGCCTTTAGAGGGAAACCCCTTTCTTCAACCGTTGCCACCGCAACACATAGCCACCACTGACCACCACGCGGTTCATCTCGGTTTCTGGTTTGAATAGAAGAGAAGAGAGAGGAGTGGGTGATGCGCCCACCACGTTGACCGCACCTCCGGCCATCAGGTTGCTCCTCTCTGGCCCTCTTGCTCTCTCTCTCTCCATTTTCATAAATTCCCAATTCCTGAAAGCCTAAATTTTCTCTTGATTTATTGTGTTGCTCATCTATTTGGTCCTCCTCTCTTCGGTGTTTCTCTTCCAGTTTTCGGTCTACACGAACGGCGCTGTGCGGTTTCCTGTGGTTCGGAGGTATGCTATTTTTCATTTATTTTGGTTGTTCTTCTCCTTCGTCTTGAAAGTGCGAATGAGGTTGTCAGATTAGGTTTCAATGGTTGGTGAAAATTAAATTCCCTCTTGCATGTGTGTTATAAATCCAGTTCGAATAGACGGAAAAGATAGGCCATGCTTTTGCTCGTGATTTGATTGAAGCTGCTTGTTGTCGTGCCCTGAGTTTGTGTGGCTCTCCTTTTGCTTTGTTCAAGTACAGGTAGTCATTGAGGATGATTCATACTAATTGTGTGTTGCGCCCTATTGAGGGGCTTAATCTCCTTGTGAGAGAGATTGGTTGGACCCTTGACGTTCTAAAATTAGCCATGTTCTTTGTTTCTCCGCATCTATTATTTTGGCTCTATTTAGAACTGCATGTTGGAAGACTTTTGGCCTTGCATCTTTGAAGCTTCCGTTTTTTTTTATTGAAGAGCCAGTCGATTTTCCAGATATGAAACCCACACTGATTGGCTCTCCCTGGTCTGCCCTTGTCATCTTTGTATTCGGTTCTTTTCCTATTTTGTGTACTTAATCGTCTAAAAGAATCAACTTTCGTTGTTTCCCTAATGGCTTTACAACTGCATGTGAAGCATCTGTTTGGTTTCCTAGAAAATGTAGGAGATGATGGAACAACCATGGAACTTAGGTTTTAATATGGTTGTCAATCTACTACCCTAGGTCTCTAACCAAACTATATTTTGCTGAAACAGAGTTATTGAGTTTCTGGACTAATTGAACTCATTTTGTAATTTGGCATTCACTTGTTTTGGTAAATCATTTTACCTTTTAATTAGGTGTCCAGAAAATTTAAAAATAGATATGAACCAAAATCCCCAAATTGTATGCCTCAACGTCTTGAAATAATTTTGCCTTCAGTGAATACCTTTTAGCTTTTGGTAATAATTTTTGCACTCTTCAACTTCCTTTCGCTAAGACGAATTGAAAATGAAAAAAAAATGGATGTAAAAGTAACAAAAGACAATATAAAACAAAAAAAATACTTAATAAAAACCTAAAATTGTGCAAAACAAGAATATCTAATGAAATGTTTAGAGGACTATCAAACTTATTCTTCTTGTTCTTCATTCATTATTTGTGGTATTATGATAGGCCATTGGCCCTTTTCCCCTGAAAGATGGTCAACTTTCGCAAAAAGTTGAAGTTACACAAATTGAATAACGGCAAGGGTATGCTTGATTATCGTTGTGCACTACATCCAATTGATCTGTTTAAGTTAACATATCTAAAATCATTTCCATTCCCTATACTCTGCAACTATGTTGAATTTCTATGTGTTAGCTATTCGGGTTCATCTAAGTTAGTCATCTATTCCAATTTTGGAGACTTATATTGCTTTTCAAACAAATATAAATCTTTTGGAGTTTACAATTTGAAGTTGATACCATTTGGATTCGAACAGTTCTTGTGTATTTCTGGCAATCTTAATTTCTTATGGCATATGTGGTCAACAACAGTGACGTAGTGACGTTGATTGTGATACCACATCTAGATCTTCAGATGCCCTCTATAGCAGATTCTATAGTTGGTCACATGATTTGATTTCTTCCAAATATGACAGCTATAAACTGCTTAAGAAGAAAGTAAAGCGATATTCTCAAATAATTGAAGGCCGGAGCTCAAGATCATTATTAGTATATTCTTAAGGACTTCTTGAGGACACTGGATAAACAGGTATTGTAGCTGTACATCGAGGCCTCGTTTGATTCGTGGATTAGGAGGGTGGGATTGGACTATTTTAGTCCAATCCCACGTTGTCCCTTGTTTGGTTCCCACAAAAGCAGGTGGGATTAGTAATTCCGATACAGAAGTTATCTTATATGGTAGGTACTATCTAATCCCATGGGGTGGAGTTCAACAATTACAAAATTACAAAATTATCACAATCCCGGATTAAAAACACACGGAAGGGGTGGAGTTCAACAATTACAAAATTGCCACGGAAATAAAATCACTGATCATCTTCTTCCCTCTCACGCCTCCCTCTATCTCCCGTGCTCTCTTTCTCTCTCTCTCCACGAGATTGGAGATGGATTTCGCCGGAGATCAAACCAGGTGACATGAGTTCGTCGTTCTCTTCACTCACGATTTTAGGTTTTCGTTTTTTGAAATCGCAGCAGTGAGGTCGATTGGTTTCGAGCAAACCCATTTCGCCGCAGCTCCGCAACAAGGTTTGAATTCCTCATTATTTTCTGCGAAAGGTTGATCGATTACGATTGACGCTTAAGCATTTCTGTTGCATTTGTTGCTTGGATGATATCTGATTTGTGCCGTTCTATCATGTAAATGAAATATGTTTTGGTTCAGCTTTAGATTTGCGAGTTCGAGAAGTGTGACAGATTACGATTGACGACTAAGCATTCGAAGTGATTTGCGTTCCTTGAATAGAAGAGCATGATTTCTCTTTGATTTACTGTCCTCTATTGCTCGTTATTTTGATGGCCTGTTGCTGTGAAGCTTGGTCTTGATTTAGGTTGCATTTGTGATACAGAGAAAGGGGGAGAGAGAGAGAAATAATCCTCAAAATTATCTTGTACGAACCAAACATGGGATAGGCCTACTAAGGGGATATCCTGGTATTAATCCTGTACGAATCAAACAGGGGATTGTGTCGCATTCAGGACTAAATTAGTCCTAGGACAAATAATCCCGGACTACTAGTCCCGGGACTATTAATCCCACCAATTTTAGTCCGCGAATCAAACGAAATGTTGATACCTGGATTATCAACATTCGAATAGTGCATTACCCTGCAGAATGAAATGAATTTGTATTCAAAGCCATAGTAACAGCACTCGTGCATAGATATTAGTTAGCCGATCTTAGAAAATTAAGCATAGATGGGCAATTACTGAACTGAAGTGTTGGCCATCAAACACCCTATAGTGTGTTCAGTAAATTCTATAGAGGAGGGGAGGGGTTTTTTTTGTGTGTGTTCAGTAAATTCCTTTTTAGATGTTAGAGTCTAATAGCCATAATCAAGGAAGCAGGACACCCCGAAATATTTTTCAAAGGTACTGGCATTTTCCCCTCCCTCTGTATAGTGATTATTGTGGCCATACTAATCTCATCAATGATGCTAGATCCTTCATAATACATACATACGAAAAAAAGCTCTGCCCCAAGGAAGAAGCTAGCCACAGAAAAAGGAATAAATAAACAACATATAGTTCTATTATTCTGTATAACAGCTGTCTCAATAATAAATTCATACCTTTAGAATGTATAATTTCTGGCTTTCTTCAGAATAATAAGAGTTAACTATCTATAAGCTTTGGTACAAAAAATCAAGCAATGGACTAAGCAACTGTAAAAAACCCAACTCTCTCCTTCTAACCAGTGAAGCATTGAGGGAGGAAAAGTTGAGCAGCGGGAGTGGCATCATACCGTCATCTATAGAAAGATCCTAATCGTAATGTTATATTTCTCCAATCCAAAAATGCTATTAGTCACCAAAGGTTCTCAAAAAAGCCCCTTCGTGATTGTGATTGTCTGAATTTTTATCATTGAGTTTTTTAGTTTGCAGATCTGAATTTGAAAGATTTGGCAAGTGTTTCCAAGCTATGATTCTTATGGCTCACTCATTGATTCTCTGGTGAGTGATTTGTGTTCTTTCATTTCACTAGATGATTTTTGATATCCTCTGCTTTTCATTGGTCTTTTGTTTGAGATTTTGAGTATGCCAGTTCAAATGGAGACTATGTGAATAATTGATTTACAAATTGGTACACATTGCTCACCTTTGGATTCTTTAATGAATCTGGTATCTATCTTGATCTCTCACTTGATATATCTTGTTGGGCTAGGAGTTGGGGTAGGGACTTTGCCTCTCTGAACATCCCCCAGTTCCTTTGTCGTTTCTTTTTTCAAGTATGTTTTCTTTACAGAGGAAGTGCGTCCGAGATGAAGAAAATGAAATTCATGGGTCTCAGTTTTTATCACAAGGTTTATTGCAAGCAAGAAAAGGAATGTCTTAGCGTGCCCTTACTCTAATTCTAAATAAAGCGATTCACGCACTGAGTCAAGCAGCGGATTTGAACTGAACCCACTTTTGGAAAAGAAGAAATGTGGCTGATCCTGTTTCCATAGGAAAGACATGAGAATAGTCAACGTGATTCTTGGTATTCAAAAGACGGAGACACGGATACGAGATCATTTGCACTCGATCCAAAACCATTGATATTGGTTGTCAATCATTGCCTGTGGACTATGCAATTCTTGACTTTCTTATACACCATAGAGGCTTAGTTTATCTATGACTATCGAGTTCTAGTGCTTGTGAAGCTTCAAATTTTAATTTCGGATTTAGAAATAGTTCTTGGAGTTGGATATGGGTGAACAAAAACATGATTATAAATTGATGTTCGAATTATCGTACCTTGCCTTTTAGATCCTGATAGGCACCATGCTAAGAAGCACGGACACGGACACCGCAATTCTGAAAAAATGAACACGGATACGGCGGGGGACACGGCAATATAATATTAATATATATATATTTCCCCTTTTTTTCCATGCTTAAATTGCAAAACATGGTTCAAATTAAAAAAAATAAGTGCATTTTACAGTATAACACAGCCAACACAGGATATGTATATAAACATTATTACTCAGCACACAGGATACGTCACACTCTTAAAGAGAGAGAGAGAGAGAGAGAGAGAGAGAGAACACAGACGAGAGAGAGAGAACAGACGAGAGAGAGAGAGAGAGAGAGAGCGAACAGAGACGAGAGAGAGAGAGAGAGAGAGAGAGAGAGAGAGAGAGAGTACCTGATCGATTTCTCCTGTTGAAGCTTCAGCCGACAAAACCCGGGCTCCAAATCTTCTCTTCGTCGATTATATCGACTGGTAGGGGAAGGGGAGGTAATATAGATAGCATAATTACACTTTTTACCCAATATTTTAAATAATTATAACTTTACCCCAAAAAGTTTTAATTTTTTTTCAGATTGACCCCCGCCGTATCCCCAGACGTGTCCCCTGACCTTCTGCCGTGTCCCCGCCGTGTCCCCTGTCAAAAAAAATTTTAAAAATTGGGACACGCCACCAAACGTATTTGGTCGTGTTCCCATGTCCCAAACGGCAATACGGCACCCCCGAGGAGTGTCGGTGCTTCATAGGCACCATGTTTTAATGGAAGGAGAAGAAGAAAAAAAGAAAAAGAATGAACCTATGTTGCACAGACACGGGTGCGTGTATCGGATTCGGGTGTATATCCAAGGGTCGAACCCCTCAAATCCAAAAAACGAGGATTCGCGGATATGGATCCTAATTGGGATATGGGTGTGGGGATGCGCCAAATAATTAGAATTTTATATTAAATAATTGAATTTATATGTAAAATAATTAATTTTTTTATTTAAATAATTAATCTCATGTAAATTAATTAATATTTGTGGAACTGAATTTGTGAGAATAATTATTACTAGTTTAATGGCAGAATACAGTTGTACGCATTTTCCTATTTTAGGCTTGTTTTGGCATAAGTAGTAAAGTGACTTTTTACTATTCCTTTTTTTTGTCCTTATTCATTTTTTTTTTTTTTTTAGTTTTGCGTCAAACTTTTGCGACCTATTGATCCGTCTCGACGAGAGGAATCGGAAAAGTAAAAAATTTTGACCGAAACTCTTAAATTTTTTCAAAAATACAGAATAAGTCAAAATAATAGGTCGCAAAAGTTTGACGCAAAACTAAAAAAAAAAAAAAAATGAATAAGGACAAAAAAAAGGAATAGTAAAAAGTCACTTTACTACTTATGCCAAAACAACAACAACAACAATAACATAACCCATTAAGTCCCCAATAATTGGGGGTATGGGTGGGGGATGGATAGGAGACAGACCTAACCTTTGGCAATAAATGCACAAAGTGGCTGCTCCCAGAATACCACTGAAACAGATGGATTGGAGACAGACCTAACCTTTGGCGCTGAATGCACAAAGTGGCTGCTCACAGAATACCATTGAAACAGTGGTCCCCCTATAATACGGTACAGCTGTATGTTATAATAGAGACCAGTCAACACGGGGCTGCCCAATGTTATCCCACATGGGAACATCTCTCAGCCTTTCTGCCTTTACCTTTCTTGGTGATTTCTCCCGCACACAACCCCTTGGAAACATAAAAACCAACACGAATCTCGTCCTCTCTTTTTCTTCTTCTTTCTTCCTACCACGGCAGAAGCAGCCATGGCGAGAACAGGTCCAGATCTCGAACATTACAGATCGAACTCGTTGGAGTTCGTCTCATCAGGTATCTTTTCTCTCTCTCGTCTCTGTAATCTCTCTCCACCGAGTTTTCTTTCTCTGGACGCCTCTCTCTCTCTCTCTCTCTCTCTCCACCAGAGCACGACTTGTCCGATTATTTTCCGCCGCACCGGGTGCATATCCCGCACCCGTATCGTGTCGTATCGACACGGGTGCTTCGCCTGAAAATGAGGATCCGTGTATCACAGGAATGAACTGTGCTCAGCTACACCTACTAAAGTAATCATATGTGGCTAGAGTTGAATTATATGATTTTTCAACTGAAAGCATCAACCCACGAGGAGACTATTGACAAAGTAGCAGATGACATTGGAGCTAGAGCGAGGTCTTGTAGAAGGGAAAACAATAACTTCGATAACCGGCAGCTCCGTGAGCCTTTTGAATATCTTTACATGAAGTTTTAGTTGAATTTGGGAAAAGATGGCTGTGATTGTTGTGATTATTGGTTTTTTTTTTTTTTTAGTACTGCTGTTTTGTTTCTGCTGGGTTCTATATGAGTCTGTGGTGGGTTAAATTGGCTGTATTTAGCTGGTTGGCCTTTATTGGCGACGAACTTTTACGTAGCATCGAATAGTTGAAGAAATGAAGTGAGACCAGTGAGAGGCATAGTAACTACTCTAAAGATCACCCCATGTATGTACTCTCTACCTGTTCAAAAAAATATGTACTCTCATTTTGCATTTCTGTTGTCAAAATATGTTCGAGTTGAATTTGCTTTTGCCAAATTCAAGAAGTTTATGGGTTCAATATCAAAACAAGATTTCAAGTTGTTTCCAAAACACATTTTTTATTTGTGGTTTTATGGCACCACTAGAATTATAGAAACAAGCTTAACTGTGAAAATAAGTTAAAGACCACTTAATAAAAGCAGTGTGCTAAATACAAGTTTCAACTTGATAACCCAAATCTTTTCGATGATGTTTTTTGTTATCTCCAACAACGCTTTTGATATCCTAAATTATGTTTCGTTTTCCCCCTTCTCTCCTGAACAGGGTATTCCAACCAAACCCATTTCGCTGGTAACCCCACAGTACCCATTCTCTAACCCTCCTGTATATATAAACATACGTGTGTGTATGCATATTTCTATTCATGATTTTGTACTCCCCCATCGATGTTGGAATTTGGGGATTAGTATGTATTTTCAAATTCGACGTTTTCCCCCAGAATCCTTTTATGGGTTTTGATTTTGAAGTCTGATAATTTAGGGTTTTAGTTCAATTTGGCTTAAAATTTGAAGCATCTGGGATTTTGTATTGCTTGTTCCATTTGTTTACATTTAAATAGCCTTTTATGTAATCTCATATGTTATCTCTATTTGGTTTGTTGTGAAATGTTGTCCATTTCCCTGCCATTTCTTGAAGTGTAGTCATTGTTTAAGTATTTGCTTTTAGGGTTCTAGAGTTAGATGGATCTATTGGACCTTGAGGATACGCATATCTAAGATTAGCAATTTGGTTGTGGTTTGTGGACTTTCAAATCTGCTACTTATCTTTTTCGTTATAAAGTACTTGCATAATGATACTTGTTCCTTGAGCTCGTGTTGCTTTTGATTTGATTGGCATGTGATGTTGGGGCTTAAAAAGTTGGTAGGTAGTTATGATTTGGGTCAGCACTTAACTTGTTAATAGTGGATAGAGCATTTACCAACTTATGTTCTGGATGTTGTCCATGTGGTAGGTAGTGGAGTGATGGTTGAATTCTTAGGGTCCATAGCTTTGTATCCTTCATGTGCGGCATTTTTTTCTCTTTTATTGCTTCAATATTATGAGCACAAGCGCATAAATTCAAAAGCAATTCAGGATAAAAAAAAAAGTAAATTCGCAGATAATACCAGCTTCATCTTGTTATTGCAACTTCCCTTAAAGGCTCTGATCTTGTGTTCATAACAGCAGGCATGGGTGGGGGGTTCAGGATGTGGTGCTGTTACAGGTGTGGCTTAGATTTCAAGAGAAGATGGTTATTTGACCGTTGGTGTGGTCACATACCCATTCAGCTTTGAAGGACGTGAAAGATCCCTGCAGGTAGGTTCCAATTTGGTCTTTTGTAGAAACATTTATAAGATACTCTGTTTGCTTTTTCCTCTGTACTAGGCTTCAATCTCCAAGTTGAACTAACTTGCTGAAGTATTTCTTTGACAGCAGTTGGGATAGTTAAATCAAAGCTGGTTAGTTTTTAAGTTTTCTTTTAAATTCTTTTTATACTTACGATGTGCATAGAGGATAGAGAGGATACACATATTTTGGATCCTCTCGAGACAATAGTCTGGGTTTTTTCTTTACTTATGATGGCTGCTGCCATTTTGATGCCTTCCTAAACATATATTGCTTGCAAACTTAACTAGGAATCACAGCTTTCTCTAGAATCTGGGGTTTTGATGCTTCTGAACAAAGGAAAGGTAGACTTCTTTGCCAAATGCTTTGGTGGGGGCTGTGCCCAGATTGATCCTTTTTCTTTACGATAAGAGATGCTATATGATAGGGAAAATTATCGAAATGGTCCCTGTAGTTTCACCTGAGTCTCGATTTAGTCTCTCTAGTTTCAATTGCACTCCAACGAACCTTGTAGTTTCAATTTTGGTCGATTTTGGTCCAATTTATAATGTCCGTTTGCAAAGTTGACGGAAAATTCAATTTGGGGCTTTTTTTAGGGGTAAAAAAGACATTTCGCCCACCCTCCCACACAAAACCAAAACCCTAGTTCTTCCTAACCTTTTTACCATAATTTTTCATCTCAGGAGTAAAAAAAAAAAAATCACTGTTCTCTCTCTTACACATCCAATACCCTCATTTGTACAGTGATTGCAAAGCAACATCAATCCTCCAAAATCTCTCGAAAAATTATGTCAGATTTCCACCTCTTCCCATTCTAATTTCAAGAGTCAAAAACTCAAGATTATTATAGATATTATATAGAGATATTACCTTCCTGTATTGATCCGTACCCAACTATGAAGCACGGGTACCGGTACGCGGTTCGGGTACGGGTACGCGATACGGCAAAAAACTAAAAAAGTAGGGTACGGGTACGGTTGGGTACGTAAGTGTAAATTTAATTTTTTTTCCCTATTTTACTATGTTCCATTGCACAAACTAAATAAAACACTCATTTTACCAACAAAAAAGAAGCATAAATAAGAGTGAAAGAGTTCATAAGTGCATAGATGAAACAAGTGCACCTTCAAGTTTAGTGACATAACTCCAAAGAACTTGATTATTTTCCGCCATTGTTGTTCTGCAAAATAGATACATAGCAAGCAAAGTAAAGTAAAGCATAAAAATTAAAAACCATCAGTCGATTACATCAACCATTTAGTAGTTCAACCATCAAGTTCCATAGCAATCAAAGCATAAAAAGATAAAAGCCAACAGTTGGTTATATTACATAGCAACTTGAACATAGGAAGAAAGAAAATAGTCCAAAGAAGTAAGAACTAAACAACTTGAACATCATCAGCTTCATCTCCAAACACCACAGCTTCCAACTCTGGCTCATCAAGGGAAAGATCGGCGATTTCAAGAATACCGGCACCCCCCATTGAATCAAATGCATCTCCGGCAATGTCCCACATCTTAGTCTCTCCCTTGGTATAATTTGGTGTCCTCCTTGAAAGAAGACGGATATTGTAGTGCACAAAGACTAAATCTTCACATCTTTGGGGTGTCATCTTGTTCCTTCTCATGGAGTGAATGAAAGAGTAGGTGCTCCAATTCCTTTCGCAACATGAAGAAGAACATGGCTGGCTAAGCAATTTGAATGCTAAAGATTGGAGCATAGGTGCGGAAGCCCCATGTACCAACCACCAAACTGTTGGCTCCATCGCCCCTCTATCAACCATCGAGTCCGCACTCCCAAAACTTTCAAGACAACCAGAAAACTTAGCATACTCAATGTTAGCAGCTCTCCTCTCATCTGGGTCTGGAAAGTATCTTTGAAAGCATTTCATTCTCATTGCCGAAATTTCTTCATCCATGTGAGGAGCAATACGATTTTCTACAAGCCACATTGAACTATAATACCTAGATGAAAAAAAAGAGTAAATTTGTTATTCTTGTGACTTGTGAGACATGTCAATGAATTTGTTAGTCTAGATAACTATAAAGCTAGATATACCTTGGGTTCAATGAATGTGCGAGGCAATGAAGAGGTGTGGTGCTTTTTGTCCACCTCTCAACTAGAATTTGGTGAACAACTTTGTAGAAATCGGACTCCTCATTATCTAGCTTGCCTTCATGCCTATAGATGGTTGCTTTCACCTTCTCAATCATTGAATCCCACATTTCATATACCAAGTGTAGACATGGCTTGTCGGTGTCACAATATCTAAGCATCTCATAAATTGGCAATGTAAAAGAGAGTATGTAATCAATCTTGTCCCACCAAATGTCACTTAACACTTTTTCCTTCACCGATGACGCTTTCCCAACATCATCTTCTCTATAGGAAGACCACTTCTCACTTATCACCATGGCTTGGAGGCCCCGAGAAATAAGTTTAAACCTTTTTCATCATGATAACCGAAGTAGCAAACCGTGTGTCAGCAACATAAAGCAACTTCAATGGCACAAACTCATTGAACATAGCTAATCTCATAGAATGGTTCATGATAAAGGTTTTCACAAACATCACATCTTCAATCACATGTTTAATCCAAATACATTCATTATATGCATAGCCAGCAACTCCCGTTACTTTTGGAGCACAAATGTTCTTAAGAGCAAGGTTAAGTGTGTGCACAACACATGGTGTCCAAAAGATTTTCGGATAAATACCTTCAACGATTGCTCCAGCGGCACTACACACGGGAGCATTGTCAGTGATTACTTGAACAACATTTGAAGGTCCAACATCATGAATTGCTTCACCAAGTAATTTGGCAATGAAGGCCTTGTCCTTAGTCTCACCCTCACAATTAACAGCCTTCATGAAAATAGCTCCACAATCTGATGCTCCCATAAAATTAATGAGAGGCCTCCTTTGTGCATCACTCCATCCATCAGCACAAATACTCAAGCCCTTCTCATTCCATGTTTTTTTAGTAGGCTCCAACAACCTTTCAATGTTTGCCCTTTCTTTTTGAAGTAGTGTAGTCCGCAACGAGTTATAACCAGGAGGCACATAACCAGGAATATAATTCTCAGCAGCAAATTGAAAAGCTTCCACAAAATATGGGTTCCTAGCCAAATGAAAAGGCAAGCCAGCCAAATAAAACATACGAGCAATCATAGCATGCAAAGTTTCTCGAGCACCTGCATTCATTGCTTTCTCTAAGGGAGTGTTGCCTGGCTTTCTTTTCTTTGATGGTTCATACCCTTCTAAGCGAAATCCAGAAACATTTTCAGCCCCTAAATTCCCCATCCTTGTCGTAGCATTAAATTGGGAAGTGGAAGGTGGTAAAGGAACGTGTTTAGGCTGTGACATCTTTTGTCGATTTTCAGCTTCTTTATCTAATTTTTTATCTCATCAAGAATATCAGGCTTTCCACTTACAAAAGAGCAACATCTTATACCCTGGTTTTTGATTAGCAACAAATGGGCTTTTACCCTAAAGTATGACCCTTGAAACTCCACATTGCAAAGGTTGCATTGCTATTTCGTGTTTCCACCCCCTCCTCCTGTCCTTCTAACAAATTTTGTGACATATTTCCAAAGAGGAGCATTAAAATCATCTTCAACATTCACAGCAGTAGAAGGCACACTTGAACTAGAAAATGAACCAAAACTGCTTGATGAAGAGTGACTGGAACTCATTTTCCTAAAATCAAATTAAAAAAAATTATATATAAGTATATAACACATTTACAGTACGTAGTATGTACTGAGTCTACTGTACAAATTCCACATTTACACTACGTAGAATACCCAGGATACCACATTTACATTTACCGTATGTAGTCTACTGTAGAATACCACAGTTACAGTACGTAGCATGTTTACCTAGAGTCAGGAGATGATTGTTGCAATATTGTTCAACAATCAGAGGAGTCGATTTTAGATCTGCAGAGGAGTTGATTTAGTAACCTATAAGGCTATAAGCCTATAACCGAGAGAGAGAGAGAGAGAGAGAGAGAGACGCTGCTGTAGACAGAAAGAGAGAGAGGGAGCAGCGAGAGAGAGAGAGAGAGAGAGAGGCGCTGCTGCAGACAGAAAGAGAGAGAGGGAGCAGCGAGAGAGAGAGAGAGAGAGAGAGAGAGAGAGAGAGAGAGAGACTAACCAGTAACCAGAGAGCTTCCATGGCTGTTGCTCGAGCAGTAGAGGAGAGGCTGCTTCTGTGTTTTTGAACCCTAACTGATGAAACCCAACATATGTCGACTGGTGTCTTAAATTGGGGTCAAAAGTGCACATAAACCCCTTAAGTTTCTATAAATTTCATTCGGGCCCCTTAAAGTTTTAAAAAAAATTCAAAAAGGTCCAAACGTACCCAACAAAGTACCCAATCAGAGTACCCAGGTGTACCCAGCCGTACCAGGAATAGTGCAAACGTACCCGGTACGTTTTTGCCGTACCCGGTATGTATTTTGCCGTACCCATCCGTACCCGTACCCGGTACTCGTACGGCAACATGTTTGGAGTACCCGTGCTTCATAGGTACCCAATTACTGTAGTAGCAAGCAGGGGGTATTTCTATATCGTGTTTGAGTATGGCTGCATACATGAATAGTGTGATCGAATTTGCTCTTGAAGAATTTTCTGATAATAACCCGAGTCCAAATTCCGGCTAGGTTCAATTATTCTTGATTTTCCTTTCTATTTTGTTTACTTTTATCATGAACACCATGAAGGATTTTTTTTTTTTTGATAAGTAAATAATTATATTAAAAAGAGCATAAAGGGATGCTACCCAAATACAAAAGAAAGGCCCCCAACAAAAAGGCCCTATACACCATCATGAGAAAATAAAAGATCAAACCAGTCAAAAAATTGGTCAAGAGAAGGAAAACAATCTCCCTTGTCCCAACTATACAAGCTATTCACCAAAAAACTATTGATTCTAAATAGAGGCTTTTCTACTCCTTTAAAACATCTCTGATTTCTCTCTTGCCAAATCATCCACATCACGCAAAGAGGAATCATGTTCCAAACACGCTTCCTCCTCATTCCCACTCTTGTACCTCTCCAGGCAATTAGAAGTTCCATAACATTTCTAGATATAGCCCATTGAATGCCAAACCAAGACAACACCGAAGTCCATAGCTCCCATGCCAAAGGGCAATGAATGAGAAAGTGATCAACAGTCTCCGCATTCCTCTTGCACATACAACACCGATTAACAATGATAATCCGCCTTCGAATCAAATTATCGATAGTAAGGATCTTACCTTGGGCCACACACCAAACAAAAAAACCCACCTTCAGGGGAGCCCTAGTCTTCCAAATTGCTTTCCAAGGAAAGACAGCTCTTCCGTCACCATATAAAGCTTGAAAAAATGATTTCACCTCAAACTTCCTAGATTTAGTAAGCTTCCAACAAATTTCATCCTCCCCTTCTCCGGTTCTTTGAATTCCATACACCCTAGAGAACAAAGCCAACAGTGCCTCTACCTCTCGATCAAGCACTCCCCTTTGCAGGCGGATATCCCAGACTATATTTCTTTCAAAACTTTGAAGGTAATTAGAAACGGATGCTTCCTTATCACAAGCCATTCGATAGATGCTTGGAAAACTATCTCGCAAACTCACGTCCCCACACCAGATATGCTCCCAAAACTTCACCCTTCTTCCATTGCCAACCCTCATATGAATAACCTGCACAAAAATCCCCCAAACATTCATAATACCCCTCCAAAGAGCCATTGCTTCACCATCTTGCCATTGCTACTGTTCTCTTGCTTTCCTGATACACTCATATTCTTTATGGTTGGATTTGAACAAATAAGGTTTACTGCAGGCCATGCTTGTGTTGGGTACTCACTTTGGCCAATGCCTTCTAAATTAATCCAGGCCATGCTTGTGTCGGGTACTCACTTTGGCCAATGCCTTCTAAATTAATCCAACATTTTCTGTTTGCTGCTGCAGATTTGAAGCATTTTTTTCCTTCTTTTGCAGATACCTGGATTGGTGAATGTTGGTTTTTCAGATGTGAAGGCAGTCATGAAGGACTCCAGAACTGCAATGCTTGGAATGGGTGTTTCCCCCAGCAAGAATCGTAGGGAGGAAACAGGTAAACAAATTCAACCTACTACTGGAGTTGCGTATAATATTACTGGTGGAAAGGACATTACTTTGCAAGAAGTGAATAGGGTGTCACAAGTACTTCAAATTGTCCTTTATTTCCGGGCCACACCCCTTACAGTATCTTCGGTAGGGGGGGAAGAAGGAAAGATTCTTAAAAAAAATTCCTCTTATCTGGTTGACTAGACTAGTGGAGTGAAACTTTTTCAATGCAAAGAAATTTCTATACGAAATTGCTACCAATGTTGTGGCAGCGATCTTTTGGATTTGTAATTGCTACCATTGTTCAACAACCATTTTTTCAATCTGTAATTACTAGCACCATCACTCTCTTTATATATCATATTAATAACTGAAAATTGCAACCAACGGGTTAAACCAACTGTGCATAGCATGGGAGTAACTCACCTAGTATGTGTATCTATATATATATATATATATATATATATATATATATATATATATATATATATATATATATATATATATATATATATATGTATTAATTAATACAGTCCCCTTTCCATCCAAACCCTCAAATGGCGGACTTCGTCCACACCTCATAGTTCCGGACCAAATCTCGAAGATCCAAACCGCTCAATGTGTTTAAAAACGTGTTTTTAAGGGTGTCAGCGAGAAATCATCAAAAAAAAAAAAAATTACCGGGAATGGCTTGATCCGAGCAGGTTTTCATAAATAAACACATTGGACGGTCCGGATCATGCAAAAACACAATTTCAACCCTTAAAAATGCCCAAAAACCTCCAGTCCGGGATCCTTGATTGGAACCTGGGCATATATCTAACCTTATATATATAAGAACACAAATTGGCTTGCCATTTTTGCCAATTGTGGAGGAAAATATCCCTCAATCTGTATAGTGTTGTCCTGCACTCATGGGGGTAGTTTCGGTATTGTGTATTTATTGTTCATTTCCTGTTTGTGTGACTGCTTGACGTAATTCAGAAGGACATCTGGTGATGTGAGCTTTCACTGTAGACAGCTGCAGAAGAATTCCGTGAATCCCGGCTCTTCCTGTCCTTACTTCTTCCCTTTTGCTTCTCTCAAACAGTCGGCCCTTCTTTAAAGGCAAACTGCTCCGCCTTATTCTTCAGCTTTCCGAAAGGCGTACGAGTACAGCCAGTACTACTCCATTTCCATTCGTCTCCTCCTTATGTGAGAACCCATATCTGATCTCCTCCCAGGGCTCGATGTATTGGAGTACAATTTCCACGGCGGGGAGTACTAATACTACGGCGGGCAATTGTCCTTCAAATACTGTTGCAACGGCTGTGCATATAAGGCATTCTGCAGAGGATAGAAACAAATCGATCGCATATTTTGTGAGTATTTGTTTCCTCTGGTTTGGGTTTTCTCTTAGGGCAAAAGTCAATTCCTTCCTTCCCTCTCATTCGCACCAAGTAAGAGATTCGGATTAGCGTCGTCAATGTTCAATTTGTATTGTTTCATGGTTTCAATCTATTGATTTATGATTCTAAATGTATTGTTCAGACGCATCAGTTCAGATTTATGTTGTTGATTACTTTTTCTTTAATTTTTTTCTTTTGAGATTCCTCATTTCTTCTTAAATATTAGTATGTCGATCATGATCCTTAACGTATTCATTTCAGGTAGGGTAGAGAAGCATTTGATAAATTTTTTTCATACTGACGGTTGCAAAGAGCTATGTGAGCTTTCCGAATCTACAACTACAAGTAAATTTAAAGGTTTGGTTTGCTTATGGTGATGCCGAAAGTTATTAGGTTATGTAAATCATCTTTTGCTCACTTTAATGAATTTCAAGATGTCTGCTTTTATTCACTTTTATTTGCTTGTTTGTGAAGTACAGGATGTATCCATAACTCTATTACTGAATTCCTTGCAAGCTCACCAGACGATAGCTGTTTTAGACCTTTCTCACAATTCTTTTCCAGGTCACATTTTTCCGTGAGACAACTCCCATTGTTGCTTTATTATTGTACAAAAGCTGTTTGAGAAATTATTTTCGGAAAAGAATGCTTCAGGTTTGGGTGGTCTTGTTCTATTACTGATAACGTGCTAATGTGCATTCCTGTTATATTATATTAGTTTACAATTTAAGTTAATTGACGCAGCGGAATTCACGAGAGAATAGTTAGCGTACATTCCAAACGTAGATAAGGTTCTCGAATCCACGAGAGTTATTGAATCCACAAGAAAAAGAGTGAAAATTCTCAGAATTATATTGATTGATTAAAAGCTGAATAATGTTATAGGCTTACACCCTTATTTATATTAATAGGAGTCCTATCAATAAGGAAATTATCTAGAGTGGAGACCAAACAATTCATTACTTGGAAACCATACTATAAGACAAGGAAATAAAATCAAATCTTACCAAAATTAAATTAAAACGTGCAAAACATGCAGCACAAATAAAATCTCCTAATACTAATTGTAAATAAAAATTAGTACCAAAATAATATTTCCATAAATATAAATAATAGAAGTGTATATCTTGTCTTACATTAGTTATACTTGGGGTTCAAGCAAACAAACCATATTCAATAAAACAAAAATAGAAATATCTATGTTTAGTTTCTTCAATGAAATCGTGGGAAATATGCCAAGATATTTGAAGAAGGTATATGTTGGCCATATGTTACTTATCAAACACCCTCTAATGAATTTAAAATCTGTTGGCGCTTTTGAACTATAATTTGGGACTAAATTGATTAAAGCTAAAATGTTCGAGAAAAAAAAATTTCAATTTGGTTAAGGAAATGGAAGGGAAGTACAGTAGTTTGAGAAAAGAATTTCTTTTAACGTGGATTGTGGGGTAGTGATAAGGCTGGATATTTGCCCATTTAGTTATTTACTGTTTTTCTCTATTGATTAAAGTGGCCATGTTTCAATTTAGACGGTAATTTTGGTAGTTGGAAAAGTATATAGTATCTCAAAAGAAGAGGACACTCAAGAAGGTTTCTCCCTTTATATTTTAGATAGAATAGATTGCAATGTATTGGATAAATCTTCAAAATTCACGTCATTACCCCTGCCCCTTGCTTCAGGGTAGTTGAGCTCCTAGCCTCTTGGGTTCCCACTCTGTTATTTTTCGGTCAGCCTGAAATCCCTATTTTTCCTTGATCAAGGATAACTGTTTTTTGTTTATGGGTGTTCCTGCTAGGGCGGAACAAAAAAAAAAAAAAGAACCGAACCGGAGAACCGGACCGAACCGGTTGATATTTTCGGTTTTTTTACTTAGCCGGATCGGTTCGGTTCTGAAGATTTTTAAAATTTAGAAACCGGTTTGGTTCTCGGTTCTTGAAATTTTACACCCGGTTCGAACCGAACCGAACCGGTTTTATATATTATATATAAAATATTTATAATATTACTCCTCTACTCGAAAAAGAGAAGGCGTGGGGTATCGAACCCACGTCCTCACAGGAGGAAACAACTTAACTTACTAATTCGGCCAAGCGAATTGTTGCTTATTCATAGCGATATAATAATACTTATTAAATATCTGTTCATTTATGTGTATATAATATATATAGATACACTACAGCAGTAGTACGTGTATACCCATTACCCACATTTTCTCACTTTCCCATTGCCCAATTTCCAATCCCAGCGACCCCTCTCTCTCTCTCTCTCTCTAGCATTCAAAACCCAATCCCCAGCGACAGCCGACACCCCTCTCTCTCTCTCTCTCTCTCCAACGTTCATCGATAGCTTCGACGTTCTCTTTGCATCTCCATCTTCATCGATGCTCCGACGTTCTCTCTCTGACGTTGTTGATGCCGACCACAGTTGATGTCCGTCGCTCGTCGGCCTGTAAACATATACACGTTCGTGTATGTAACTATATATCTCTCGATCAAAGAGTTTCTGATAATGTTTGAACTGATAGATCTGATATTTGTAGAAAATCTGTAGATAATTTTAGTTCAAAATCTGAATTTTGTTCGTCTTTATCTCTCTGCAATGTGTGAACTGATTTGTAGATCTGAAATTTGTAGATCTTACAATGTATGAACTGATTTGTAGATCTGTTTATTTGTTCGTCCATCTATCTCTCTCTCTCCATGAACCGAACCGACCTCGGAACCGGCCTGAACCGGACGAACCGAAACCGAACCGAACCGAGGTATAGAAAATCGGTTTCGGTTCTTTGTTCTGTCCAAACCGGTTTTAGTCGGTTCACTCAAAATTCCCCCTGAACCGGACCGAACCGAACCGGTTTCAACCCTAGTTCCTGCAGATGCATCATGGACTATAGGAAGCTATTCAAACTATAGCGTGGGATCGGCTAAGTGAAACATTTTGCGTCATTACCCACTACACCAAATTTTAGCATTAGCAATATTAAAAAAAACCCTTGGTAAAGGACCAAAAGCTGCCGGTACAATTATTTCCGGCGGTAATAGCGCGAAAATCATACCACTGTCGATACATCCGTCGAGAATACAAAGACGACGATAAATGACTGCCGGTAATAGTGTCATATTTTTACCAGCGGTTCCGCCGGTAAAAGGTTTTTCAAGGAAAAAGTTTGTCCCAAGTTTTGGAACCCGCAACCCTTTGCGTGGAGCTCCAAAACCTAACCACACAACCACCAAACTTTTTTTCTCTTATATTTAGAAAATAAAAATATTTATTCAAAATTTATTGTTTTACTGGGGGACAGTCATTTTTCTCGATGGTAAT
Source organism: Vaccinium darrowii (assembly GCA_020921065.1). NCBI lineage: Eukaryota > Viridiplantae > Streptophyta > Magnoliopsida > Ericales > Ericaceae > Vaccinium > Vaccinium darrowii. Next base: position 24,121,426 of record CM037159.1, read on the forward strand.
AATTACTGCCAGTATTCCTTTACTGGCGGTTTTATTACCACTGGTAAAAAGAACACCTGTAAAATTCATTTTTCTCGGCGGGTTGTAATTACTGCCGTTAACAGTCCCCTTTAACTGCTCAGGTAAAAGCAATATTTGGAGTAGTGACTAAATCCTTGTATATCATGGGTCATGCTCAGTGGTTGACATCAAGGAAGGAGCCAGGGAGGGGCTAGTAGGGGCAGTCGCCCCCCCTACGTCTTAAAAAAATTATACTATTACATTGAAAAACAAAAATTTAAGATCAAACTATATAGTCCCGTCCCCCCTCTGTATTTTCGTCAAAAAAAAAAAAAGTAACAGCTTTAATATTTATCAAGCTATAAAACAACATTGTACTAAAACTAGTTTTAATGAGGTTTAATTACAATTCTTTTAAACAAAACAATGCCCAAAAGTTATAACTCGCCAACTCATTTTAGGGACTTAAGGCCCGTTCACTTTTAAAAACTAAGGTTCACTAAAATTTCGGAAGCTCAAAACTCTTTAACGTGGTCTGTGGACATCAAAGGTGAAGGGAAAAAAAAGAGCAAAAGAAATTGGGGGCTTTCAAAATAGTCAATTCTCAATTGCAAGAATTGAACACTCGGTTTAAGGAAGATACGATGGAGTTGCTCATTCTGATCCACACATCTCGAGATCCTCGTGATGGCTTCAGATGATTCAGCATTGAAGATACTTGCAAACTTCCAGAGAAGTATTATCCAATGGATTTCACTGAGCAAGAAAAGTACCACTTGAGATATCAATTGCAAAATTATAAGCTTGATTTGCCTAGGCATCCTAAGTTTCAAAATCTGTCAACGATTTCGAAGTTGAGTGAAGTGTTGGCGAAGACAAGAAAGTGCACAATATATCATCTTTTTAATATGTTGATTCGGCTTATATTAACTTTACATGTTTCAACCGCTACAACTGAACGTGCATTTTTTGCTATGAAATGTGTGAAGACAAGACTTCGCAATAGGATGAAGGATGATTATTTAGCAAATTTCTTGATCACTTATATTGCGAAAGATATTGCTCGAGGGTTGGACAAAGACTCTATCATTGATACTTTAATAACAAGAAAGAGCGTCGAGCACAGTTCAAAATGTCTGATTTCAGTAGACATGCTAGATAGGATTAGATAAACGTTACTACCTTTTGCTATCTAAGTTGATATTATAAACATGTTTAGTTTCATATGTATTGTTGTTATTTTGTATATATATAGGAGTATCTTTTTTTTTTTTTGAGTTAGTAAAAATTCATACTGTTGTCTTGATTTTTTTTTTATTGTGTATATCAATCCCCCCTACGCCAAAATCCTGGCTCCGTCCCTGGTTGACATAAGGGCGTGTCGGGGTGCTTGAACCATTGCACAACTCCTAATTTCAAACGAACTACTAGTTTTTCAGCTAAACTTAACAAATTCTGTAACCAGTGGTGAAGTGAGAGGAAAGTTCTAGAGAGAGGATAGAGTTAGAGAGAAAGTGGGCAGCGGCCCTCCCCTGGTTTTTAGCCATGGCGGCCGTTCCATCCCCCTCCCCCTCCGCATTCCTTCCACCTGGCCGCCTCCCCAATCTTCTCTCCGGATTCCCAATTTGCTATATGGCTGCACTTCCTTGGCATTCAAAGACTCCCCGTGGTAGATGATTCTCTCCGTTAGGTATAGGTGACCACGCCCGGATTTTGGACCAGGAAAAGCCAGATCTAGGGTTTTCAGATCCGGACTCCTGACAACGACGGCGGCGGTGGCAGTTGGTGACAGCTTTGGCTATTTTCTCTGGCGTTCTTTATTTTCTGTACTTTTTTTTTTTTTTGTATTTTTTTTTTGTTGTTTATTTTGTAGATGGTTTTTGGCTGGCGTTTTTTAGGACCGCTGGTTTTGTTTGGGTTAATAATATTCTTCTATCTCTTTACCAAAAAAAAAAATCTATAAGCATGAGTCCCTTGACTGAAAGAAGTCCTTAAAATTCCTAAACGTGAGAAAAAAAAATACCGAGAAATTTGAAGTTATCAATCCCGCAAATAAAATTTAATTTAATTTTTTTGTGGGTAAATCAACTTGAAATAAAAAGGGGGCTAATCGAATATACAGCCTACAAAGGGACATACTCCAAGGAGGGAAAAAGAAAATAAAGAAAGAAAGAAAAGTATAGTGCGAGAAATATGAGGAAGTTCCAGAACATCCATCTCACAGTCCCATCTTTAGTGATGAAGATCTACACAGACAATAGGTGCAGGTTGCTGTCCTTGTCTAGAGTCCCAACAGACCCGCTATCTCAGGACCTCCTTTCCTCATGGAATATTCCTTCCCCCTCTAATTAGGAGTTATGGGCATACATACAATCTCGTCTATTTCTTGGACCTTGCAAGTAGCAATATATATTTATGAAATATACTTTTTATTATCAATATTGAAATACTATAGTTTGGGCCCCTGAGATAGGCAAATTTTGCGACGGCCATTGGTCATGCAGTTCTATAATTTAATAATAATAACTAACAAGTCTATATATTTTTAGTTTTGCTTAAAACATTCGGTCAACTACTTTTGGCCAAACCATGCTCTACAGCCCTCATTAGCAAGCTGTCTCGTTGGAGAATTATTAAGACCGGTGACTGACCGATCCCACGAGCCTTGGATGTTATGATTTCTCTCATCAACGCCCCAAATTCGTCGCGATCAAGCATCCCATTATCATCAGCATCAAACTTCTCAAAAAGAGTATCGTACAAATTGGTGATCTCTTCCTTCGGTTGCAACTCAAACTCTACCGATGAAAACTTTCCATGCCTCGTCTCGAGATCTGAACGCGACAACCCTCCATCGCCATCGGTATCGAACATGAGAAATTGCTCGTCAACACATTTGTCAAAGGCCTCTGAGTCTTCGACAAATTCCATCAGTGTTGGACCATCAAGACAAGCCACACTCATTTTTTATTTAAGGGAAGAAAATGCAATTAATTTCGTCATTGGTTGGCTTGAGCTTATATAGAGGTGAAGGTAAAAACCTATTCTTGGGTGTCCGTAAAAGTGGTTGATGGGCCTTTATTCTCGAAGTTTTGGGCATTAGAAGCATGGAATTGTTCTTTGCCCCGAGAATGCCATGTGGTGTTCTCTTGCCCAAGTTCTTCATGAGTTTTGCGATCAGAGACATTACCTATCTTGCTTCGTGGGGTATTTCTAAGGTGTCCCTAGCTTTATGGTGTCTTCAATCTTGTATAAAACTAGAAACCGGTTCTATGCATGACATAAATAACACATAATAAAAGTGTTAGAATTTGTCCCACATTAGTTAATTATACTCTCTGAAAATTAGTGTGTGTGCATATATATATATAGGCAAATTTTCTAGTCCAAACCTCCCGAGAATAAGAAAAAATTGATTTTTTTTGTGTTGCAAATTATTTTTGGAAAATCCGAGCCGTCCAATGTGTTCAGAAGGTGTTTTCAAGGGTCCATGGGAGAAATCTTCAAAAAAAAATACCGGGAAGGGCTTGATCCAAGCAGTTTTCGTAAAAACTGTAAATATAAAAATTTTGCGAAAACTGCTTGGATCAAGCCCTTCTCGGTATTTTTTTTTGAAGATTTTCCGCGAAGGACCCTTGAAAACACCTTCTGAACACATTGAACGGCTCGGATCGTCAAAAAAAAAAAATTGGATCATGGAGGTCCGGAAACGGGAGGTCCGGACTTAGAAGCCCTCCCTATATATATATATATATATATATAGGGCTCACTTCTAGTCCGGGATCAGGGAATCTCCGAGCATTTTTTTTGACGATCCGAGTCATCCAATGTGTTCAAAAGGTGTTTTCAAGGGTTCCCGCGAGAAATCTTCAAAAAAAAAATACCGGGAAGGGCTTGATCCAAACAGTTTTTCGCAAAACTGTATTTAGGCAGATTTTCCCAAAACAATTCACAGCACTTATATAGGCAGATTTTCCAGTTAGGGATCCCTGACTGGAGGATTTTTGGTGTTTTGAATGTTTTAAAAATTGTTTTTGCAAAATCCGAACCGTCCAATGTGTTTTAAAAGGTGTTTTTAAGGGTCCCCGCGAGAAATTAAAAAAAAAAAATACCGGGATGCGATTCATCTGAGCAGTTTTTGATAAAACTGTATTTAATCGAAAATTGCTCGGATGAAGCCCTTCCCGGTCTCTTTTTTTTTTTTTTTTTATGATTTCTCGTAGGGACCTTTAAAAACACGGTTTAAACACATTAGACGATTCCGGTCATCAAAATTTGATCGGAAAATGAAAGGTGTGGATGGTAAGAGTAATGGACAGGAGCATATATATATATATATATAAGCTACGGTGCAGATTTTTTGTTTGAAATCGAATTTCGACTATCCGAACCGTTAGATGTGTTTAAAAGGTGCAGGATTGTGAAAAATTGCTTGGATGAAGCCTTTCCCGGTATTTTTTTTTTTTGTTGATTTCTCGCGGGGACTCTTAAAAAATACCTTTTAAACACATTAGACGTTCGGATTGTCAAAAAAATATCGGGAACGTGGAGGTCCAGAAGTCCGGAGTCCGGACTATATATCAAGTATATCTAATGGGCTTCCCATCAGGGACTCCTATTTCCCGATCAAAATTTCATGATTTGAACCGTTCAATGTGTTTAAATGGTGTTTTTAAGGGTCTCCGCAAAAAATTAGTGAAAAAAATACCGGAAAGGGCTTGATCCGAGTTTTCGATAAAAATTATATATAGCATTTTTATCGAAAACTGTTCGAATCTAGCCCTTCATGGTATTTTTTTTTACTAATTTCTCGTGGGTACCTTTAAAAACACCTTTTAAACACATTGAATGGTTCGGATCATGAAAACTTGATCGGAAAATTGGAGGATTCCTTGATGGGAAGCCCATCAGGTATACTTGATTGGAAGTGGACTGAAGGGAAAATGATGATCTAGTCAAGGATCCCAGATTGAAGGGAAAAATGGTGTTTTTGAGGTTTTAAAAATTGTTTTTGCACATATAGTTTTTTGTAGGGGTGCACACGGTCCGGATTGGACCGGTTCCCTTGAAATCCAGTAACCGGACCATTCCGATCGGTTCTAAAAAATTAAGAGCCAAAACCTAACCAATACACATATAGAACCTGTCTAGATCCATACCGTAAGACCGGACTGGTTTTGGTTCGGTTCCGGTTCTATCCGATTAAGGAACACTTTATCATAACACGAGAGAGAGAGAGAGAGAGAGAGAGAGAGAGAGAGAGAGAGAGCAACTAAGAATTCAACCTGTTAAATAGTTTTAAGGTTGGAAGAGATTAAGAGATATTGTAAAGAAATAGGAAAGGAAGAAAAAAATTAGCAAGCATATTAGAGAATAAGAGAATTGGGTTTTCCTTTGAGTAGCAATCGTGAACTTAAGGTGGAACAAAAGAAAATTAAAATTGGTAATTTGGTATTACTAGATTATACAGTAATGTATTAAAAACTTCTTAACAAAATAAATTTTCATTCTAAATAGACATAAAAGAATACCTTACTAGGAAAAAAAAATACCAAATCAAGATAAATTATTTTGTAATATCAATGCTATACGGTTCGGGATTGTTCGGACGAGGCATTTCCTGGTCAAATTGTGATGATCAGAATCGTCCAATGTGCTTAAAACGTGTTTTTAAGGTCCCTACGATACATCATACAAAAAAAAGACACCGGGATGGGATTCATCTGAGCAGTTTTTGATAAAACTATATTTAATCGAAAACTGCTCTGATGAAGCCATTCCTGGTCTCCTTTTTTTTTTTTTTTTGGATTTCTCGTAGGGACCCTTAAAAACACGGTTTAAACACATTGGACGGTTCCGATCATCAAAATTTGATCGGAAAATGAAAGGTGTGGATGGTAAGAGTAGTGGACTGGGATATATATATATATATATATATATATATATATATATATATATATATATATATATATCCAAACCGTTAGATGTGTTTAAAATGCATTTTTAAGGTCCAACGCAAGTATTCATTAAAAAAAAATACCGGGAATGGCTTGATCCGAGCAATTTTTGATAAAAATGTACATATACACATTTTTATCGAAAACGGCTCGGATCAATCCTTTCTGGGTAATTTTTTTTTTTTTTAGGGGGGGGGGGGGGGGGGGGGGGGGGGGGGGAGTGTGGGAATGGTACCTATAGTTTCACCCAAGTCTCGATTTGGTCTCTCTATTTTCAATTTAACACTAACGAACCCTGTATTTTTAATTTGGACGAATTAAGTCCAATCAATAACAAACGTTATAAAAAGTGACGGAAATCCCAATTTGGGGGTTTCTTTAGGGGCAGGCCTGTCATTTTTCCCTCCCTCCTACCCAAAACCAAAACCCCAACAGAAAGAAGTCCTCTCTCGTCTCTCTCTCACCACCACCTCCTCTCTAACCCTCGTCGGTGACACCTGACTCAACCCACCAATCCTCCAACACACCAGCAACTCCTACCAATTATCCATCGGCCGTGTCTTTCACATAACCCAAATCCAAATGATAAAAAACACTACCCACCTCCAATTCCACCACCACAATCTCCACCTTCTCAACCTCATCTGTTTTCTCCAAAATTATTTTTCCAAAAAAACAAAACCTGTTGCTTTCCACAATTCAATCGACATATCGATCAAAACACTATTAAAACCTAGGAATCAAAAAGATCAGAAGAGCATGATGTCAATTGGAAACTAGGGGAAAACACTACTATACCAACAAAACACGTTAATCCAATGTTGTATATCAAAAGCAACTCTGTTCTAGTGACTAACTGCAAATTGGTATAAAACCAATTATAATAGTAAAAAATGGTCACAAGAATTAACAAAAACTGCCTTAGACGTTCAAAATCCAGGTTCAAAAAGCTATGCACAGCCTCTGTTCATACGCCCAAAATCCAGATTAAAAAAGCTTCAGACTTGTCTCCGCCCTCTCCGGTCAATACCTCGGCCTCTTCACCCATTGTCCATCCCCCTCCCCCCTCATTACTGTCGAATTCGACGTCGGCCAAAACTCAAATCAATGACCCTGATAACAACCACTTCGGCATCGACCTCAACGACATCAAATCCATCGTAACCTCCACCGCCGGACACTACAACTCCACCGCAAGAGGTGATGATCTGATCCCTTTGGACATGGGCAACGATTAGATCAGTGCATTGATAGTTAGGGGGAGAGAGAGAGAGAGAGAGACGATGTGAGATGATGTGAGAGAGAGACGAGACCTGTTCTATTGGGGTTTTGGTTTTGGGTAGGAAGGAGGGGGGAATGACAGGTCTGCCCCTAAAAATACCCCCAAATTGGGATTTTCGTCACTTTTTATAGCGTCTGTTATTGATTGGCCTTAATTCGTCCAAAATTGAAACTACAGGGTTCGTTAGAGTGAAATTGAAAATAGAGGGACCAAATCGAGACTCGGATGAAACTATAGGGACCATTTCAATAAATTTCCCTTTCTTTCTTTTTTTTTTTTTAAACTAATCCTCACCTTAGACCTTAACAACAAGTTTTAAAGACATCTAATGGTTCGGATCGTCAAAATTCGATCCCAAACAAAAAATCCCACACCGTAGAAAGTAAGGGAGCCCTTATTGGATATTTGTTGTATATATATATAACCGTGTTTTCTTTACGTGTCAAATTCCTTTAAGTGTTTTCTTTCCTTCCTTTTTGCTTAATTCATTTAGTTTGTCTGCCCTGGCATGCTCTTCTACTATGTCTGTGCTTCTGCCCCCCATTGGTACCAAGTAGGTAATTGTTGAGTTAGACCAAATTAATTTGTAAATTATTTTTTTAACTTTAGAAAATTCAATTAGTATTTTGTCCTTGCTTATCTGCGTTTGAGCATCCTGTCTCTGGCCACCCAAGCTTGAAGCTCTGTGAGATGCGCAAGTCCTAAGAGTGAGACAGTCGTGAGGATAGGGTCACCAATTGGGTATGAGTATATACAGGCTAGGTCTCAAAAAAGATAACTCCAAGGAAAAATGTTAAGAGAAATTTTTAAGTGAAAAAGATAATGAATAGATTATTTGCATAAAGACCAATGTATTTAAATTCCATTTTTTCGTTAGTTTGATTAATGAGAATGAATCCTAATGCCAGTTTAACTATGTTTTCATTGATGTATATGTGTATGTACTTTAGTGTACCAGAAGTTCGATGGATGGTTAGGGGTTGTGTTATGTTGTTGTGAGATGATTTAGGGGTGTCGGGGTTGTGTTGGTTGCTCTCGGGGGTTGACTTCAAACTTTGTACTTTCAAGTCAGTAGCATCTTAAACCAGTTCTAAGAAAAAGTTTGGACCGGTACCCACTGACAAATTTCAAAAATATTCTGATCGTGGACCCCTTTACTCATTTTTCATTTTTCACCCCCAACCCTTGAACTAAACCATAGATTCATCTATCTAATCTCTCTCTTCAAATCTCAATTAAATCTTTGGGTCTCCACCTCATTCTACCTCAAATCTTAAATATCCACTCGTTCGGCACTTGAATTTCGCGTACAACAATAGTTATCAATCGAGTATCGAGATGGCGCCATATGAAGCCTTATATGGGAAGCCGTGTAGATCACCCGTGTGTTGGACCGAATTGGGAGAAGCGACGTTAGTGGGGCCCGAATTGGTAGCCGAAACAGCCGAAACGATGGGATTTATTTGCAAGAGGCTTAAAGCCACACAAGAGGCAACGACCGAGAAAGTTAAAGTGATTCGCCAACGTTTGTTGACCACTCAAAGTCACCAAAAGAGCTATGCTGATCGACATAGACGACCGTTATCGTTTGATGTGGGGGATCACGTGTTCCTCAAGATTTCACCACGTCGGGGTTTGACTCGTTTTGGGCGAGGGGGTAAGTTATCTCCACGTTACACTGGGCCATTTGATATTATTGAGAAGGTCGGGGAAGTTGCGTACCGATTAGCTTTACCGCCGAGATTGTCGGGGATACACGATGTGTTTCATGTATCCTTGTTGAAGAAACATGAACCGGATCCATTGCATGTGTTAGAGTGGTCCAAACTTGAGCTTGAAGCCGATGCATCTTAGGGGGAGAAACCGCTACGGGTTATCGATTCGCGGGAGAAAACGCTAAGGGATAAGACAATTCGACTAGTGCTGGTTTTATGGAACAATTTCGGTAGTGAGGAATCAACGTGGGAAAGAGAGGACGAGATGAAAGAGAAACACCTGGAGTTGTTTTCCGTTTGAGTTATGTGAGTACATGTCTTAAGTTATGCATTTTATAAGTTTAAGAGTTGAATACATATTGCATAACATGCATGAGCATGTAGTGGATGGGAGTGCATTGTTGTTTCAAGTTTTGAGGACAAAATTTTTCTGAGGTTAGAATGTAAGGACCCGTGTTTTTATATAATTTTCCGGAAATAATATTGGGGAAATGTGAGGAATGTTCTAAAATGTAATATGGGTCCAATGTAATAGTAGTAGAATGCTTTTGGGTGTCTTTAAAATGCATTTGGAACTTAAGAGGTGAAAGTGCAAAGGGGTGTGTGTATATACACAAGTGTAAGCCTTCTTTTTTGAACAAAAAATCAGTCCCCAGATCTCTCTTTTATTTTGGTCGGCTCTCTCTCCCTCTCTATTCTCTCTTACATTTTCTTCAAATCCTCACCAAAATCCGCCCCCCTTTTTTTTTTTGTGAGTGTGGATAATTTAGCTTGAAATTAAAAGGGGTTAAGCGAATGTACAACCTACAAGGGGCATACCCCAGGGAGGACAAAATAAAAAGAAAAGAAAAGGAAAAAATTGCGTACTCCCTGCACAACCCGCCAGGGTGGGTATAATAAGCATAAAATTAGCCCATAACAAAAATAAGTCCCACATGGTGTAACAAAAGGGCCCACAAAAGGGGCTTGTATCTATAGTGAGTAACTTTTATCCAATTGAGCCTGGCGCATAGCTGTTCCATGTGAACTAAAGAGGTTCTCGATTTGACATATCAGCTCCACTTGCGTTCACAACTGTTTGTTTCCTCGGTTAGTGGGTGAACGCCCCACAACTTTTACCCATCAGTTATCTTTCCCCAAGGGACCCGCCTTTCAAAATCTTTTTCAGGTGCATAGTTTACATTTTAGCTAGCACCACTTGGTTTTTTTTTTTTTTTTTTTCCGATCAGTGCACCACTTGGTTCATTCACTCAAATTTGCAACTTGCAAAGGGCAGTGGGCCCCTTTTTTGGTGAGCTTTCTTTCCCCAAGGATGTGTAGCTAACTTTGCGTGGAAGGGGTGAATACTACCTGGTCCCACCCACTAGTAGAAACTCATGCAAAATAATAATAAATTACTTTTTCGAATCAAAAGGTGTACTTTCCTCCACATTTACAGCTGTGGCCATCAAAACCGAACTACACATTGATTTTTTAAATATCAAGGGGCGTGGGCCCCATTCTTATCCACTCCAGGAAGAACATGGAGAAGATATGAACTAACTAAAACTCTCGGTTGCGCCATATGCTCCCAATCTGAAATAACTGAAATAATTTGGATTTGAAAAACCAAAATACTTCAACCACGAGTGCAATAGAGTTGCATCTCAAGAAGAACCTACAAGCTTCAGTCAGAAACATAAGTGGACACCAAGTACCATCTTCAACAACCCACCCTAGCTGAACCAGAACCCATATGGTATTACCTCTCTGCCGTGACACCAAGACGCCTAACAGAAGAGAACTGAAAATGCAGAGGTAAAGTTAGAGGACAGAGCCCAGATCCAAGAAGTTTTCAAGGGGGACTTACCCAAAGAGGGGCCCTAGCTGATGTACGTCCTTCATGATGTGAAGCTCCAAAAATATGCCCCCTTGCGGATGCTACAACGTAGCTATAGGAAAACCCATCTGAAGATGGACATACTCCTGATGGTGCGATAGACAGGATTAGAACAGTAATCAAGGGTTTTTGATGATTTGAAACCCTTGGTTTTTGATGGTAATGGGCGAGCCAGATGGGGAAGAGTGAGCCCGAAATTTGCTCCATATTGCTTTTGGACCCATTTGGTGGGAGTGGGGTGAATCCACACCATATGAAATAAAAACCGAACAGATGTTTGGTGAATTTATTAAAAAAATTGTGATAGGGAAGAAGGGAGTGCATTCTCTCTCTAAATTCTAGAGAGAGAAGCTCTCAACCCTTGGAACAAAAAATCCACCCCTCTCACTCCCCAAACTCAAGATTCAACCTCATATCCTACTTCTACACGTGTTTTGGAGTCCGGGTCTTAGTGGTTTTGCTTGGAGATAACCTATTTCGGCTGGGGTGTCTCAAAGGCAAGGGTTTTGCATTTCCTACTCATTTCAAGCTCAATCCTTGAGGTAGGGAACAAATTTTTACTCTCTCTAGTTGTATTTAGTTGATTTACTCTCCCTCCATGTTTGTTTGTTGCTTGACATCTCAAATTTATGCTTAAATCATCAACATATGACTTGGGTTGAAATTCCACACCCAAAGGGGTGAAAATTTGACTTTTTCGGATGCCCAGAATCTTCCCCGACCGCTTGGGCGGAAAATCCAGCAAGCACAAATTTTGTCGGTTTTGTCTCAGTTTGTTCCTTGATGCCCGTTGGACCCCCGATCACTCATATCTTCATATAATCGACCTTTGGCATCATGATAACCCTCAAATTCACTTTGAAACCTTTAAACCAAGATTTAAACACGTGATTTTATTTAGCCCTTCTTTATACGTATCAGACACGTACTATTTTTGAGTCGGTTGACACGTTTGGCGAAAATTGTGGCTTTTTGAACGAATTGTGATGCATGAATGTTTTGGGAAATGATATGCTATGAATGGATGAAAATGGTTTTATGAAGGGTGCACGGAGCCCACGAAATCCGGCAGGGGTCAACGGAGCCCACGAAATCCGGCAGGGGTGCACGGAGCCCACGAAATCCGGCAGAGGGATTACTTCCCTATTAAAAACAAATGGATATTTTTATGAACTATTGAAAATGAAGTGTTTTATGACTATCATAGAGTTTTGGTGAAAATTGGATACTTGGACAAACTTTTGGACACTTGGGTACCTTGTGGTCACTTAACACTTGTTTTAGCTTCTTGTATCATACATTGCTCATTTCATTCAAGTCATTTCCTATTCCAGTGTTCTTATCAAATTTATACACCTAGCGTTAGTATAATGGTTTTCTTACTGGGCTAGTGAGCTCACCCTATCATTTTCAGGTACTCGGCAAGGCACATGAGATGAATGCTTGGAGTGTGGATGCATGACATGAAGCTATTTGATTATGAAGTTATTTTATCCTCTCCATACTTAGTACATTTTTGGGAGATGATTTTGTAACTTTAATTCTATCAATCTTTTGACTATTTCAACTCATGTAATAACCTTAAGACCTTGATATTTATGCATATGGATATGGGTGCCCTTGGCTAGTAACTCATTTAAACTTTGACTTTGGAATTGTATAATTGACTATGACTTTTCTATGGAGATGTGTATGACTTTGACATATGCTACATGGATTATGTTTATATTTTGGTTATTAAAATTGTGTGCGTGACAGTTTTAGCATCGATTGCTAAAATCCAATTTTCCATAAATGTGCTAAAAGCTAAGTTGCTAAAAGTTCATTTGTTTTCCATTAGCTAAAAGCTTCGCTAAAAACCAATTTTCTTTCACATACTCTTTTTGCTAAAAGCAAGTTGCTAAAATCGCTATGCTGTTTTTACCAGATGAGAATCAGGAGCGCTAAAAGCAGAAAACTCAACCTAATCATTAATCTTATCTCACACTTGGTGAGGCTGAGGTTGCAAATAACAACCGGATAGAGGGAGGCAAGGCAGGCCCGGAGGTTTGGGTTGCCCAAGTTCTATCCTTGCTTGGTTGCCCACTTAATATTAAGTCATAAAAAATAAAAAATAAAAATATACAAGTAAAAAAATTCTAAAAATTCCAAAGTTATTGTAGAGGCCTAGGAAACATTTAATATTGAGCTCCCTGTATCTTCAAGAGTCCTTTCTAAAAAAAAGATCAAACTAAGAAGATACAATTATAAATTTATAACACATAAACACAAAAAAATAAAAATAAAATCACAGGAGTGTTTTTATACTCAAAATGAATATATGTTTATACAAACACACACATAAATATGTGGCAACCACATATAACGCCACCAATTTATGTGGTCTCATACATTTTCGAGAGTGTTTTTTATTTGGTTGTGTATTTTAAGTGTGGTTCTAGATTTGTTGGGATAGCAAATAGAGTAAAGAAAAATTGGAAAAGGAGTGTTGAAAAAAGAACAGAAACAAAAATTGTAAAGAAAGGGATAAGCCATAAATTAAAAGTAGCTACTGGGAATCGAACTAAACTAATACAGGACATATACACCCTTTGGATGCCATCGAACAAAGGGAGTACATTGCACTCTTATTAGAAGCTTTTTATATAATTAGATTTATATCAGGGGGTTACCCAAGCCCGTGGGTTTACTATGCTCACCCCTGAACCGGTCCTCAAGGGAGGGGTATCCCTTAAATGGATCTCAGCAGCTAGCAGGGATATAATTTTCAATTTATCACCATAACCAGTATGAACGCTACTTATTGGAATTGCCAGAGCAAAATTTTATTAGTGAAAGAATGTCTTTGGACCAATTATTCCATTGGTCTTGGGTATCGCCACATTGTGCCCTAAATCTATCTTTATTCATTACACATTTCTATAGACCTAGAAAATATGTGGTGAATAAGAGTGTTGGGCACCATATGCGATGCCCTTAGACCATAAAATAATTACTCGTCAATCTAGGCCCAACATTATTTATACTGAAATATTGTTTTGTATGTATGTGTATATATATACAATCATTTTCTAGTCTGGGATCCCTAATTCCGGGACTCGCAATTCTAGATCAAATTTTCATGATCTGCACTGTCCAATGTGTTTAAAATGTATTTTTAAAGGTCCTCGTGAGAAATAATAATAAAAAACTGGGAAGGGCTTGATCCTAGCAGTTTTTCATAAAAATGTATAAAACTGTATATGCGCAGTTTTTGTGAAAAATTACTCGGATCAAACCCTTCCTGGTTATTTTTTTTTATGATTTTTTGTTGGGATTATTTAAAACATGTTTTAAACACATTAGACGGTTCGGATTATGCAAAAACACATTTTAAAACCTTAAAAACACCCATTTTTCTTCAATTCGGGATCCTTGACTAGATCATTGGTGTGTGTGTGTATATATAGATGAATATTTTTTTGAATACACCACCCTACTAAATGAAGGTTTATTTATTTATTTATTTATTTTTATTTTTTTTATTTTTTTGCCAATAAAAATATCAACTCAATTTCTGAAAAATCAATAAAGATTTCATTATGAGGCCTCCACACCCCTTATTCACCAAACCCCGCCAAACTCTATTTTTGGGCCTCAGTACGACCCACAACAGTAATCTAAAATGTTGATCATGTACTTCTCGCTAATGACATTTGAATAGAAAATTCAACTCAATCCGTCATTGGTAACATATAAAAGAAATGTATAAAATGGATAGTTTTTATTCAAGCTAATGTAAATTGACCAATTTATACAAATTGTTCATATATTTTTAGTAATGGCCGATTAAGATTTCAAAAGATCACTGCTGTAGGCCAACAATGGAACCCAAAAAATTAAGTTCGGAGGGGTTTGGTGGAGGGGTTTGGTGGATAAGGTCCGGAGGTGAGCCGATCCCAAATAGGATAAAGGTTTGAATTATTCCCACAGAATGTACGCTTTGATATTTGATTTACAATTTTACAGTCAAACACAACAGTAACATGATTTAACAATCCAAACCACCCGGGTCAAGAAATTGAAAAAAAAAAAAAGAAAATCCAAACCAAAGGACTGAAAGGAGATCCAAAACTGTTTGGTGGTCTTGTAGCACACCGCTACGTGAAGTCCTAACATTTTTTTTTTAGTATTATTTTCATGAGATCCATTATTATACGTACAAAACAATACAGAAATATGTGGTGCATAAGGACATTGGGGAGAAATTTTCAGTGCTGGGTGGATATTCCACATGTGATACTCATCAATCCCAACAGTCCGTAACGCGATCCCACAGTTTGGATTTTCGAGAGAGAAAAAGAAGAGAGAGAGGAAATCAATGGGAGCCGTCTAAAACGCATTTAAATGACTTGAATCATGCTTGGATTCCAAGTGACAATATACACTCTGGCAACCAAAAAATTTTCGACATGGGGAAACCACTTAACAACGCCCAAGTCTACCGAATACAACACACTCCATTACTCCAACGTCCAATATCTGAAGAAAATAAAGGTTTAAAAAAAAAATGCGAAGAATGCACGCCGGCGACGTTTTCTGCCTCCAAAAATGTGACCGTTACGCCCCGCTTTCAAAACCTTGCACGTACCGTCCCAATCAAATTCTCCAGCGCGTGCACCCTTCTGTCCTCCCTCATTTTTGTCAGTTTCTCTTTTTCTTTCATGCCTCCTTCCCTCGACTCCACTCCACCCTCCTCTCTCTCTCTCTCTCTCTCCAAGCCAACATATGCATTCCCATACGAACACCTCGATATATGTAATGTGCACAAGTTCCGTTTCATAACTGTGTCTCTCGTCAACAACCTTCCAATTTCAAGCCCTAGAAAATTAATGCACAATGGGTTGTGCGCAATCAAAGATCGACAACGAGGAATCTGTATCCAGGTGCAAAGACCGGCGTAACTTCATGAAAGAAGCTGTTGCCGCTCGAAACGCCTTCGCCGCTGGCCAATAAGGCTACGCCATCGCCTTGAAAACTCCGGCGCCGCCTTGAGTGACTACGCCCAAGGTGAAGCCGAGAACAACGATAACGACGGCCTAAACCACCACCACCACCACAACTACGGCGCAGAGTTACTTTGCCGCCACCGCCGCCCCCTCCGCCGCCTTTACCGACGTTTTCCTCGATCAAGCCGCCGATACAGCGGTCGGTGACCATACCGGAGTTTAAGGTGCCGAAGGCGAATCAAAAGATGAAGAGCGTTGCTATTGCTGAAGATGAGGAATATGAGGAGGAAAGCGATGATGTCGTGAATAACCAGAGAAATTTACAGTAGCGGTGGCGGCAGAATCTTACGCCGGAGCCGCCGCCTCCACTTCCGGATATGAAGGCTTGGGATTACTTCTTTGATGTCGACATGCTGGGGCTGTCGCTGAGGGAATCGAATGACGTAAACGAGAAGAATGACGACAGGTGATTTTAATGTTTGATGATGACATTTGTTATTGTTTAGTGTTTTATTAGTACAACATGGTACAACACGGTAAAACATAATGCCCTGTTTGTTTGAGGGAGATAGAAGGGGGATATAGAGAGAGGCCGGATATAAATATCCGGGTGTTTCATATCTGCTATTTGTTTTGTTTTTTGTTACCTGGATATAATATCCTGGGATTTGTATATCCCTTTGAGGAGGGATAAAATAACTCCCCCCAGGTTTTGTTATATCCGGCCTCTCCTTCCAAATTACCCCTGTGCCAGTTGGCAACTTTACTACTGCGAGAGAAAGATAGAGGGGCAAGGCTGGCCCACCACTTCCATGCACCACTTCCACGCGTCAGAAGAGAGGGGCAACGCAGGAGAGAGGGAGAGATGCATGGCCCACCACTTTTTTACTTTTTGACTTTTTTATTTGGGACAAAAACAGTATTTTACATTATCCAACCCCCCATATCTCCCTTCTACAACAAAAAAACAAACAAAGTAATTTTTTATCTCCCCTTCTAAAATAATACCCCTCCAACTATATCCACCTCTATATCCCCCTCTTATTATATCTCTCTTCTCCCCTCATATACATATCCCTTTAACAAATAGGGCGTAAAAATATAAGATTAGACCAAGGTAAATAGCTTGTGAAATCAAAGAGTGTCCTAAAAGGGATGTTTGCCTCCTCTGGTATTATTTTAGGAGATATTAGCCTCCTTTGGTGAACTATGCCTCCTTTCATGTGAGTTCTAACGGTGGAATACACTGTACAACCCACAGATCTCAATGTTTGTCCCAACACCCCACGCTGCACAATAGGTTGAACTGAATCAGATTGGCCATAAAATATAGAATATGATAGAGATATAAGGGAGCTCAAAGACTTGTTTTGGAATACAATGTGGGTGGCACTCTTTTAATAGGATTCTTGCAACTTTTCACAGGAGTCCTGCATTTTTCATCCAAAAACTAAAATCACATATCTTTGTTAAAAGACATACCCCTGTAACAATATACCACTTTGATTTTGAAATGTACAAATTTCCAACAATAATTTAAATCAAAGTGGGGTGATCCTATCTTTAGGACTCTAAACACCATACCACAATAATCATGTCTTTCATACATTACTAAAAGTAGCACATTTTGTTAAAAGATGCGTCTCTATAATAAAATATATTTAAAACTTACAATGTTCCAACAGGTTTAACGAGTTTGAGATGAAGACACCTGAGAAAGTGATGTCAACGCGAGGGTTTGAGACAGAAGAGGAGGAAATGGTGACGCCTGTTAGGAATGGGAAGGTACAGTTCATGCATTCGAATACGGCCCCACTCGATATTAGGAGAGGGAGTGCTAGTAGTAGTAAGGTTGTTGGGGGGTCAAGTGTGAATTTGTTGAAGATATTGGGCGACATTGATGATCATTTCTTGAAGGCATCAGAGGCCGCGCAAGAGGTTTCGAAGATGCTTGAAGCAACGCGGTTGCATTATCACTTGAATTTCGCGGATAACCGAGGTAATTGAATGAATCTTGGATTGATATGCTATGAGACAACTTACATTGTTTTCTTAAAGGGTGTTTTTGAAAATTTACACACTTTTCAACTCAAAGAGTTTGACTCGATAAACTGGAGAATTCCTGTAATGAGCAAACAAATTGTGATGGAGGGAGTATTATTTAACTTGTATTTTAGATGAAGATATCATCAAATATTAAGGGCGGCATTAGAATTGTAAGCCCATGTACCAAGCAAGCTTCCTTAGGCTCTGAATTCGGCATTTCATATCCTCGGATTTATTATTTATGTCATGATTCATTCCAAAGTTTGACCATATCGTATAAAACTAGTTCCCATTTTTTTTGCTTGTGGTTTGGCACATTGCTTGGAAGCAGTAGATGCATGCATTATTTTCGTTTGGCATGTCAGTTTCCCATCCGGTGAGACATGTCCAAGATTTTGTAGTTCGATGTCGTTGAGAGGTAGCTGGAGAGTGGAGATCAATGTGTATAGGATGCTAATATCTAATAAACATTGAAATCAGTTATTCATTGAGAATACCTGAGAAATTCAAGTAGGAAAATTGATGAAGGGAAGACCCTGTATGGACTAGTAAAAGGAAATGGTGTACCAACTTTGGAAGTAAGTAGTAACAAACCCCTGATAAAATAAATCTGCCTTAATCGTTTGTCCATACTAAGACCTCACACTGTAATGTTTTGATTGTTTGAGAAGTTACATATTTGGCAAGTGATACTTGTGTTGAGTTTGTAAGTGAGTGAAGCAATCTGAGATTCATGTGATTGACATTTGTGTACTTCAATTTACGATTCAATCCACGATTCATGCAACAATGATATAAATCACAAGGTGAAAAAGGAAAAAGAGTCTCTAGGCTGCTCTCATGTCAATCACATTTTCATAGATTCAATCCACATTTTCTATGGATCGAAATTGAGTTGTCAATATTTCAATCACATGAAAAAGAGAGGGAGAGTGAGTTAGTTGAGGGGGTCTGTTGAGAGGGCAGCCTTGAGACTCTGTTTCCATTTTTAATGGATCGAAATTGAGTTTTTCCTTTTTTTAGTGATAGCAATCTTTAAATTGAAGTATGAGGTGTTTTCAAGGGAAAAAGAGCCTCAAAAACCAAATTGTATTGGGCCACAAGAAGATAATGCAAAAGGTAATTGTAATTCATATGGCAGTTCGTTAACATGGGCTTATGGGATGTTGTCTTATTTGTTAACATTTTTAAAGGACTTGTGATGAGATTTCATCCTTTAAACAAATATTTATTTCCAATTGGGTCTTTGGGTGTTCATAATTTTGTCCTGGAACACACAGAAAATTCACTATTAAGTGTCGCAAAATGGTCAAATAGCAAATGGGTTTCCAATGAATTTAAGATGATTTCTAGATAGAAAGTTAGCCCATCAATAAAGGATCCTCTAGCCGTAAGGAACCTTTCTACTACAAGTAAGGCAGACTTTACAAAGGCTGTGAACATAGGCAGGTTTGTACCTAGTGGGCTTTCTATTTCTACATATGGAAGATAGAGATTAGCTACTTTGTTTTTGGGTATTTTGTTCAATGTTGGAATGATAAAAAAAAAAAAAAAGGATAGAATAATTGTATCTTTAGGGTAGGCACTCTTTACGTAATAGTTTTCTTCTTACTTTTGTTTTGCATCACATTTAGCATCAATTTATTGCTTGGTATCAGTCTTTTCACTTGAAAATTTGAGGCATTACGATTATATGTTTCTCTATGCCATTATGGGATGAATTTTATTTTATTTTTGAAGTAAGAGGTTTTAGAATTAATTGTGATACCAGTCAAATCTTGGTGTAGAGTTGCACCAAAACTCACTTAGTGCAAATGCCTTGTTAAGAGTTTAACTATTTTTTGCTTAGTTGCACGAAGTGGGAGTTGGGGCATGGGCAGGTGCGGGAGTATGTAGAAGCTCATAGGTTTGGAGCGGCGTGGGAATATTTAATAAATAAATAAATATATGAGCACATATATTTATATATATTGTACATATGTTTTATAGTTGCAAAGGGAGCGCGTATGTTAGCATTTTATATATATAAACATGGGTGAGAATTGACATCCCAATAGATTCTTTTATGCCAAATGTATTGACTAAACACAAAGATAAGTAGTAGAATATGAGACAAGAAAGAGAGTCCTAAATCTTTCTTACTTCTTTTTTCTTTTTCTTCTTCTGTAAATATATTTGGAAAGAGAATTGAGAATTTCGTCTTTAAGATTAGTGTGGAAGCTCCCATCCTATTTAGGAGCGGGTTCCCATCTGGATGGGAGCGCGGATTCGAGCTCCCGTCTAGGAAGCGCACTCATTTTAGAAGGATCCTACTGGTAAGGTTTTTTGTTCCTTCACAACACATGCTTATTGGCTATTAACTAACATGGATTTCTCCTTATTGTTTCAATGAGATTACTGACCCCGTTAGCAATAGCATTGCATCCCCATATACTTTTTGGGCAACATGCCACAGTTTCCCTTCTTTGAAATCTCTTAGATTTGCAGCCGTTTTAATATGATCCCTATTAGCTCAAACTTTTTGGCCAATATTAAAATTCCATTTCATTTATTGGTCCTACCTTGCTAACAACGCTCGAAACAATATTGAATACTGATGATGGAGTGTTCTTACATCGGAATAAAGCCTTTTGCATGACTTGCCTTCGTATATATGTTCTTATGCTAAAGTACATTTTGGCTTTGATAGTTTAGTTATCCCTTTACTCCACCTGTTTATTAGTTAATAACTAATCTTTGTTGGTGGCTTTCACTTTATTGGTTTAATAAGAATTACATTTGCACGTTTCCACTCTACTTCTCACTCCACATATTACAATTTCTTTTGAAATTAGGGAAGAGTTTTTTAAATGTCAAGACGCAACTTTCTGAGGGTTTTAAGGGGTGAGATTGGATTTAAGGTTTTTCCAAGTGCCAAAAATTGGTTTCCACCGCTGGAGATGTAGTCTAAATGTGGAAATCGATTTTCCCGTTGCTAAGAGATCTCTCATCCATTAGATGCAATTTCGATCCAGCCGTTGGATGTTCGAGTTCTGATCTCAGTGTTTCAAGCATACCATTCTCAATCTCAGCATTTCAAACACAATATTTCCTTACATAGTACAGGTTACTCAATAAGCTGAAGTTCACTGGCATGCCTAGATTGTGTCCAACGTGTCTGTGAACATGAGGCATGTAGACATTTTTGTGCTCTTATCTCCTACTTATATACCAGCCGTATTTATAGAAGCTTCCAATGTGGGATGACGTCATTACACCTTATTTGTGGCCAGGTGTCGAAATATGTTACCATCTTCATTGTCCAAAGTTTTTGTTGATTTTTTTGTTTGTCTTCAATCTTCAATTTTATTAATGACATGATAGATTGCCTGCCTGCAAGCTTAGATTCGGATAACGTACTGGGTTACCTAACGGATAGGAACTACAACCCACCTTACAAAAGCTTTGTTGCTCATCTCTGAGGGTGAGGGGCCATAGATAGGACGTTTCAATCAAGCTTACTGATATCCATTCTTGAAATCTGGTGCTTCTCTGAGTGTTAGGGCCATTCAATTGTTCCTTATTATGTCTGAATTATTGTCTTCCTGTTTGTTTAAGAGCAATGCGACAGGCACTAACTAATAAACACATTATTACATAAATATATACATGGCACTACTACATCAATTCATTATAAACTACATGGATAGACTCGTCCACTAAAAGAGTGCCACATGCACATTTAGTACATTAGTTAGTACCTTTTGTAGTGTCTCTAGACTTTTCCTATTTTTTATGTTCTTTCTTTAACTTGCATCAGGAGAATGATCCTACATTGATGGGAAGATTAAAAAAAAAAGTGACGCACGTGAGATGCAGAGCTTTTATCAGCACTACTACAAAAAATATATTCAAGCTTTGCAAAACGCTGCTGATAAAGCTGATCAGTGAGTCTTGGGAAGGATATGAGTCAACTTAGGCCAACATTCTCACCTTTTGCTATACCAGTGTTGTGCTTGCTTTGAATGTGAATTTTTTCTGCATGTCAGTGCACAGCTCACCAAGGCGTACCAAACTGCTAATGTTCTCTTTGAGGTTCTGAAGGCTGTTAATCAGACACAGGCTGTTGAAGTTGATCGTGAGGTAGCACTAAATGCCATTTTAACTTGTCATATGATGTACTGCTTTTGATGAGGAAATTTCCTTATGCGGGTTTCTAGTAGATTCAAACCTTAAACGGCAAACTTAGTTGTGACGCAGAGGGTGCTTTCCACTTATTACTTGGCATAATGATTGACTTCCACAGATATTGGAAGCTCATTATAAAGTTGCAGAGAAGACTCAAATATGTGTCCCCTAAAATAATCTTCCTCTTGATACTGATAGTGCAAATCAGGCAATTATGAGATATCCAGAGGTTTGTTTGGTTTTCAGGTGATGGATAACATTTGTTTGTCTATGAATCTATATGTTGTACAATTGCATTTGGAAAATGCTACTCGAACATGACGAGGACAAATTGCAGTTATTTTTTTTCCCGGTAAATCAAGCTTGAAATAAAAAGAGAATAAGCGGATAAACAGCCTACAAGGGGCATACCCCAGGGAGGACAAAAAGAAAAGAAAAGAAACATCCAGAAAGGGTATCAAACACTAAAGAAAAATATGGGGAGCTAAGAGGCTAACATGGGATAGGGTATGTAAACACTAAAGTTTAACTAATTAATGAGATGTTTCTAAACCTTCTGTGAAGATGATAGAGAAACATCCAGAAAGGTATGAACTTTGACCAAGTTGACGAAGTATCATGAGTGGGTTGGTGATCCCCTATGATCAGAGCTACTTGAACTAGAGGACAATCCCCTCTACTGGATCAGAACCGAGACAATGGCAACAAAATTTGGAAACTAGTTTACCTATGAGGGAGGACATCCCCCTCCCAAAGGAGATCAAAATCCAAGGGACAACCCCCCAAGGATAGGTCCATTCCCCAACGCAGGGGGTATATTCAACCTTACGGAATTTCTGAAAATTTGGGCAGCATTCCGTTTGAAAATTGTCATGGCCCAGGCTTGAAGCAAAATACACAGCAGTCCCTCAAACAGCAGAGTACGCAACAGGTAATCAATAAGTGTAACAATTGCACCCAACAAGTGTACCAACCTAAACCGTGACCCTGTGTAGATAGAAATGCCAAAATAGAACAACTAAATAGGACCCTCAACAAATTGCAGCAGCAGATGTACGAAGTAAGACCATAAGGAGTACGTGCATAACAATCACAGTACCCAACAGTAGTGTCTATCATTTATCCCAATGATGCATGGCCGCCACAAGTCCAGACAGTAGAAGCAGCAGCAAGTGTAAAGTTTAGATCTAGATAGTAATATGGACTAGTATCAGAACATCCAGTGCATGTAACATGTGACCAAAAGGAACATCTAGTGCATGTAACCCTGAACCGTAACAGCAGTAGCAATAAAGAGCAACAACATAATGCCTCACGGAGTACATTACAGCAACACTAAATATGTAGCATTATGTAAAATCAGGTCCAAAATACTGGAACACAGGCCTGTTCGTAGGAGCACACGACATCTGAATAGATAGAAGGGCCCAAACAGAACAAAGCCAATATCAGTCAATAGAGGAACCAAGTATTGTCCACAAGGGCAAGTGGATAGCAGCAGCAGAATAAAACCATAGGGCACACAACAAATAGAAGGGCCCAAAGAGAATTATCTACATCATAACAATCAGCACCAATGTAAGTCCATGGTGCATAGCAGAAAAGTAAAGTGAGGTGGAAATCAACAGTTGCTAGTAATAGGAAGAAGAGAGCTCCAGGGACTATGAACTCACACTACAAACTCCCTCGAATTCTCACCCTCCCACTCTGCTTTTCTCTCTACCCTGGAACTCGAGACCTAACTTCCTCAGCTCACCATCACCAAACAACTAATTATTACCCCTTACAACAAAATGTAGGGGCTCAAACATTCTCTCCGAGGAACACACACATTATATGGAAATGGAAGAACCTGTCCTTGAGAAGTAGTGGTCTATGACAGTCCAGAATTCACAGAACATACTTGCAACATAAAGTACCCAGTTGGGTAAGTTAGTGCATAAATTAAATCCAACCGTTGCTCCCATAGCTTTACAAACCTGCCATAGAACTCCAAAATTATAACAAATACAGCCAACTAAAAGGTGAAGTGAAGTGTTAGTACTAAGAACCACTATGCAAATCAATCCTTTAACCCCCATTGAACCTGCAACCACTGTGACTAGGGTCCTTGAGGAAGTTTATCCAAGGACAAAAGCTTGTATTTGATCATTGAAAAGATCTTACTAACCACCACAAATATGGGACAAGAAGTGCTCTGGAATTTGCGAGCATTTCTTTCAAGCCAAATCTGATAGATTGTGGTAGTGAAAGCAAGTTTTATGATTAGATTTTTAAGAGTTGTGCCTCTGATGGCTAACATTAGATTAATCCATTCAACCCACGATTTGGAAGGCTAGAAGACATTGACAGGAGTAAGAGTCTAAGACCAAACCTAAGAGGTAAATGGGCAATTGAAGAACAAGTGGTCATGACTCTCAGCCCCTGAACAGAAACTACAGCAAGAAATAGGAATAGTGCCAAAGAGCACCAGTCTATCTCCTGTATATAGTCTGTTGTGAATGGCAATCGAGGAGATCATGCTACACTTGGAGATATTTCCAGGGAACCAAATAGATTTGTGCCAAGGCACTTTAGGAAAGTGAGTCCTAAGTAGCTCCCACATGGATGAAATGGTGAATTCACCATTGGCATTTAGAGACCACTTATATTGGTCCTCCATCTCTTCATTCGGTTTTGAAATAGACGAGAGCCCATTTCTAAGCTCATTTAGCTCAAAGGTTTGGGTTATGGGAAAAGTCCATTTAGAATTTCTTATTATGGCTGCCACTGTGGCATTTTTGGAGAGGCCAGAGTCATAGATAACTCTGGGCCCAAATTTGTCTACAATGGGACCAATGGGATGCCAATTATCATACCAAAGAGAAGTGGATTTACCATTGCCAATAATGACTTTGGTATGAGGATGTACAAAAGGTCTAAGATTGAGTAGTATCCTCCAAACCCATGAGGGTGAGCTAGGAACTTTGACTTCCCAAAAACTCTTACCTTTGAGTAAGTATGATTTTATCCATTGGCACCACATGGATTGTTCCCCACCAAAGATGAGGAACCATATGTGCTTTGTTATGGCAGCTTTGTTCCAAACCAGAATGGACTTGAAGCCAAGGCCACCCTCATTTTTTGGACAACACAAATGCTCCCAGGACACCTTGGCCCCAGTCTTCTTGAGTTCAGGGCCAGACCAAAGAAAGGATCTAAGGACAGTCTCAACTTCCTTAATAACTTTCTTAGGAAGTATAAAAAGGGAGGACCAATAAGTTTGCATTGAAAAGAGGACATTTTTAATCCTACCAGCATAGGTCAAGTCCCTGTTGGTCCATGTTTTGGTCCTTGCAGTGATTTTGTCAATCATGACTTTGCAGTCAATGTGTTTTAATTTGGTGGATAACAGAGAAATACCAAGGTATCTAACAGGTAGAGTCCCCTCTATGAACCCCAACATTTGTAAAATCTCATTTCTGGTATAGTGTTGAACACCAGAAAAGAAGACATTGCTCTTCCCTGGGCTAGGGGACAAACCAGACAGGGCTTCAAACTCAATGAGGGAGTTTTGTATATGTTTAACTGAGTTAACATCCCCTTTGCAAAAGATCATAAGGTTGTCAGCAAAACACAAGTTAATAATCTAATTTTTGTTACACCTCCAATGAAATTTAAAATCAGGTTGACAGGATTTTTCCTTAAGGAGGCAAGTGAGGACCTCCATGACAATAACAAACATATAAGATGATAGTGGATCACCTTGCCTGAGACCTCTCTCTCCTCTGATAAAACTAGTACGTTCACCATTGATACTCAAGGAGTAGTTGGCTGTGGTGACACATGCTTTAAGCCACATGATCATCTTAGGATGGAAGTTCATAGAGATAAGAATATCCCAAAGAAACTCCCATCTAACATTATCATATGCTTTCATAATGTCTACTTTCATAGCACATTTGGGGGTAGAGGATGATTTATGATATCCTTTCATAATGTCTCCAATCCTCCTACCTTTGACAAATCCAGATTGAACTGGATCAATAAGATTGGGAAGGACATTTTGGATTCTTTTGGCCAAAATCTTGGCAATACATTTATAGACAGTATTGCAACAAGAAATTGGTCTAAAGTCACCAACCTTAGAAGGATTAGGTATTTTAGGGACAAGTGCTACAATGGTGGCATTGGCCTTGCTCAAGAGATTGCCAGATTTAAAGAAATTCCTGATAGCAGTTGTGACCTCATGTCCCACAATAGTCCAAGTTTTGTGGAAGAATCCAGCATTGTAACCATCAAGGCCAGGGGCCTTATGAGGATTAAGACTCATGAACATGTCTTTGATTTCAGTGTTAGTAACATCATGGACCATGGACAAGTTTTGAGCATCAGAGAGCTTTTTGGTGATGAGATGGTTGATTCTCTCATACCCAGCATAAGATGTGTTGTGAGGTTTCCCCAGTAAATTTTTTTTTTTTTGTGGGTAATTTAGCTTGAAACTAAAAGGGGTTAAACGAATGTACAGCCTACAAGGGGCATACCCCAGGGAGGACAAAATCAAAATAAAGAAAAGAAATGAAAGAAAAGAAAAATTGCGTATTCCCCGACACAACCCGCCGGGGTGGGAAAATACGAAGTCCAGCACAACCCGCTGGGATAAGTATAATAAACATAATGCAGTAAAGAGAAAATTGGATATCATGCGGTACGGCTTGCGCTCCTGTGATAAGTTCATTGTTAAAATGGACCGTGGTCCCCCCAAAACTTGCACCAACGTGATTTGAATTTTCACTGTAATAGCAGCTGCTGCAATAGAGGAAAATATGTTTGATGGTCTGCCCCACCAAGATGAAGGACCACGAGCCACCCAAAAGGAAAGGGCCCACAATATGCTGCAAATAGACAAAAAAATATAATAATAGATATTGGGTATAAAACCCAACAATTAGGCGTGATAACCAACCCAGTATGTGATGGCAGACAAGAGTTGCCCACTTGTGTATTGGATGGTGTGGTGGGCATGCCCACTTGAACAAGTTGACCTTGCGGGTAATAGCTGTACTGGTTTTACCACATAGTAATTGCATGTAATGGATCGAGAACAAGGACAATTGTCCCCGTGTACCCACCATGTTTGCTTTAATAAAGTAGTTGTCACCGAATGGAAAGATTGAAACGAATAACCTGCTGCAATGACAGCTACGTCCCAACCTTTTTGAATCGAACATGCCCAGTTGCATATGAGAGACTGGACCTCACTCTCTTCCTCTCCAATTGAAACCAAATAAACCCAGGAGACCACCATGAGAGACCTTCTCCTCTGAGCATACCATAGCAACTAGAACCGAATGAGGTATTACCCTCACCGCCGTGCTACCAACAACACCTAACGGGAGGAACTAAGTTGCAGCGGTAATGCCTATTCGGAGAGAGAACCCCGGAATCTCAAGTGCTACTTTGGGAAGTATTTCTGATGGTTCAAGGTGAAAGATTACTACAAGTTTCCATGGTCTTCCAAAGAGGTAAAAAACACACACAACACTGGAAAATGGAGCTCCATTAGGAGATGAACTTCATGACTGGAACACCAATAGTCTGATGGTCTTGTGTTCTTGTGAGAAATGAGGACGACCCCATTTTGAGTTTGGAAGTATGAACCCCATCTGATGAAGATGAGCATATGGGGGACTTAGATCCCTTTGTAGACGGGCCCCATTAAACAGATGGAGCCATTTGTTGAATAGGTGTAGATAGACTCCACGCTGGATGTCGTTTCTTCTTTGTTGGACAGGTGTCGACATTTTGGATACCATTTACTTGAGTGAATCTCAACAGAGAGATTGGGACGCCCTTCAATCAATAAGATTGAGGGCCTGATCTAAAAATAGGGGTAGATTTTCCAAGGGGGAGTGCATTCTCTCTCTAGAGTAGAGAGAGAAGCTCTCAACCCCATACCTGGAAGGATTGAATATTTCCCCAATAAATTAGTATAGAAGTTGACAAAGGTGTCCTTGATTACATTCATGTCTTGGGTAGTGGTGGAATCTCCCAGGACAAGACTAGTAATCTTCCTTCTATTTCTATTTCTATTGTTGCTGACTGACTTAAAAAGGTAGGAGGTGCACTGATCACCAAGCTTAAGCCATTGTATCCTGGACTTTTGTCTAGCCAAGCTTTCCTCAGCACGTGAGAGAATTAGGAATTGCTTGTACACCAATTTCTCATCTTGCTGAACAATTGGGTTAGTAGGGTCAGTCCCAAGCTTCAATTGAAGAAGTTCAAGTTGAGTCTTAGTAGTGGAAACTCTATCAGAGATAGAGTTGAATTCCTTGTGATTTAGTTTCTTCAACTCAACTTGAAGTCTTCTGAGCTTTTCAGAGACACAAAACATGGGATTATCAAGTATTATATGCCTTCAGACCTGCTGGACAGTGGATAAGAAAGTGGGATGGTCTGCTAGGAAATCAAAAAACCTAAATGGTTTGCTGCCAGGTTTAGGAGGTGGGGTAAGATGGACAATGGCCGGTGAATGATCAGAATCCCTGGAGTAGGGAAAAAGGCTGAGGATGAAACGTGCATCCTAAGCCAAGTATCATTCACCAAAACCCTATCAAGTTTGGTAGAGATGTGATGAAGGGGTTCCTGCCTATTGGTCCACGTAAAAAGGCAACCAGAGAACCTAAGGTCATCCACCTCACAATTATATAAGCAGCTATTAAGATCATCCATATGGGGTGGCAAAGGCTACTACCACCAGATTTCTCATAAGGGTTCCTTATAGAATTAAAATCACCAAGGATAACCCAAGGCTTAGTGCTCTTTAAGTTTTGGAGATCATTCCAGAGCTCTATTCTTTCACTCCAGTCATTGGCTCCATACACAAATGTAGCCAAGAATGTATGATCCTCCTGTATGGAGTGAACTTCACAATGCACAACCTGATTGGTCATAGACAGAACCTTCACATTGACTATATGATGGTTCCAGCGAATAAGGATTTCTCCCAATAGGAGCATGGACAGAGTAATGTGCATATTGCTAGTGAGGACAGATGAAGTTCACAATCCTCTTGATATTGGGTTCTTTAATCTTATGTTCAAGCAAGCCAATCAAGGACAGATTATTATTTTTCAAAAAGAGATTGCTAGCTTTTTGCTTGAGGAGGTCATTTAGACCTCTCAAGTTCCAAAAACCAAAATGTAACAGCGATTGCGGACTAGACATGGGGATTATTGGATTGAAAGACATATACAATATAAAATGGCAGGAGATAGAAAGTAGTAGAATACTGCCCCAAAAAGGATATAACGGAGTAGGTGCTGAAAACTCAGGAAGACTGATTAAGGAGCTGGCGCTCCTTCTTCAACCTTCTTTTCCTGGAGCTATTAGACTCTGGGAATTCCCGCCCTTCTGATTTGGTGATTGCAGGGCTCGTGTTGGCATTAGAATGAGGAAGAATAGGCTTTTCACCCTCCGGAGGCTCCACCTCTTTATCCAGTATGGTAAACTCCTCATCCATCACCTCACTAAGAGTATCACCAGATGAATTCTGAGGATCAGGAGGTTTAGGATTAGGAAGTGATATGAGTGGAGGGAGGGTATGTGGTGAGGTGGTTACTGGGGGTTCATGTATGATATCCCCTTCCAGATGAGAACCATCCTCTGTTGCTATTTGTTCCAGCAGGGAACTAGGCAAAGGATCCTCAACTTTCAGATTCTGATCATTTGGCATGTGGTTAGAAGATGAAGTCTTGATTTCCTGGTCGTCAGCCTTTAAAGAAGTGCTTGGGGTAAGTTTCCCTTTACCCACCACTAACTAATCATCCTCCGTGTTAGCTGGTTTGGGGACAATTTTGGGGCTACACGTGTGGCCAAAAACTTTGCAGCTCTCACATCTTGGAGGTACCCATTGGTATTCCATTCCTATCATTACAGAATCTGCATTAATCGATATAGTGATATCACTTGGGAGCTCATTTCCAGCGTCGATTTCCACACAAACTCGAGCGTAATCCAGGCGTTTCTTGCTTGCTGTAGCTTCATCCACACATATGGGTTTACCAATGGCACTTGCAATCTTACTAAAACCCAAGTGTGTCCAAAACTCCAATGGTAACCTGTGCAGCTGGATCCATATAGGAATGGTAGAGGGTTGGATTTTCCCAGGAACCAACATTTTCTTCCACTCCTTAAGGACAAGGTACCTACGCGAGAAGAAGTACGGTCCACCTTCCAGAACCGCGAGCTTGGAAGCTTCATTTTCGAATTCGAACAAGTAACAAGAGCCCAATTGTTTGATGGAAAATTTCCCATGGTCCTTCCAAACTGAATGAGCTGTGGCACTTAGGAGTGGTAAAGGCATCTTGCCATCAAGAAAGTGCCCAATCAGACAGTGGAGACCCACTCTATCATCTAGTTGATCTTCATCAAAGTTAACACGAGCTTCTTTCCCTTTATAGGATTCTGGATAATACTCTAACCTCATGGATTTGGAGGGCGCCTGAGCTTTGAATAGGGAGGACCAGTTCCTGGATTGTGCTCCTTGTGGTTTAATCCCTCCTGCACTTCCAAACCGCTTGGTGTTAGTGGTCTGAACTTCCTGCACTGAAGATTTGGTTCCTGTCCCTTCTGTGGTAACCACCTGATTGTTGCTATTAGAGTGTCGAGGAGAGTTACACTCTACCTCAATAAACTCCCCTTCGATGGCAAGATTTGGAAGTTTCCCCAAATCATCTTCCTGGATTTGGATGAGGTGATCCCTTAGAGTCGAAAAATTGACGTTGATACCCGATTTATGCATCTCATCTTTGATAGAGTGAACTAGAGAAGATATTCGCTCGACTCTGTCCAATCTCACTCCCTCTTGCTGAAACACTTCATGGAGTTTACGAGAGGGATTTGACCCATGATGGGTTGGGCTATGGGGGCCAAATTGGGAAGAGGAGGAGGTATTGAGTTCAAGACCAAGACCCGTAGAGTCCGGATTCTGGTGCTGATTATGAGATCTAGGGGTTTTAGCAATATTGATTTCAGGGTCATCGGAGTTGAGACTGGGTTTACCTTGGTTATTGAGAATTTTTGTATGGGAGGGGGAAGCTTTTGTGGGGGAGATGTACTCGATATCTAACGCCGTACACTTGCTGGAATCTTGAGCACCATCATCAACCGGGGTATCACGCACATCTGGGCACAAACTGGAGAAGGTTTGAGGAGTGGTTATGGCTGCCATTGGAAACCTTGAAATTGGAGTTTGCACAGAGCTTAGCTCGGATTGAAGCTTAGCAAGACCTCTTTGTTTCTTGCGCAGTTCGTTTGAGTCGATTGCTTTGATTCCTAGACCATCAGGCTTGCTTGAGTTGTTGTTGATTGTGTGGGTAAAACCCACCTGCTTCCTTCTCAGTACGTTGGAATTCCTAGCTTTGCCAAGAGCATCGGTAGAGGAGATCGGATCATCTGGTTTGTCTGCCATTTCTAGGGTTTTCACAGAGATTTGGAGAATCGCGTGAATCGCCTAGAGGGGAAAGGTGACGTCATTCAGAGATTTAAATTGCAGTTATTTCTGTTCTTGTTCATGAGTGTTGATTGTTAATTGACTTGCAGAAGGATAATGTCGCAAATCAAAGGGAGCACCTCATTTTATTACTTGCAAATGTACACATTTGGCAGTTCCTAAAGCTTGATCAACAACCCAAGGTTTGTTTTCTGAATCATTTCGTTCATTGCTGGATTTTATGGCATACCATCACTACCTTTAGTCCTTTACAAGTAGCAAATCCTCCACTTCTACAATTCCTCCAACACCACCTATATTCTGCCAAATAACAAAAGACATGGCTACCTTTATCTTCCTTTATAAAGGCTTCTGCTGCAACGCCTGATACGACTGCCAGGTTCATGTTGCCCCTTCTGGATTGTACTAAAAAAGTCGTCACTATTGTCTTGGATATCATGGCTGTCTTTTTTTGACGTCTTTCTACAGAATTCTGCCATCACAATTTTTTCAGAATGCATTTTGAAGTGAAATTCGAATTTCATGATGTGTAATTTTGACGGATTTTGTTTTTTCACACTTGATTTTCTCCTTAACGTGTCGAATGAGCTGTATCATCTCTCCAGTAATTTGGTTTGGCATATTTCTGTGAACAGAAGGGATGTGTTAATGTTGTGAGGAAGTTTCTATGGCTTTTGGATTTTTTATCAGACAACTTTCTATGATGTCCTATGACACTTCTTGGGGAGAACTATTTGCAGATTGGTTTTCATGTAAAATCTAAAAACGAATTTAAAGGATCAGATCGCAATTATTGAAAACGATTAATATTTGGTTGTATACAAGTTACTAAGATTTTAAGAGCTCGAGTTTTTATCCGACATAGTCTTTACATTCATTTGGTAGGTTTTTTTTTTTTTTTTTTTTTTTTTTTTTTGTATGGGAGACACTAATGCAAGTATACCTCTTATTTGGTTGCTTAGTTGGACGAACGTGCATTGAATGAAGTGATGAAGAAACTTTTCAAGAACTACAAAAAATGGTGCAAATACTTGGACCGAAAGAGTAGTCTTTGGTGAGGCTTCTAAACTTATTCTGTTGATTCAAATGAAATTTCTCCAGATACTATCTAGACCCTTTTATGTGCTGTTTTGAGGAGAGCTAAATCAATATTGCTAGAAAAGTTGAAACTGCGTTGTCCAACATCTTCAGGAGTTACAGTTGATGTTGCGAGATGTAGACTTGAGCTGTTCTATTTGGAAATGATAGAGAATTATGTAGGATAAAACATTATTACCTAGAAAGTTTGCGGTATTTGACAAGATGTGTCTTAACATGCGAGGATTTTTTTTTTTTTTTTGGGTAAATAAGCTTGAAATTAAAAGGGGTTAAGCGAATGTACAGCCTACAAGGGGCATACCCCAGGAAGGACAAAATGAAAATAAAGAAAGAAAAAGAAAGAAAAGAAAAGCGCGTGGTCCCCGACACAACCCGTCGGGGTGGGAAAATAAGAATTACTGGCACATCTCGCCAGCATAGGTGTAAATAAGCAAAAGCAATAAATGAAGCAGATAATTGTTTAATGTCATGCACAACCCGCAAGACTAGGATAATAGTAAAACATGCACATAATTGGGTACCATGTAGTCGGTCCAAGAAGGCTCAAATGTATGAAATGTGATTTTTGCCCTTGCTTGCGTCCCATTAGCCTAGCTATCCCAAAGGAAGTGTAAATCTAAGATTCATGCCAGAATGCCTTTACTATATTTATCATCACGTATGCTTTAAAATGTTTCTTTCTTTGTTCATTGCTTTATTTGCCGCTTAACAACTTATACTTGGGCTTTATTTTGTTATTATTAAAGCAACCGATTCAAAATCAATTGGGATGTGATAATTAATCAATGTGGTAGAGTTATCAAAAGATTCAAAACACTGGGATCACTACAAAACAAAGTATAGTTATGAAATGAACGGGGTGGAGTAAATCTAGGGAAAGCAACCCCATCTCTGATTCCTTGTTAACCTATTTAACTCCAAACTAGTTGGCAATTAGTGGAAAGGCCACCCGGGCTCATATGCTAGGCTCTGAGGAGAATAACATTATTAGAAAGTTATAAGAAGATAGAGTGGATGAAACTTGAAGGAAAGTTTCTTCAAAGAGTTACAAGAAAATAAGGCAGTAGTAATTTGAATTGCATGAGAGTCTTTTAAATTCGAAGTTCAAAAACAAGTCCTAGTCATTGGGTTGTCGTCTGTTTTGAATTGATCTGATCCATGGACCCATTTAAGAGAAGATTCATTGAAATAGAGGGATAAAAGTTAGCACCTTTCTTTATTGTTTTTATCCTTGTTTGTCAAAAAACTAAATCAAAACTTCATTTATTGATTTGGACTTTTAGACTAATGATCATTGACGGTTGACATGGTGCTGGAGTCTGAAAATCCTGTTTCTGAATTTGAACTCTTCCTTCTAGACAAGCATGGCTTAATCGTGGTTGTGAACTTGGTTACCCCAAGACCTAAAAGGGGGGTGGGGGTGGCTGGTGATAATTTACAAGTGAAGGTTTTCGAACAAGGCTCTCCAGGCCAATATGTGTTTTCCAGAATTATTTTCAGGCACAGATGCATGAACATATTGAAATTAATTCTTGTCTAGCAGGTCTTTGAAAATCATCTCAAAGATCTGATTGAAAGTTTGGAACCGGAGGAGATAACCTTCATCACTGGGAACAAAGCAAGCAAAGTTGAGATTAAGGCTCCGTTTGTTTAACGTAAAATATTTTTCATGTAAAATCATTTTGCAAAAAACAAATTTTTTTGTTTATATTTTCCGATGTTTGGTTGATAGTTGCTCCACAAGGAAAGTTTATAGAATAACCACAATAATTTGCTCCCATGAAACCCAATTAACCAACATATGTACTACATTATCAGAATTCCCTGGAGAGAGAGAGAGAGAGAGAGAGAGAGAGAGAGAGAGAGAGAGAGAGAGAGAGAGAGAGAGAGAGAGAGAGAGAGAGAGAGAGAGAGAGAGAGAGAGAGAGAGAGAGAGAGAGAGAGAGAGAGCGAGCTCTGAAATGGAAGATTGAATTATGCGGATAAATTGGAGAGAGAGAGATTCCAATTTGGGAATGGGAGCAACTGGGCTGTAGAAACTGAAAGGAGTTCACAAGCGTAAATAAGATGGATACAGGTGGTACCGTGGGTAGGTTAGTGGGACAGAAGAGAGTTTTGGAAAATGACTTACCGAAGAATCGGCGGTAAGTTATTTTCCCTCAATTGGCGGAAAAAATTTTACAAGGTAAAATGTTTGACCCATAATTTGTACAACCAAACACTAGAAAATGAGTAAAATATTTTACCGGAAAATATTTTACGGTCAAACAAACGGAGTCTAAAGAAGGTATGACATTCCATGGTCCAGCTTTCACCCAGCTTTCAACCACTCAATTACCTAATGGTTGTGATGTCATTTGAGCCTGAGTTCCGAGTTATTTTGTTCGACTCAAAGGATGAATGTGAAAAGATGTACCATTGTGTTTTTTTTTTAAGATAAATAAGCTTGAAATAACAAAAGAGGGCAAACCGAATATACAGCTTACAAGAGGCATACCCCAGGAGGGTACCATTGTGGTTTTGATTGCCTTCGAGACCAATGACATGTTTTTGTTGTGTATATTGTCGTTCCTGGTGGTTGTAAAGTCCCACACGTTTGAGTTCCCAGTGACCTATGAAACTTAAACTTCTCTGTGTTTGAGTTTGGCATGTAATTAAAGCACAAATGCATGGATGCAAGAGCATTTAATGGGGTAATATGAGGAAAACTTTAGAACTTGCATAAGCTCTTGGAGAAATTTTAAGAAGACATTATTGTAATAGATTGGAGGATTTTTTGCGATCCTTTTTTTTTTTTTTCTTTCCTTTTTCCCCTTGAGAGCTCTTGCTTTGGTTTGTCAATGTAGTCCAAGTTTGTCGTGGATTGCTCTGCTTGTAATGGCTTGGGCCATGTTGCTCTCGGATTGTAATGGCTTGTGATGTCCAAATCTATGCCAAATCGCATAAAATACGTCAATCAAACTAACAGGCATAAAAGTCGTGCTTGGCATGACGCCTCGAACCTAGTGCATGAAATAAGTATGGAGTCAAGTGCATGCCTATTCAAGTTCGGAAACATTATTTAGGGGTGAGATGAGACCGAACCTAAAAAACGGGAACAACTTCTACTTTTTACTGCTTTTATATGTAAATTTGATATGTTTGAATTATTTTCAAATTTCCAAAACATGATGTGTGGGATTGATCTCTCAAACATACTTTCCTTTTAATTATTCATCAGTTCAGTCAAAAAAAAAAAAAATTCATCAGCAAACAAATTGAGATCTAATTAATATACTGGATGTTGGTGAAATTTATAATAAGACGAATTGGACAAATGACATAAGAGTTCACATAATTGAGTTATGGCAATGTATTTGTATGAATGAACACATATGAAACTGTCCCTATAAGCAAATGAGAATTGACGAGACAGAACAATATATTTGTAAGAACTCCATAAAATAAAAATAAAAAAAGGCTCAAGCTACCCATGGGGATTCTCTCAATTAACATAATTTGGTTTTGGGAATTTTCGATCAGGGCTTCCATGGCGGCGGGGGAGGTGGGCTAACGGGGTAAAGTGGGGGAACTGCTGAAAATATTGTGTTCTTATCAATGCCATAGCCACCACTGCTTGTGAGGGAAACGAGTGCAGCAACCAAGCCAGCATTCCCAGCCATAGTGGGCTCAGTGTAGCTGTAATTGGCGCGCAGATCTTGGAATCTGTCAAACTTGTCAGGCCCTCCGACCATAGCTCCTACAATGGTGTTTGGGTTCGGGTTGGGTGTGTCACGCCATTTCCAGCCCCCTGTGCACGAGTACTTGTTCTTGTCATAGGGTGTTGAAGCCGCTCGGTGATGCACATGTTTAGGGTACTTGTTGCTGTAACCCACCACATAGCTCATATTCAGTGGATTCGCTCCCAGAATATACTCAATCTGCATGCATTAGAGCGCAAGTAAGTACCACCCAAAACCTAGTTTCTACGTACTATGTAGTACAAATTAAATTAAGTATCAAAAAGCTTGATCAAATGATGGCGGATGAAAAACCTGGGAGGTGGCAAATTGGCGAAGAACATCCGTCGAGATGAAAGTGGGCCCACAATTCCATCCAGGAATTGCAGAAGCGTTTAAATAATCTGCAAAAAGTGAAGCCAAGAAGGCAGCATTGACATCGTATTGTAGAGGTTGTCCTTGACCATGGTTCAGTTCGATCAGCCCGCCTGCATGTCAAATAGCGTTTCATAACCCAACACCAATCTATACATAAAACTTGATTTCATACGGTCTACGTACGTGACTATGTGACACTGACACATAGCTTATTGGCCGAGTGTTTGATCATTGGAATAATTTTTGGAAGGAATGAAATGTTAATTAAAGCAAATGAATTGCTAAGGGGTGATATTATATATATATATATACTTCTAATTCTATTAACGGACCATATGCGTGAATAATTGAACATTCTGGACAATCGCATTGCTTGCCAACTGGCTAATTATACACATTTCTTTTCGGTGTAGAAACTGGACACTTCATCAAGTTGAAGTTCTGGACTAAGGGGGTGTTTGGGAGTCAACTTTTCAATTTTTCATTTTTGGCTTTTTGGCTTTTTGGATTATGGTCGGAATGAGTTTTGAATCTGGAAAGAGTGTTTGGAAGAAATGTGCAGAATGCTCAGGAATGCATTTTGCAAAAAGCCAAAAAAAATGTACAGAATGCATTTTGCAAAAGTAGTAGTGTTTGGGAGAAAAATACTGAAAATGAGTTATAGATTAGTTTTTACCAATTTATCCTTTTTTGTTAAAACTATCCCAACATACTTGTCATTGAAATAATTACTGGAAATTTTCACACAAATTGGGAAATTAAT
Source organism: Vaccinium darrowii (assembly GCA_020921065.1). Lineage (NCBI taxonomy): Eukaryota > Viridiplantae > Streptophyta > Magnoliopsida > Ericales > Ericaceae > Vaccinium > Vaccinium darrowii. Next base: position 24,158,911 of record CM037159.1, read on the forward strand.
TAATTTTATTATATAATTGTATATCAAAATTAATTTTTATTATAACTTATAGTAACTATAACATGGTGGTGGATTGGATCAAATCCCTACAATAGATATTAGATATGTTCAAAGCAGTGCGGTCATATCTGAACCCCCCCCCCCCCCCCCCCCCCCTTCTCTGCATCAATCAATCAAGCAACAAACCCAGAAACAGAACGGATCAAAGTTGATCGGTGACTGTCTAGCCAATTCAAACGACGACGATCTCTACAAACCCAGAAACAGAACACTCTCTCTGACTCTCTCCAATCTGCGATCGGTAACTGTCTAGCCGATTCATCGACAGTGGACGGATCAAAGGTAAGGGTTTTCTGCGTTAAAGATCTCCTTCTCTTCTTTGTGGTTCTCGAGTGTGGAAGAGGATAAGGGGTAAAGGGGTACATATGGCAGGGTCACGGGAAAATAAAAAACGAGAATGCAAAATGAGAATGGGAAAAGGAACCTCAGAGCTGATTCTGGATTTTTGCTCCAAAACTCGAAATTGAAGAAAGAGTTTTCCAGAACTTGTTTTCAAAACCTGGCGCCCAAACAGGCAGAAGTTGAAAACGAAAAGGGGAAAACGCGAAAAGGAAGTGCCCAAACAGGCTCTAATATTTCAAAGTACTATTTTTAAATCTTAAATAGTATATTAGTTGTTGTGGCTACGATGCAAAAATTGAAAGAACACTTTTCTTGTGTATTTATATTAAACATTTTTTTTGTAGTTTCAACTGTCAATATCTCAAATTTTCTAAGTACCGAAATAAATGAATTCGAAGGAGGTGATAACGCTAAAAAAATCATCTACAATGTTGTTACACACATACCTTGAGTCCAGTTGAAGACATGAAACCTTTGAAGATAAGAGCACATGGTGAGGCCAGTGACATTTTGGTACATTTGGAGCATGTCCTCGTAAGGGTAGCCTGGGTTCAAGAATATCCTCAGCCTTGTGAGCAACAACATAGCTGCGGGCAACTTGTTGTCCCAACTAAGCACACTCAAATTGGGAACCATCAGAAATGCTTTCGCGTTCCTAGGTATCCCTGGGTTGGTTGCCAAGGAGATATAACTAGTATTTCCGGTTGCATAATACAACCAGGCAGAACCCCACATGTACTCATCGTAGTATCCAGTGGAGTTGTAATTATATTCGATGTAAGGGTTCCCTCGGGAATATGTGGTCCGCCTCCCAAAGTCCCGGGCAAAGGCAAAGACAGTAGTGGCACCTTTGATGAGCTTGCTGGAGTAGGCATTGTTGTCCCGAAACACTATGGAGGCTGCTGCAAAGGCCGCTGCCATTTCCCCCGCTAGGTCCGGACCTGAAACTGCAGTTTGGACAGGCCTGGGATAGTCCATGCCTTCTGGTCGCTCCCAACAATAGTAGTCATTTGGTGTTGTAGCATTAGGTATACCTCCCCCTACCTGATTGCATTGATTCATGGATAGTTCGTACGTAGTGTACAAATCAGAACATGATTTTGAATTACTAATTGAAATTTTTTTACCATTATTTTACCAACATTTTCCAATAAATCACTTGCAAGATATGATAAAATGCAAACAGAGTGTACATATCTATATAACAAATTACAGCGGATTTTCAAATTTACACATTTTTTCTACACAAATCAGGGCCTTTCATTTTTTTGTTATCGGCCAAGATAACCCCTTTGCTTTTGAATGGCAATTCTGTAAATAATTTGCATTTGGAGGGTTAAGATTACTAAGGGTGCTTAATCCGACAAACTTTTGGATGCAAATACGGTACCACGAATCCACGATGTAACGCACACGTGATACCTAGTAACCAATCACACGCTGCCAGCAAATCGAGAGGGCAGATTCCGTTTGCCCAGTCAACACACGGGCCTTCTAAACAAACGGAGCGGACACTTTCCGTCAAAAGTTTCTCTCTCTTCAGCATATTCTCTCTCTCTCTCTCTCTCTCTCTCTCTCTTCCCACAAATCTCAGAACCTGTCCCCGTCTCTGTCTCCCCCAACAAGTCTAAAACCCATTTTCTACAGTTCTTCCAAAATTTATTCTTTCATCATCTCTAAACAAATTACCCCTTGGGTGATTTCTGGACTATTGATAAACTCACCATCCCACCGATTTTACGACCAGATCGTTTACACGCAGTAAACATTTGGGTAAGTTGCAATTGCAGTAGTGGGATCCTTATAAGTAATACAGTATTATTTTACAGTCACTTTTAGGTGTGTTCTGGAGCAATATCTCAGATTGATGTATCATGCATACAAGCCAAGTGCTACCCGAGATGCAAACTTCAATGAATGACGGTCTTAAGTAACAAATGTAATTCCCGACTTTTTTGCATAAGAAAATGAGGCAGAGGAGAATCTTAGTTTTGGATAGAGATGAGAGATTGGAAAAATTTTAGCAGGGGAGATGAAAAATGAATTTCGACTCCTGTCATCCTGTGGGCTGGTTATTCCAAGCCAAAAGCACCCAATTTTGTGCCAAACCAAATCAACCACGAAAATCCTCCAGATACCCGTTATCAATACCAAATCAACCATGTAAATTACCCAGAAAAGATGAAAGATGGGATTTAGAGATTTGTGGGTTCGCTTGAAAACGAGAGAGAGAGAGAGAGAGAGAGAGAGAGGTAAAGTTGGGAATATGAGAGAGAAGAAACTTTTGAAGAGAGATTTTTTTGACGTACAATTATACTCCGTTTGTTTGATTGAAGATGCATTTGCTTTGTCTTTTCGTTTTAAAAAATGATAGGTACACACTCTCTCAATCACTCCCCACCACACCCTCTCTCACATGTGTGGTGGGGCTCACCCGGTGGGTCCCAGTGAACCCCACCATACATGTGAGAGAGGGTGTGGTGGGGAGTAGGTTGAGAGGGTGTGTACCTATCATTGTTCGTTGGTTTTCCGCATTATTCAATGAAAGCGCTTTGTTTAATAGGAGTCGTCGGATTGAGGTTTCAGAAGGTGGAATCACGCCTACCATTGTCAAGATTGAAGGTTCCGATGCTAATCTGTTTGGTACCCTTTTCATTGGTTTTGCCTATAGATGCTTAAGTGTTTGCAATGATGTTTGGTCTATTAACAGATTCTTATTTGTTTGTAGTACTTCAGACATTAAGAGAAGGTGCTAGGTTGTATTGCTCTGGAGCAGGGTATGGTCATAGGTGCAGTTCACTTCGTTTAGGTACAAAAAGGTCTAAAATTTGGACTCACCACCTGTTTGAAGAAGGCTGAAATGAAATAATTCAAAGCTTCTATTCTTGATTAGAGCGTTTTTTCTTCCCAACCTTTCGTTACTTTTGATTTGATTTGGGTCTTCTCTTCTCTTACGTTGAAATTAGTTGGGCACGACACCACACTTTGGCTCAAGTTAAGTAGTGTTGCCCTATCAAAGAGAGAAAAAAAAAGCTACGTGACTCCATAGGTGAATTTGGTTTTTCAATAGTTAGCAATTCTTGCGTAATGGGGAAAGGCAGGAACTCAAGAACACAAGGTGAATAACATATTTGGCAATTAAGGGTCACTTTTTAAGCCGTAAAATATAACCCAAAAAGTTACTGTATTAACGTAAAATTAGCAGCAAGCCAGCAAGTAGAAGATTGGTAGCCCAAATTATTATATTAGCTCCTTCCAAATTACATACATCATTGAAAATTCAAATATTAGGAGGAATTGGGTTGTATGGGGCAAGGTTGGATGGCAGAGACAGTGTGGTTTGTTTATATTTAGTCTCGAATTACATTGATATGTGCTTTTTTTTAATCAAGGGTAAACTATTTGTTGTCATATGCTTTAATTTGTTACTTCTTCTTTGTGTTGATGAATAATAAAATATGAGAAATTTGGTTTGAAAAAAAAAAAATTGTAAAGGGAAAAGCTATTGTTTTAGACTCTGCATCCAGTTTATCTACTTCTTGCCTTTCGGTTCAGGTAAACAAAAATCGGTAGATCAATAGGCTGAGGTCAAGTTACGTCGCGCCGTGCCCGGGCATTTCCTAGTACATACATATAAAGGGGCATGGACCAGGGCCCTACGCATTTTTCCCCAATAAGACTTCTTCTAACACTCTTAATTTTGGTGGTATAAAATGTGTATGTTCAGCTGAGGAAGAAAATGACTAAGATCGAAGAATTATAAAATACTAGTATTATCGTCTAAACGTGTCGACCCAGTTGTGAGGTTGATGGCCTCTCCATATTTTCTAACACTTCTGATTTTGATAGAATACAAAATGTTGCACCTGAGGAAAATGACAAGAAGAAAAATATATTATTATTACTACTTTCTAAAAGTTACCCGCTAGTGATCGATGTTAATTGTGAATATTAAGAAGACGAAAAAAATGTTTTCCCACCCCTTTTTCTCTATTTGGGCGCCTCGAACTCTGTCTTCCTTGGAAAGTAAAAGCAATACTACTATTTTATAAAAGGGAAAGGCTAAAAGAAGAGCACGGTTTAAAAAATGTATTGAAAAGAGTATTATGAAATCCTTTTTCACTCTTGGTCTGCCCTCCACGTATGTACAAAGCTAGCAAAAAAGAATAAAATCCTAGGAGTGACAAATAATTTGCCATCAAGCTCATATCAGTTTGTATACATAGATATGTATATATTTGAACAAATATACATATACTCATCTTCAGCTAAACAACTTATCAAATGATCTTCGCAAGAAAATTAAGGATGATTTTCTTTCGGTCAAATTTTGTAATGGAAGGGGTACTACACCGAAATATAGTACCACATCAATCCTAGAAACTATCGAGATTTGAGATAGCCTGTGTTTCCACTTTGATCGTTAGTTGAAATAGATTATCAAATTAAACTTCTTTATATAATCTTGTTATTTGTTAAGAATTTTTTAAAAAAAATAGAATAAACTTAGTGTTCCAAATTCTTTTTATTTGTCTAATTTCTCTGATTGTTTGTAGTGTTGAAGTATGTGTTTTCTTCATTTTGCATACAATATGAAATTTTTGGTTGGGTCCAATTGGCCTAACTTAATTTCTGAAGTCTTTTTTAAGTGTCTTTTTTGGACTTTTTGTATTTTCGTTTTTAAATTTATCTGCATTTTTTTGTCATGCATTTCTTTTCCATCTTCTTTAGATGGTTCAGAAACATATGTTGCATTTCCCTTAGTTCTTAATTTGTAGCCATTTGGCCTAGGCCTTTATCTTTATCTTTTCTTTTCTTTTATTTCCTCCTGAGTATGCCCCTTATAGACTGTACAAGACCACTAATAAATAATTTCTTTTTTTTTTTTTTCCCCTAGTTGGTGTAACATCACGTGCGGCTTGGTCCTAAATTGCAAACAACAAGATGCGCATGCATACACACATACGTAAATAGGAGACGAGTACCTGGCAGTAGATTTTGTCAATTTTGGTGGCAGTGTTGTTGAAGGTGAGAAGTAAGTAATCGGTGCCCCATTTGATAAGGTCTCGGACGTGATCGTATTCCCCAATGGCACGGTACTTGGCTTCGTACTCGATGACGCTCCAACTCAGCATTGTCATTGCAAATGACATGGGGAAATGGTACTTGACATTGTCACCAGCATCATAATACCCACCCACAAGCCCTCCGCTAACGTCCGTTAAGGTAGATCCGTCTTGTAACCCGGAGTCCCCTCTCCATGGAATACCGTTGTTCTTGGGCAATCTACCCGCTGCATGCATGCATGAATATTAATTTCACCCACGTCTCGTCTCATCTCATCTCATCTCATTATTATAAATTCATTAACATTCGTGTTCCATGCAGTACTACTATTGTTTTCAAGGACGTGCCTTACACCTTTGAAAATACTACAGCATTGCTTTAAACAGCTGGTAAATCAAACCAAAACTTTAACCAGAAATAGGAGTAATTAATGCATGCTACCAAATATACTTTCAAATAAATAGACCAGTTCTTTTCTCTTTCCTATTTGCCTTTTTTTTCTAGTATCTTAAAATGTTTCCAAGTATTTATTTGTTTTTGTCCTTTTTGCATCTATCTACGAGGAAAATTGTCTCTTGACTTACAAAAGAGAAATAAAAAACTACTCCCATCTTTTATCCACATAATAAATTTTTTAACATTATGGGTTCAGACAAAAACATTTTTTACCATTGTATAGTGTAACATTTTCATCCACTGGATATATGTATTAAATTAGCAATCTTTAATTAGGCCAAGGCTACATAAGATACAATTAGGGCCGGCTTTGGGCTATACGCCAAACATGCAGCCACAATGGGCCTCTATTCTTTTTTTTTTTTTAGGGACCCCAAAAATTGTATGCCCTTTATTATGTATATGTATATAAAATTAGAAGGAAAATATCTAATAAAACTTATAGCCCTATTTATTTAAGTGGAAGTTCAAAATAAGGTCTAATGATGGTAAAGAACGAAAGATGCAGTTTTTGAAGTTTGTGGGTTAAAATTTAGACTCTCTCCGTCCCATTTAAATTCTCTCTAGAATCAAGCTTATTATGAAGTCAAAATTATTGTTTTAGATTTCCAAAATTAACCTTTAAAACTGTGAAATTAGTTAAATGTATTTAAATTGTTTGTAACTTTCAATAAGGAACTCAAAACATATGCAATAGGCTAGGGATCTCAAAATATATGCAATAGAGATCTTTTTTGATTATACAAAGTTTTCAAAATCATGACAAACGTTATAAATTTAAAGATACTGGACAAACCAATTGTGTGGAAATAGTACTAGTACTTTTTAAGGGTAAAACTGAAACTGACATGTTTTGATGGATGTTTATAGAAAGTGAATATTTATTTTGAGACATCTCAAAATGGAAAGAGAGATTTAAATTGAGACAGAGAGATTACTAAGCAATAGTATCATACTATGTTATTCTATAGATCCGGTCGTGCTATACTCTCTTGTAGGCGTGCACATTTATCTAGCTTTCGTTTTTAGCCGAGCTTACGCTATTATCTTACTCCTATAAAATACCATTTCTCAAACCCGTCTAACTAAGTTTTTTAAATTTCTAAATACAAACCAAGAGAATTTGTCTCTGTCATGGACTAGTAGTTCTGGAGATGATCAGACTCTTTGAACTCAGGACAACCAAAACTATACCAATAAACAACTACGCTTACTTTGTTTTCATATTTTGTAGCATATAATAATGTAAAAAAAAATATGGATGTTCTCGTCAAGATGAACTAGGAAAGCAGAGAACATTAGATGCAGAAGATATAAAAACAAATGAAAACAAAATATATCAACTTACTTTAAAATGACATCAAATTCTTAATTTGAAAAGACATATAATAATATGTTCTTGTTGCTGGACTCTATTTACAAATACATTCCTATTATTTGTTTAATTAATTATCTTCAAAACTACGAATTTAGTTGTAACCAATTTTACCTATTATGCTGTATTGTTTTCGATGGATGAGACAACTCATTTGTTAACCATTTCGTGAAAATAAATTTTACGCTGCACAAACGTAAAATAGTTGATTGCACAAATGTTTTTTTCCCTTAAATGATCGATGCTGTTAGTTACAACTATACAGGATTTATAAAATAAACATTTCCAAACTATACTTATGGTGATTTTGGACTAACTTGGCACTTTTTTCTTTTCTATTAATCATTACAATATTTAGGTCAAATTTTTACTATATATATTTTTTAGTCTTTTTAGTCCTCTGACTTGAATTTTTTTCAACTTTGATTTATGTTTTTTATGATTTTTGTGATTTCTCTCGTCAAAACAAAAAATAGGATGTAAAAATTTGACAGGACCCTTGTAAAAATTAAGAGAGAACAACTAAAAAAATTGTGTAAAACACCCCCTAAAAAGTTAGTTCAAACTCCCCCTAAACTTGATAGAAACCAAATAGGACGGGAGCTAATTCGTCCAACCTCCCAGTCCTAAACATTACGATGACGCTGGAGTGATCGATTTACTAAAATTTTAATGGCACAATTTGAACACCATATATGTTAACACTACTGCACTGGTTAGATAAATGACAAGTTATGGTCATTCTAGCATCTTTGTGTGTAATTAACAACTAATGTCTAACAGTATAGGTAGCTTAATTCCTAAGTCAACCTTCACCGCTGGCCAGTGGCGGCTAGCTCATGCGGTAAAATTTTTGGATGCCTCATACTACATTTCGTGATCGAGTCTCATTCCCCTTTCCTTGTGTAATGGATTATAAATGACGAGTGAAAAAAAAAAAAACCACAAAAAACAAAAAACTTCACCACCCTCCCTTGTTATCTCTTTCATATTAGGCCTTGTTTTCCAATAGATTTTAGGTACATAAAATCTCACATTTTATGACACTCCAATCTCAACACATAAAATGTAAAAGTCATTTTATGAGATTTTCATAAAATCCTCCTAAAATCTATGGAAAACTACTACATCTTATCAGTTGGGAAAACAACTCTATTTATCACCTCTCCATAAAATACTCATTTTATGAAATTTTCATAAAATCTACCTAAAAACTATTGGAGAACAAGCCCTTTACTAAATTTCCTCGGCGAACGTGCAAACCAATGCAGGCAACACGGCAAAGGTGGACGAATCCTAACAACGGGTCCTACGCATAGCTGGGTTGACGGGTAATGAGACGGCACGTAGATAGGACTTCCCTAAGGTATACTTCACGATTTGGTCTTGTCAGAGCAATATTCGGGCTTTTTCTGGGTCTATTTGCATTTGATGAAGAACCGAGAGATTAGGCCCCAATAAGATATTGTTTAATGTGTTTTCGACATACGGTTTGTCTTTAAAAAAATAAATTTTTATCCGATGTTGTAATATTTTTGAAGACAATTTTTTTTAATTAAATGTGTTTCAAAAACATAATAAATGATATTTCATTAAGATAAATTTTGGCGTGTACAATATTATTAATGAAACGATCCCGATCATCAAAATGGACTCGTAAATAGCCCGAAAACTGATCGGAGTGTAGTTCAGACTGGGGAGGATCCCATCCCTTTATTTTTTATTTTATAAGTCAAACCTCCTTAATTGCTGGAAATCAATTTATAAATTCGGGAATATTTTGCTGGCATCCGAGAAGTTTCAGCCCAAGGTATCAATAAGCAAGGGATGTGTGGGAAATGGGTAGAAAAGTCAACTATCTCTTATGTCCTTTATTTAAAGGATTGATTTTTTTGTTGAGTTGAATTTCCAGTTATGAATTAAGTTCTACACCAATCAATTCGTTCTAGAACAATGTTCGTCAGCAACGCAATAATGCAGTTTGGTAATTTTTTTGACTAAATTATTAATTACTGTTTTAGTCAATCATAATTTTTTTTTTGGATTTCACTCATTGAGAGAACTTTAAAAACAATAAAATAAAAATTATGTATCAATCTTTTAAATTTCGGACAAAAGTAGAAAATATAAAAAGTGTGACCAATAACTTCTTATTTCCTCGAATAATACGTTTTTCAAGTTTTGGGTTATAACTGTTTGCTACTTATTAAATTCCACGTGTGGAGGAATCTACAAAAGAAAACAAACCGTGAGACAACTTATTTTAAAAAAAAAAAAATTGCACCCCAACCAGTAATTTAGTCCAAAGAACATTAGATCTCTAATTTTGTTTTGTTTTTTTTTTTGTTCTTTCTCAGTCACAACTCACAATATATTATGTCACTGTTTAAAAATTGAACAGATCCAATCATTTGCGTGAAACTCCAAAATAGATGATTTAAATTTGTTATATCAAATCTTGTATTCCCGAAACCGGTTATATATATATATATATATATATATATATATATATATATATATATATATATATATATGCGCGAATAGGGTATATCAAGGATATTTGACCCACAGTGGTGGTAGGCATGAGCTTACGGGTCAATATGGGCAAAGTATTAAGTACTCTCAACGTATATTTCTAGGTTTTGGTAATCTTTCCGCATTTCATACGGTAAGATATTAAGGGGAATCGTGCGTGCCCCCATATTGTGCGCCAAGAAACTATTAACTACTCGTAGCACTCATAAGCATGACCAATTAACAACTGGACGTTAAGTCCCATGTATAATAGATATATGCAAAAATCATGACCATGAGTACTGTGTAAAATACTACACAGATCCAGGTTGCTACAATTGACATTTCCCTAATATATCGTCTTGATCTCTTCACCTCTTTCATTAGACTCTTCTGTTATCTATCTATGTATATTTCTAATCAAGACATCTGCTTTGATGTTCTTAAAAAAAAAAAAATTGTACAAGAAGTTCAGTTACATCCTAAACTCATGAACATCAAGGATTTGAATGGGCATTTTAATCTTGTTCAAAAAAAAGCATGCATTTGACTCTTAACATATATAGAGTTGGGATTAATTATTTTCTTTTATTTTCCTGTTTCCCACCAAACATGAAATTATTTGCATTTATCACAATATCATCGTCAAAATTACTGTTTAAATTCCCATGTCAACGATCAAATTTATATTTAGATTATCGTACGTTGTTGACCCATAATTTGAACTTTTATCAAATGAAGCATTATCTTTTGTTGTGTCTGTCATTCCAATAAACAAATATAGGAGCGGTGAAAAATGTAGTAAGATAAATCAATTCATATTATCGCTTTTCCTTTTCTTTTTTGTATTTAGATCATTTTTCTTTTCTGAATTAGGTAATTAGAAAATTTGCAATTAATTTGACTATGAGTACTCACGAAAAGTGCATCATTCATGCACAAATCGGTGTTCGGGGCCATTCTGGGGTCCCACAAATAATTCAAGCCTTTCATTAGTTTCAAAATAATTTTACGAGTTGCTCTGCGAAATATATACCTTTTCCTCAAACTTTATTTAGAATTGAGAATCCTGATACTGAATGTAAAAATTAGAAATTGAGATTAAACACTAATGTTTATTTGATTGAGCTATATTTTTTCCAGTAGAATTGAAAATATTAAACTAAATTAATAAACGACTTGGAATTTATTGGTGCGGGACTCTAGACTAGGCCCACACGCCCATATGTGCACCATCGGTGCCCATAGAAATCATCAGAAAATTAAGAGAGAGAGAGAGAGAGAGAGAGAGGGTTACGTACATTTTTGGGCGTTGAAGAACATGAGGGCTTTGTGGAGGGCAACAGAGTACTGGTCAGGGGGAGGAGAGTGGTGCTTGTGCTTGGGCACGGACTTGGCGATGATAATTGGGAGGGCGATGATAAAGAAAGCCCCCAAAAATAACCACATGATCCACTTTAATAACTTGCGGCTGCACACAACGCATCCCAAATCCACGTACTTGTTCTTCTTCTTGTCTTCAGGTGGACCAAGAAGCCAGCTCTGCTGGGTCTCATCCAGATGCCCGTGGTTTTGATACTGGTGCGATATTGACGCCCTGTCCCATTCCGTCGTCAAGTTCCTGCTCCTCTCGTCTTCTGTCGTTTCTCCTCCGTTGGCTATCTCCATCGTTCCTCCCCATGGGTTACCCGCCGAGTACATTCTCTCTCCCTCTCCCTCTCCCTCTCCTAAAATTCACTCATGCAACCAACCACCGCTACTAGTACTGGCTTGATATATAGTTAATTAGGTCTGATGACATAAACGTCGATTTCGAGTACCCATGCACCAGTTATGGATTGAACCGTTGGATCCACCCTGTTCAGGTTCATAGAATCTCAATATTATTAACTGTTAGATCGAAAATAATTACTAGTACTTCCCGGCCGGCCTGTTTGAGAGCTATATATATGCATCATTAATGTGGCCTCGGCCATTTTCAGGTCCATTTTGTTGTTGTTCGAAACTACTACGTCATTTTCTAAAAAACTCGATCCATCACTGAGAAAAAATTAATAGCAAAGAAAATCATGTTGTCGTTTAATGCAACAAAATATGATTTCCAAAAATGTTGCGTCGATTAAAGTTCTTTCAACAAGCTCTCGGGGAAGAATTGGAAGAGTTTGTTTAGGAATTGTTTGGCTGAATATTGATGGTACAAAAATCTCTACTGAAACAACAATAAACGTTATTAATTATCTAAACATTTGATGATGAAAACAAACAAAACATTCCAAAGAAATTACCTCCTATCTCTGAAGATCTGGAGATTCTGGAGTATTAATATTGCTAATTCACAATATTACCAATCCCACTTGGTGCAATTAGCGAAAGATCGTTCACCTCTGACGACTCTAGAACAAGTTAATAAATCAATCTTTTCTCTCTCTCTCTCTCTCTCTCTCTCTCTCTCTCTCTCTCTCTCTCTTCGCCTTGCTACCTCCTTTTGTTTCCCTTGTTTCATCATCATGGCTTGGCTTTATCATTGGCTCATGAGAGAGAGAGAGAGAGAGAGAGAGAGAGAGTTGACTTCGCGTGAGACACACAGATTTTCAATTGGACTTTCATATACAATGCTTAAGTTTTCATTTTCGTTTTTCTTGTTCCTTTTTTCTACTAGTATTTGTTATACATTTTCAACTTGTGGTGGTTGTTTTGGAATATGACTTAAGAGCTCGATTGACAGACAGACAATTCGCTTGACTATTTTAACGCACCATGTCTGCATTTTTTATTTTTATTTTTATTTGTTATGTTAGTAATGCAAGGTAGCTCGGCAAGCTTGTGCACAACTCAAACTATTTCCCATAGCTCTTTCCACGCTTACAAAGAGGAAATCAAACCTAATACAGTAGACATTGGGATGGAACAAACCCGTGAGTCCGGGCACCATTATCAAGTTTTATCAAACCTCATTTCTTAGCTTAAAAAAAATAATAAAAAAAAATCTGAATTGCCTCGTCAAATTTTATCCAAAAAAGTTTTCTTCAATAGAGTTAATAATACTCTACTCGATACATTTTTTTTTAAATTATCTTAAGATTGAAAACTCGTCGAATAGTAAAAAAATTTAGCAACAAATATTTAAACTTTTGTGCTTATGTTTAGAAGCTCTTTCGAATATATATGCTACAAGTTTTTGTGTATACAAAGCTGAAAGTTAAGAAGATGAGATATTCACACACACCGCGAAAAAAAGGCTAAAAAAAACGGCTAGTGACGTCAGCATGGAGCTTCTCTCACTAGCGAATTGGGCGACTCCATCTTCTTCCTCGCTCACCTTGTGAGAAACCCTAGAATCGATGGATGCTCTTTCTGCATCCACTGTTGGTCGAGCTTCTGAAGTGGTAGATTCCAATGAAATCCGCAGGAATCAGAGAAGAGATTCAACTCTACAATCCGGGTTTAGCCCTGTTCAAATTTCAACTTCGGCAACTACTTCTCCCCTAGCCACTCCTCAAGCGTATGAGGATCTAGATCCAGAGATAAGAGATACCTCTCCTAAAGGTATGATTTTCCATTACACACCGAAACCTAGATTTGTGCAGTCCAACGTTTACCCACAGCGTGCAAAACCAAAGTCGGATCTTTCTGTTGATCCAGACCTGACTCTTCCCCGATCTCCAAACTCTCTTCATAACAAAACCTCCAATACTGATAACGGTGTTGGTAGCCCTAATTAGAATGAGGTTACCATCCCTCCACAGATCTCCACCTCCGGACAAAACTCTATCACAAATCTATGTCAACCAAGACTGTTGGAAGAAAGCCCTAAATCGCATACCCCTACCTTTGGGCCACACAGCCCTACCAAAACCAGCCCTAGCCGAAAGCTCAAGCAGGTTTTTCAGAAAGCAAAAGAGTGTGTGATTAGTAAGGATCGAGTGTCCTCGTTGATTCAATCATTGGAGGAGGAATTGCAGAAGTCTAGAGTTACGGTTCAGTTATCTGAGTTGAAAAACCAGTTGCATAATGTGCAAGACCTACAAACTACATCAAACGGACATGTGGTGTAACCAAATCTTTAATGCCAAGAGGACAAATCAACTCCACATTCCAAAAATGCCCTCGCTAGCCCATGAAAGTGCCTAAATACCCAAAACCCTTTGAAAGTACCTAAACCCCCAAACTTTATGAAAGTGCCTAAACCCTAAAAACCTTATGAAAGTGCCTAAGCCCAAAAAACTGTATGAAAGCACCTAAACTACTAAAACCCTATGAAACAGTATGATACCCTGAATGTCTAACCCCAAAATGCCTAAACCCACTATACCCCATCCTAAAGAGCCTAAATTCCCTAAAATTGAACTCCAAAATTGAAGAGAGAGAAATTAATTTTGTCCCACACTCGAGAGAGAAAGAGAGAGAGAGAGAGAGAGAGAGAGGGAGGGGTTGCTCAGAGACTCAAAAGTGACGGGGTGGGTCAAATGACAAACAAATGTCGGGGGACATTGCTGTCAAACCCAACACCCACATTACTCTCTCTTAAAATTGTCCACTTTGTTCCGTTTGGGTTTGAGATTTGGGTTTTAGGTTTTGAGTAGAGAGAAAAAATGAAGTAATAATTGAAAATTATGGGTAATGATTAGAGAAAAAATTGAGAATAATAATTAAAAATAAAGGCAATGATGGAAAAGAAATAGGAATAATGATTGAGTAATAATTTAGAAACTGGGTCTTGAGTCTTGACATCCAAACCGAACAAGCCCGTCAGGTTTTCTTTGTTTTTTTCTTTTTTCTTTTGATCATTAAGGGTATTTTTGTCTAGTGTTGTCCTTGGGCCTCAAAAAAATTTCATCAATATATTGGAGGAATTAAAATGAGTTAAGGTGGGCCAAAAACCCTTTAAAGCCCTAAAGGCCAATTGCTAGGCCAATTTAGCAAGTGGTGGCTAGCTCATTCGGTAGAGCTTTTGAATGTCTCACACTGCATTTCGAGATTGAGTCTCATTCCCCTCTCCTCTATGTAATAGATTAGGAATGACCAATGACAAAAAACATAAGTATCAACCCGAGCAATCAATAAATTAATAAGCTTCTGCAACGTGAAGAAATAGTCAAACATCGTTAATTAGATTGCATTATTGTCCTAACAACGCAACTCTAGCTACCAAATAACAATTGATTAGATTGTCGGTGCTTTATTATATAGAATGTGTCAACACTTCCCAGTTAATTTTTACAGTTGATTAATATGAATGGTAGTATTTTAATTATTGATAGTGATTGACTAACTCATTTCACGCAACAGCTCTTTGTAATAAGATGTTTAGGGGTTGTTTCCCATTTTTTTATTTGTTTTTTGCCAGATGATATGGATTAGCGGGAGAGGGGAGTTAGTGGTAAGTTAGACAACAACCGCGCCGCTCGTGGAGCTCGAACCTCCGCCTCCACTTAGGAGGCAAATGAACTTGCCAGCTGTGCTAGCCTGGCAATTCTGTTTCACATAATTTATTGGAGTGATTTTTTGATTTTTTTGCACTTTTAGGATTTTGTATTTGTTCAAGTTTTGGTCAATAATTTTATATTTTTCTAATTTCTCTCATTGAGACGAATCATGGAACTTAAAAAATTTAACGCAAAGCTAACGAATGCAATTTTTTTTTGAGTAAAGATAAAACACCAAAAGTGTAAAAAAATTAAGGGGAACAAAGAGTAAACAGCGGGACGTGATTCATATATACACCTACCTACTCCTTTACTAATCGACGAGGGGTCTTCTCTCTTTAATTAGTTTACATACTTTGCACCGGAAACAAAATCAAGGAAGTAATCCTTTTCCCAAAGCTATACTATTATATACTGAACAGGTGCTATGCATAGCAATTGAAAGAAAAACTGAATATAGATACATGGGTAATAGATTTGACATACTCAATAATAGGGTTTAATAGAAAAAAAATTTAAAAAAACATATTTTCTTATCTTATCATCATTTTATGCATTTTATTTGCTTGATTATTGCATACAATTTCATTAAAAAATATTCTGCAAAATATTATTATTATTTGCAATTCAAAATTAATTTTGTTAATTTCGATTTAAAATTATTTTGTAGCATTTTTACTGTTTGTTATCATCATTTTATGTATTTTATTTGCTTGATTATTGCGTACAATTTCATTAAATAATATTCTGCAAAATATTATTATTCTTTGCAATTCAAAATTAATTTTGTTAATTTCGATTTAAAATTATTTTGTCGCATTTTTATTGTTTGTTATCATCATTTTATGCATTTTATTTGCTTGATTATTGCGTACAATTTCATTAAATAATATTCTGCAAAATATTATTATTCTTTGCAATTCAAAATTAATTTTGTTAATTTCGATTTAAAATTATTTTGTAGCATTTTTACTGTTTATAATCATCATTTTATTCGTTTGATTATTGTATAAAATTTCCTGAAAAAATATTCTACAATATTCTTCTTCTTTGCAATTCAAAATTAATTTAGTTAATTTCGATTTAACATTATTTTGTCGCATTTTTATTGTTTATTATTATTATTTGATGCATTTTATTTGCTTGATTATTGAATAAAATTTCATTATAAAATATTCTGCAAAATCTCACGAACATTAAAGTTGAGATCGAACTCGTGTCGGGCGAAAGGGGGTGCTGTAAAACCCTTCCCCTCTCGTAACCTGGCTCCGAACCCGAAATCTTTTGGGTTAAAATGATCAGTCGCAAAGCCTTTTCCAAAATAACGGTACGGAAGTCGTATTTTTATCAAAAATGGTTTCTCGGGTTATTTTTCGCAAAATCGGGTGGCGACTCCAAAAATCAATTCGAATTTTGAAATCGGCAAAATCGATAGCCCCGTGGCAACGTCCACAAGCTAAAGTCCTTAATCTTACATTCCAGTAATATATATATACTAGCGTAAGCCCGTGCCTGAAGGCACGACGCGTCGCGTTTTGAACATGACTAATATGAGTTATCGTTATAATGAAGCCAACTTTTCGAGAAGGACAAATAAGACTATCCCGAATGATCTTCGAATGATTATGTCACGACAAAGGGGAAAAATGAATATCTACTTGCAAGTGCAAACCTTCCTTCACGATGCAAGAGAGAAATTGGTAATTCTACAAAATTCATCCGCTTGCTTTCTGAGCAAGAGAACACCAACATTGGAAAAGCCACAACTGCAATCAGCAACATCTGGTTTTCCATAACAAAAAGTAGACAGAGGCAAGTTGAATCTCTTTCTCATCTAAATCCTCCAAAACCCAACATAAAGCAAACCAAACGCAAAGAAAGATTCCAGTAACACCCAATGCCTCCCTAACACCCTCGTTATTGATATAGTAAATAGCTCTCAGCACGGTTAAAATTTCAAGTATAAGTAACCAATGGAAGTCACTAAAAGCAGTAGCAATCAAAAGAATTCACCAACCCAAAAAGATGGTGATCCTCATAACTCTCCGCATAATCCAAAAACAGCAACAGCAGATAAAACATAAAATTCTCAACTTCAGCAGCAACATCAAGACAGTTGCAGTAACTCAAGTAGCCAAGAATGAGATGAATCATTGTGCCATTTCACTATCAACAATTGTAGACACGCAAGTTCTCCATACCTGTTTCGCCTGAATCCACCATAATGAGCTAAATAGATGTCCACACCTATTTCGCCTCTCCCAAGTAGTCTCCAATTTGACCCCACCTGCATCGAAGAATGAGCTAAAAGGATTCAACCTCATCTAATGCAAGCATGTTCTTACAATTGGAAAAGAACACTCATATGAAAAACAAAGCAAATGGGAAAGGCTTTATGTATTCTCCATCAAATTCAAAACTACATGTAAATGCCATAAGCAGAAGAACATACCCATCCTGTAGACCTTGCAAGCTACTTGACAGTGCATTACTCTGCCCTTGGGGTGGGGAGAGAGAGAGAGAGAGCTTGGAAACATTGGGCCTTCCCATAGAGACTATTGCAGTAGCAGTAGAGACTATCTCTACTGTACAAAACATGGAAGCATAAAAAACAAACTCACAAAACCTCATAAATTCGGAGTTAACAGAAATCATTACCCATCCAAAACACCAACAAAATAAGAAATGTTTTGTACAAAGAATATGTACAAAAGTTAACAAACATAAGAAAGCATGTCATGTTCATGAAAAGAAAAAAAGAAAAGAAGACACTAAAAGTCGCCCCTAAAAAAGTCAATTCCCAGAGCCTACTAACGAAGAAAGTCCCCAAACCTCCTCATCATAACTGTGCGAAACGTCCTCGTATCAACTTTTATGAACCAATTACCAGCATGCACTACAACCTAATTACGTAAGAGAACAACGAATTAGAATATAAGTATGAGAATAAAAACTTATGAAAATGTGCAAGAATAAAGCGCTACCTTATTAATCTGCCACTGTCTTAATGTAGTTGCATTGATCCTTTCGAATTCCAAGGCTACTTGATCTCAATCCTATAAAAACCCAATTAGTCTGCCAAGTTATTTGATTAAGAAATGGCGTGGTAATAGAACTGAACAATGTTTTACCTGGTTACAATAAAACTTCAGGGTAAACAATATTAGTTGTGGAATCTGTTTCTTGTTCGGGGAGAAGGACAGTGATACGGTCAAAAGATGTGCACCTCGATAATGACACATATATATATACAATGTGTTTCTAATACATCTCAAGGAGAAGAAGGAGAAACACACAAAAGATGGTAAGTATCACAGCAGGAAGCATAGAATTATAACAAAATTTGAGGTCTCAATGAACTAGAACGAACTTCATCCCAAGGCTATGATGCTGGCCCAGAGAAGCATGACATGAGGTGAGAGAATCCTCTTTGAAGAACCGGTAGAAGATAGCTATTACCGCAAAATGGTCTAGCACTCCTCGGAGAAAGCCCCCTCCCCAAGGGGATCAATCATGCCAAGGGACAACCCCCCTAGGCTAGGTCAAAAAATGGGATTTTTGAAAAATTGGGCAGCACCTAGCAGAAACAGTAATGTACAAAGGTGATAACAATTCTAGTGAATGGGACTATTGCTATGCCAATCATTCCCACAGTAACAGTAGCTCTGGACATAACCATAGCATAATTGAAGAAATTGAAACAGCAGAACTGCAGCAGCAGTATATATGGACAGAACTGAACTGAAGTTACAACAACAGCAGTATTCAGCACAGTTATCAACAACAACAGCAGTATTCTTTGAACATTACTGCCCAGAATTGAGTATTCAACTGTCATATGCTGCAAGGACCATCATGACAGCAAATATAGCAAAAGGACAGCAGTAGTAGCAGTGTAACATCAGTGTAGGAACACCACAGAATTAACAATGAGACCAAATGTAGCTCTGCCCAAGAATTGGCAGTGATCAATCACAGCAGTCCAGGTATCAGTGGAGATCAAATAAAGCATAGTAGCATCCAGTGATACAAAACATCAATCATGGAATTCCAAAGGATAAAGACCAAAGAACCATCCTCAGATCTTTTAGTTGCTCACCACCTGAACTCCCTCACATACTTACCTCCCACTCTCTTTTCCCACTAGATCTGAGAATATGGTTGTGGTTGTTTTCCTCACCCCTCTGAACAAAGGAGGATGAAGGTGCAAATCTCACAGGACACACATATATGAGTAGGTTTCTCACGCACAAACTTCAGCAAGGATGAAGGATGTATAACAAAGTCACTTAAGGCACAATTTAATATGATAACAGTTGAGTAGATTGTGAGGAGTAAGATAACAAACCAATAAGTAGAAGTACTTAAGGCAGTTCAATAGATCCTTCCAAGGGGAATGGATACCTACAAAACACACTTCCCAACTGGGCCATTAGCACATAAATACTCACATTAACCTGAGCCACTTGGAACCTGTCACCAAAAAAATGATCAGCATGTAATTACTTGCAGCAACTCAACCAATATGAACAGTACGCTATGAGTCAAAATGACTTGTGATGTTCCATGGTTCAATAAGTGATATTGAGCCAGGTGGGATTTTGTGGAGGGACATTAACCTGCATCTTATCTCGGTGCTTATTTTAGTCACCAAACAAGGCACACTCTGTTGCAAGCCTTGGAATTTCCTAAAATTCCTCTCAAGCCAGATCTGATAAATAGAGACAGTGAAGGTAAGTTTGATCAAAGTGCTTTTGAGGTCTTTACCTTTAACTAAAGATACAAGATTGGCCAAATCGGTGAGTGCTTAGGGCTGCCATCTAAGTTGGGATTTAAGGGAAACAGCATCCCACACCTGTTTGGTGAATGGACAATTAAAAAACAAGTGATCATGGGATTCCTCATCGGAGCAAAAACTACAACAGGATGAGCTTTTGAGTCCAAAAAGGACAAGCCTGTCCTCAGTGGATAATCTGTTCTGGATGGCAATCCAGCTAATCAGACTACACTTAGGGAATGTGTGAGGAAAACCAGACACTATGACTCCAACTCACAACAGGGAACTTAGGTCTCAATTGCTCCCACAAGGAGGAGATGGAGAACAGTCCATCCTGTGTAAGAGTCCACTTGCAAGAGTCAGCAAGGGGAGGGATTTGGATGTTTAAGGAAGGGAGATGGGCTCTGATCTCATTTAACTCCCTATTTTGAGTAATGGGAAAGGACCATTGATATGTGGCATTCAAAATAGAGGATACCTTGGCATCATCAGCCAGCCCAGAATTATAGATCAAACAACCACTAAGATGTTCAGCGAGAGGGCCAGAGGGGTGCCAATTGTCATACCACAATGATACAGTGGACCCATCACCAATTTGGTATTTAATAAAAGGTTGAATGAGGGGTCGAAGTTGGAGCAGTTTCCTCCAAGTCCAAGAGGGACTACTTGGTATTTTAATCTTCCAAAAACTTTTCCCTTTAAGTAAGTAGGATTTGACCCATTGGCACCACATGGATTTCTCACCACCAGAGACAAGAAACCAAATGTGCTTGGCCATGGCTGCCTTGTTCCAAATTTGGAGTGATTTGAATCCAAGCCCTCCCTCTTTCCTAGGAGAGCATAAACGGTCCCAGGAAACTTTAGCTCCTGTGTGTTTAAGTTCAGAGCCAGTCCAGAAGAATGATCTAAGGATTGCTTTAATTTCCTTTACCACTTTTGGGAAGGATAAAAATGGAAGACCAATACGTTTGCATTGAGAATAGAACAGACGTAACCAACTGTATCCTCCCAGCATAGGAAAGGTACTTGTTAGCCCAAGATTTAGTACGATTTGTGATCCTATCTATGAGAGCTTTACAATCAGTATACTTGAGCTTAGTGGATATAAGAGGAACTCCCAGATATCTCACAGGAAGGGTCCCTTCTTGGAAGTGCAAAGCTTCAAGAATAGCCTGCTTAACAGTGGGAGGGACACCAGAGAAAAAGATATTGCTCTTTCCTGGACTAGGGGAAAGGCCAGACAAGGCCTCAAACTCAGTGAGAGCCTCCTGAATGCAGAGAATGGAGCTTAGCTCCCCTTTGCAGAAAATCATGAGATCATCTGCAAAGCACAAATTGATTATCCTTGTTTTTTCACATCGCCAGTGGAAGTGAAAATTGGGTCCTTGGGATTTTTCCTTAAGAATCTGAGTAAGAACTTCCATAACAATGACAAAAAGGTAGGAGGACAATGGATCACCTTGCCTTAGACCTTTCTTACCCATTATAGAACCTATGGCTTCCCCATTAATGCTCAATGAGTAATTAGCAGTGGAAATACATGCCTTGATCCAATTTATCATTTGAGGATGAAAATTCATGGAGATAAGAATATCCCACAAGAATTCCCACCTAACATTATCATAGGCTTTCATTATATCAACTTTTAAAGCACATTTGGGAGAAGGAGAGGACTTATGATAATCTCTCATAATCTCTTGGGTAAGAAAGATATTGTCAGTGATCCTCCTACCTTTTACAAATCCGGATTGGACAGGATCTATGATATGGGGAAGAACCACTTGAATTCTCTTTGCAAGAATTTTAGCAATGCATTTGTAGATGGTATTGCAGCATGATATGGGTCTATAATCCCCCACTTTAGTGGGGTTGGGAACTTTAGGGACAAGGGCAATGCTAGTTGAATTAGCCTTAGTGAGTAATCTGCCAGATCTGAAGAAACTTCTCACTGCAGAAGTGACTTCATTCCCAACAACACTCCAAGACTTCTGAAAGAACCCTGCATTGTACCCATCAGGGCCAGGGGCCTTGTTGGGATTAAGAGACATGAAAGTTTCTTTAATCTCCTGGTTGGAAATCTCAGATATCATGGCATCTCTTTGGGAGTCCAAGAGTTTAGCCGTTACCAGCTGATTAACTCTAGAAGAACCAGGATAATCAGAGGAATGTACAGTGCCCAAGAGGGAGGTGTAGAAATCTACAAAGGTAGATCTGACCTCAATAGGGTCATTTGTGATAGTACCATTAGGGAGGGCCAAACTGTTGATTTTATTCCTGTTCCTATTTTGTGATATGGACTTGAAGAAGTAGGAGGTACATTGATCCCCCAATTTAAGCCATTGAATTCTAGACTTCTGTTTGGCAAAACTTTCCTCAGCCCTGGACAGACTAAGATATTGCTTGCACAGATCCCTCTCAAGTGCCTGCTTACTTGAATTGGTGGGATCAATACCTAACTCCCTCTGGATTTGATCAAGTTGCTGCCTAGCAGCCATAGTCCTTTTGGTTATATCACTGAACTCCCTAGTGTTCAGCTTCTTCATCTCCAATTGGAGCAGTTTGAGTTTTTCACAAACCACAAACATGGGGTTTCCTATGATCACTCTCCTCCAAATTTTCTGGACAGTGGGAAGAAATTCAGGGTGATTAGCCAAGAAGTTAAAGAATTTGAAAGGTTTACGTACCTTCCTTGTATCGGGATTTAAAAATACTATGGCAGGAGAGTGATCAGAGATACCAGGGGAGGGAAAATGAGCATTGGAACAAGTGTGGGTCTTGATCCATTGCTCATTAACAAGAACTCTGTCAATTTTGGTAGCAATGTAATGAGTGTGGGCTTGTTTGTTAGCCCAAGTAAATTGACAACCGGTATATATCTAAGATCTTCAAGTTCATTAGAGACAATGCACTTGTTAAAATCCTCCAAATGTGAAGGCCAAAGTTGATCCCCACCAATCTTTTCAGTTTGGAATCTTGTGGCATTGAAGTCTCCTAATACAATCCAGGGGTCAGAACAGTTCCAATTGGTTAAGTCTTGCCAAAGCTTTTGTCTCTGTAAGTAGAGATTAGAGCCATAAACAAAGGTGGCCATAAACTTGATGTCACCAGACAAGGTCTGAACAAGACAATGTATGCCTTGAGTAGATTGACTAAGCACACTGAGACTGAGAACAGCAGGGTCCCAAACAACACAAATTCTCCCACTTGGGGCAATAGCAGTATTATTAGTGAAAGACCAATAGGGAAACATAGAGTTAATGACCCTAGAACAATTAACCTCCTTTATTTTATGTTCAACAAGTCCAAAGAGTGATAATTTATTAGATTTAACAAAAGAAACAACCTCTTTTTGTTTAATAGGATCATTAATTTTGTATTGCAAAATATAATGGTATTTTACATAACATTTTTTAACGAAATTGTATGCAATAATCAAGCAAATAAAATGCATAAAATGATGATAATAAATAGTAAAAATGTGACAAAAACATTTTAAATCGAAATTAATTAAGTTAATTCTGAATTGCAAATAATAATGGTATTTTGCATAACTTTTTTTAATGAAATTGTATGCAATAATCAAGCAAATAAAATGCATAAAATAATGATAATAAATAGTAAAAATGCGACAAATCATTTTAAATCAAAATTAATTAAATTAATTTTGAATTGCAAATAATAATGGTATTTTACATAACATTTTTAATGAAATTGTATGCAATAATCAAGCAAATAAGATGCATAAAATGATGATAATAAATAACAAAAATGCGACAAAATCATTTTCAATCGAAATTAATTAAATTAATATTGAATTGCAAATAATAATGGTATTTTGCATAACATTTGTTAATGAAATTGTATGCAATAATCTAGCAAATAAGATGCATAAAATGATGATAATAAATAGTAAAAATGCGACAAAATCATTTTAAATCGAAATTAATTAAATTAATTTTGAATTGCAAATAATAATGGTATTTTGCATAACATTTTTTAATGAAATTGTATGCAATAATCAAGCAAATAAGATGCATAAAATGATGATAATAAATAGTAAAAATGCGACAAAATCATTTTAAATCGAAATTAATTAAATTAATATTGAATTGCAAATAATAATGGTATTTTGCATAACATTTGTTAATGAAATTGTATGCAATAATCTAGCAAATAAGATGCATAAAATGATGATAATAAATAGTAAAAATGCGACAAAATCATTTTAAATCGAAATTAATTAAATTAATTTTGAATTGCAAATAATAATGGTATTTTGCATAACATTTTTTAATGAAATTGTATGCAATAATCAAGCAAATTAAATGCATAAAACGATGATTAAAAATAGTAAAAATGCGACAAAATCATTTCAAATGCATAAAATGATGGTAATAAAAAGTAAAATACGACAAAATCATTTTAAATCCAAATTAACAAAATTAATTTTGTATTGCAAAAAATAATGATATTTTGCATAACATTTTTTAATGAAATTGTATGCAATAATCAAACAAATAAAAAGCATAAAATGATGATAATAAATAGTAAAAATGAGACAAAATCATTTTAAATCGAAATTAATTAAATTAATTTTGAATTGCAAATAATAATGGTATTTTGCATAACATTTTTTAATGAAATTGTATGCAATAATCAAGCAAATCAAATGCATAAAATGATGATTATAAATAGTAAAAATGCGACAAAATCATTTAAAATCGAAATTAATTAAATTAATTTTGAATTGCAAATAATAATGGTATTTTACATAACATTTTTAATGAAATTGTATGCAATAATCAAGCAAATAAGAAGCATAAAATGATGATAATAAATAGTAAAAATGCGACAAAATCATTTTAAATCGAAATTAATTAAATTAATATTGAATTGCAAATAATAATGGTATTTTGCATAACATTTGTTAATGAAATTGTATGCAATAATCTAGCAAATAAGATGCATAAAATGATGATAATAAATAGTAAAATTGCGACAAAATCATTTTAAATCGAAATTAATTAAATTAATTTTGAATTGCAAATAACAATGGTATTTTGCATAACATTTTTTAATGAAATTGTATGCAACAATCAAGCAAATAAAATGCATAAAATGATGATAATAAATAGTAAAAATTCGACAAAATCATTTTAAACCGAAATTAATTAAATTAATTTTGAATTGCAAATAATAATGGTATTTTGCATAACATTTTTAAATGAAATTGTATGCAATAATCAAACAAATAAAATGCATAAAATGATGATTAAAAATAGTAAAAATGCAACAAAATCATTTTAAATCGAAATTAACTAAATTGATTTTTAATTGCATAGAATTACGGTATTTTGCATAACATTGTTTAATGAAATAGTTTGCAATAATCAAGAAAATAAAATGCATAAAATAATCAAGCAAATAAAATGCATAAAACGATGATTAAAAATAGTAAAAATGCGACGAAATCAGTTAAAATGCATAAAATGATGATTAAAAATAGTAATAATGCGACAAAATCATTTTAAATCGAAATTAACTTAATTAATTTTTAATTGCAAAGAATATTGGTATTTTGCAGAATATGTTTTAATGAAATTGTATGCAATAATCAAGCAAATAAAATGCATAAAATGATGATAATAAATAGTAAAAATGCGACAAAATCATTTTAAATCGAAATTGACTAAATTAATTTTGAATTGTAAAGATTAATAATATTTTGCATAAAATTTTTAATGAAATTATATGCAATTATCAAGCAAATTAAACGCATAAAACGATGATTAAAAATAGTAAAAATGCGACAAAATCATTTAAAATTCATAAAATGATGATAATAAAAAATAAAATACGACAAAATCATTTTAAATCCAAATCAACTAAATTAATTTTGTATTGCAAAAAATAATGGTATTTTGCATAACATTTTTTAATGAAATTGTATGCAATAATCAAGCAAATAAAATGCAAAAAATGATGATTAAAAATAGTAAAAATGCGACAAAATCATTTTAAATCCAAAATAACTAAATTAATTTTGTATTGTAAATAATAATGGTACTTAGCATAACATTTTTTAATGAAATTGTATGCAATAATCAAGCAAATAAAATGCAAAAAACAATGATAATAAATAGTAGAAATGCGACAAAATCATTTTAAATCAAAATTATATAAATTACTTTTGAATTGCAAAAAATAATGGTATTTTGCGTGACATTTTTTAATGAAATTATATGCACTTATCAAGCAAATTAAACGCATAAAACGATGATTAAAAATAGTAAAAATGCGACAAAATCATTTAAAATTCATAAAATGATGATAATAAAAAATAAAATACGACAAAATCATTTTAAATCCAAATCAACTAAATTAATTTTGTATTGCAAAAAATAATGGTATTTTGCATAACATCTTTTAATTAAATTGTATGCAATAATCAAGCAAATAAAATGCATAAAATGATGATAATAAAAAGTAAAAATGTGACAAAAACATTTTAAATCGAAATTAATTAAATTAATTTTAAATTGCAAATAATAATGGTATTTTGCATAACATTTTTTAATGAAATAGTTTGCAATAATCAAAAAAATAAAATGCATAAAATGATGACAATAAATAGTAAAAATGCGACAAAATCATTTTAAATCGAAATTTAACTAAATTAATTTTTAATTGTAATGATTAATAATATTTTGCATAAAATTTTTCATGAAATTATATGCAATTATCAAGCAAATTAAATGCATAAAACGATGATTAAAAATAGTAAAAATGCGACAAAATCATTCAAAGTGCATAAAATGATGGTAATAAAAAGTAAAATACGACAAAATCATTTTCAATCAAAATTAACTAAATTAATTTTGTATTGCAAAAATAATGGTATTTTGCATAACATTTTTTAATGAAATTGTATGCAATAATCAAGCAAATAAAATGCATAAAATGATGATAATAAATAGTAAAAATGCGACAAAATCGTTTAAAATCGAAATTAATTAAATTAATTTTGAATTGCAAATAATAATGGTATTTTGCATAACATTTTTTAATGAAATTGTATGCAATAATCAAGCAAATAAAATGCATAATAAAATGATGATTAAAAATAGTAAAAATGCGACAAAATCATTTTAAATCGAAATTAATTAAATTAATTTTGAATTGCAAACGATAATGGTATTTTGCATAACATTTTTTAATGAAATTGTATGTAATAATTAAGCAAATAAAATGCATAAAACGATGATTAAAAATATTAAAAATGCGACAAAATCATTTTAAATCGAAATTAACTTAATTAATTTTTAATTGCAAAGAATATTGGTATTTTGCAGAATATGTTTTAATGAAATTGCAAGCAATAATTAAGCAAATAAAATGCATAAAATGATGATAATAAATAGTAAAAATGGGACAAAATCATTTTAAATCGAAATTTAACTAAATTAATTTCGAATTGTAAAGATTAATAATATTTTGCATAAAATTTTTAATGAAATTATATGCAATTATCAAGCAAATTAAATGCAGAAAACGATGATTAAAAATAGTAAAAATGCGACAAAATCATTTCAAATGCATAAAATGATGGTAATAAAAAGTAAAATACGACAAAATCATTTTAAATCCAAATTAACTAAATTAATTTTGTACTGCAAAAAATAATGGTATTTTGCATAACATTTTTTAATGGAATTGTATGCAATAATCAAGCAAATAAAATGCATAAAATGATGATAATAAATAGTAAAAATGCGACAAAATCATTTTAAATCGAAATTAATTTAATTAATTAAGAATTGGAAATAATAATGGTATGTTGCATAACATTTTTTAATGAAATTGTATGCAATATTCAAGCAAATAAAATGCATAATAAAATGATGATAATAAATAGTAAAAATGCGACGAAATCATTTTAAATCGAAATTAATTAAATTAATTTTGAATTGCAAATAATAATGGTATTTTGCATAACATTTTTTAATGAAATTGTATGCAATAATCTAGCAAATAAAATGCATAAAATGATGATAATAAATAGTAAAAATGCAACTAAATCATTTTAAATCGAAATTAATTAAATTAATTTTGAATTGCAAATAATAATGGTATTTTGCATAACATTTTTATGGAAATTATATGCAATTATCAAGCAAATTAAATGCATAAAACGATGATTAAAAATAGTAAAAATGCGACAAAATCATTTAAAATGCATAAAATGATGGTAATAAAAAGTAAAATACCACAAAATCATTTTAAATCCAAATTAACTAAATTAATTTTGTATTGCAAAAAATAATGGTATTTTGCATAATATTTTTTAATGGAATTGTATGCAATAATCAAGCAAATAAAATGCATAAAATGATTATAATAAATAGTAAAAATGTGACAAAATCATTTTAAATCGAAATTAATTAAATTAATTTTGAATTGCAAATAATAATGGTATTTTGCATAACATTTTTTAATGAAATTGTATGCAATAATCAAGCAAATAAAATGCATAAAATGATGATAATAAATAGTAAAAATGCGACAAAATCGTTTAAAATCGAAATTAATTAAACTAATTTTGAATTGCAAATAATAATGGTATTTTGCATAACATTTTTTAATGAAATTGTATGCAATAATCTAGCAAATAAAATGCATAAAATGATGATAATAAATAGTAAAAATGCAACTAAATCATTCTAAATCGAAATTAATTAAATTAATTTTGAATTGCAAATAATAATGGTATTTTGCATAACATTTTTAATGAAATTATATGCAATTATCAAGCAAATTAAATGCATAAAACGATGATTAAAAATAGTAAAAATGCGACAAAATCATTTAAAATGCATAAAATGATGGTAATAAAAAGTAAAATACCACAAAATCATTTTAAATCCAAATTAACTAAATTAATTTTGCATTGCAAAAAATAATGGTACTTTGCATAATATTTTTTAATGGAATTGTATGCAATAATCAAGCAAATAAAATGCATAAAATGATGATAATAAATTGTAAAAATGCCACAAAATCATCTTAAATCGAAATTAATTAAACTAATTTTGAATTGCAAATAATAATGGTATTTTGCATTACATTTTTACTGAAATTATATGCAATTATCAAGCAAATTAAATGCATAAAACGGTGATTAAAAATAGTAAAAATGCGACAAAATCATTTAAAATGCATAAAATGATGGTAATAAAAAGTAAAATACCACAAAATCATTTTAAATCCAAATTAACTAAATTAATTTTGTATTGCAAAAAATAATGGTATTTTGCATAATATTTTTTAATGGAATTGTATGCAATAATCAAGCAAATAAAATGCATAAAATGATGATAATAAATAGTAAAAATGCGACAAAATCATTTTAAATCGAAAATAATTAAATTAATTTTCAATTGCAAATAATAATGATATTTTGCATAACATTTTTTAATGGAATTGTATGCAACAATCAAGCAAATAAAATGCATAAAATGATGATAATAAATAGTAAAAATGCGACAAAATCATTTTAAATCGAAATTAATTAAATTAATTTTGAATTGCAAATAATAATGGTATTTTGCATAACATTTTTTAATGAAATTGTATGCAATATTCTAGCAAATAAAATGCATAAAATGATGATAATAAATAGTAAAAATGCAACTAAATCATTTTAAATCGAAATTAATTAAATTAATTTTGAATTGCATATAATAATGGTATTTTGCATAACATTTTTAATGAAATTATATGCAATTATCAAGCAAATTAAATGCATAAAACGATGATTAAAAATAGTAAAAATGCGACAAAATCATTTAAAATGCATAAAATGATGGTAATAAAAAGTAAAATACCACAAAATCATTTTAAATCCAAATTAACTAAATTAATTTTGACTTGCAAAAAATAATGGTATTTTGCATAATATTTTTTAATGGAATTGTATGCAATAATCAAGCAAATAAAATGCATAAAATGATGATAATAAATAGTAAAAATGCGACAAAATCATTTTAAATCGAAATTAATTAAATTAATTTTGAATTGCATATAATAATGGTATTTTGCATTACATTTTTAATGAAATTATATGCAATTATCAAGCAAATTAAATGCATAAAACGATGATTAAAAATAGTAAAAATGAGACAAAATCATTTAAAATGCATAAAATGATGGTAATAAAAAGTAAAATACAACAAAATCATTTTAAATCCAAATTAACTAAATTAATTTTGTATTGCAAAAAATAATGGTATTTTGCATAATATTTTTTAATGGAATTGTATGCAATAATCAAGCAAATAAAATGCATAAAATGATGATAATAAATAGTAAAAATGCGACAAAATCATTTTAAATCGAAATTAATTAAATTAATTTTGAATTGCATATAATAATGGTATTTTGCATTACATTTTTAATGAAATTATATGCAATTATCAAGCAAATTAAATGCATAAAACGATGATTAAAAATAGTAAAAATGCGACAAAATCATTTAAAATGCATAAAATGATGGTAATAAAAAGTAAAATACCACAAAATCATTTTAAATCCAAATTAACTAAATTAATTTTGTATTGCAAAAAATAATGGTATTTTGCATAATATTTTTTAATGGAATTGTATGCAATAATCAAGCAAATAAAATGCATAAAATGATGATAATAAATAGTAAAAATGCGACAAAATCATTTTAAATCGAAATTAATTAAATTAATTTTGAATTGGAAATAATAATGGTATTTTGCATAACATTTTTTAATGAAATTGTATGCAATAATCTAGCAAATAAAATGCATAAAATGATGATAATAAATAGTAAAAATGCAACTAAATCATTCTAAATCGAAATTAATTAAATTAATTTTGAATTGCAAATAATAATGGTATTTTGCATAACATTTTTAATGAAATTATATGCAATTATCAAGCAAATTAAATGCATAAAACGATGATTAAAAATAGTAAAAATGCGACAAAATCATTTAAAATGCATAAAATGATGGTAATAAAAAGTAAAATACCACAAAATCATTTTAAATCCAAATTAACTAAATTAATTTTGCATTGCAAAAAATAATGGTACTTTGCATAATATTTTTTAATGGAATTGTATGCAATAATCAAGCAAATAAAATGCATAAAATGATGATAATAAATAGTAAAAATGCCGACAAAATCATCTTAAATCGAAATTAATTAAACTAATTTTGAATTGCAAATAATAATGGTATTTTGCATTACATTTTTAATGAAATTATATGCAATTATCAAGCAAATTAAATGCATAAAACGATGATTAAAAATAGTAAAAATGCGACAAAATCATTTAAAATGCATAAAATGATGGTAATAAAAAGTAAAATACCACAAAATCATTTTAAATCCAAATTAACTAAATTAATTTTGTATTGCAAAAAATAATGGTATTTTGCATAATATTTTTTAATGGAATTGTATGCAATAATCAAGCAAATAAAATGCATAAAATGATGATAATAAATAGTAAAAATGCGACAAAATCATTTTAAATCGAAAATAATTAAATTAATTTTCAATTGCAAATAATAATGATATTTTGCATAACATTTTTTAATGGAATTGTATGCAATAATCAAGCAAATAAAATGCATAAAATGATGATAATAAATAGTAAAAATGCGACAAAATCATTTTAAATCGAAATTAATTAAATTAATTTTGAATTGCAAATAATAATGGTATTTTGCATAACATTTTTTAATGAAATTGTATGCAATATTCTAGCAAATAAAATGCATAAAATGATGATAATAAATAGTAAAAATGCAACTAAATCATTTTAAATCGAAATTAATTAAATTAATTTTGAATTGCATATAATAATGGTATTTTGCATAACATTTTTAATGAAATTATATGCAATTATCAAGCAAATTAAATGCATAAAACGATGATTAAAAATAGTAAAAATGCGACAAAATCATTTAAAATGCATAAAATGATGGTAATAAAAAGTAAAATACCACAAAATCATTTTAAATCCAAATTAACTAAATTAATTTTGACTTGCAAAAAATAATGGTATTTTGCATAATATTTTTTAATGGAATTGTATGCAATAATCAAGCAAATAAAATGCATAAAATGATGATAATAAATAGTAAAAATGCGACAAAATCATTTTAAATCGAAATTAATTAAATTAATTTTGAATTGCATATAATAATGGTATTTTGCATTACATTTTTAATGAAATTATATGCAATTA
This sequence comes from Vaccinium darrowii, assembly GCA_020921065.1. Classification (NCBI taxonomy): domain Eukaryota; kingdom Viridiplantae; phylum Streptophyta; class Magnoliopsida; order Ericales; family Ericaceae; genus Vaccinium; species Vaccinium darrowii. The sequence continues at coordinate 24,191,214 of CM037159.1, forward strand.
TCAAGCAAATTAAATGCATAAAACGATGATTAAAAATAGTAAAAATGAGACAAAATCATTTAAAATGCATAAAATGATGGTAATAAAAAGTAAAATACAACAAAATCATTTTAAATCCAAATTAACTAAATTAATTTTGTATTGCAAAAAATAATGGTATTTTGCATAATATTTTTTAATGGAATTGTATGCAATAATCAAGCAAATAAAATGCATAAAATGATGATAATAAATAGTAAAAATGCGACAAAATCATTTTAAATCGAAATTAATTAAATTAATTTTGAATTGCATATAATAATGGTATTTTGCATTACATTTTTAATGAAATTATATGCAATTATCAAGCAAATTAAATGCATAAAACGATGATTAAAAATAGTAAAAATGCGACAAAATCATTTAAAATGCATAAAATGATGGTAATAAAAAGTAAAATACCACAAAATCATTTTAAATCCAAATTAACTAAATTAATTTTGTATTGCAAAAAATAATGGTATTTTGCATAATATTTTTTAATGGAATTGTATGCAATAATCAAGCAAATAAAATGCATAAAATGATGATAATAAATAGTAAAAATGCGACAAAATCATTTTAAATCGAAATTAATTAAATTAATTTTGAATTGGAAATAATAATGGTATTTTGCATAACATTTTTTAATGAAATTGTATGCAATAATCTAGCAAATAAAATGCATAAAATGATGATAATAAATAGTAAAAATGCAACTAAATCATTCTAAATCGAAATTAATTAAATTAATTTTGAATTGCAAATAATAATGGTATTTTGCATAACATTTTTAATGAAATTATATGCAATTATCAAGCAAATTAAATGCATAAAACGATGATTAAAAATAGTAAAAATGCGACAAAATCATTTAAAATGCATAAAATGATGGTAATAAAAAGTAAAATACCACAAAATCATTTTAAATCCAAATTAACTAAATTAATTTTGTATTGCAAAAAATAATGGTATTTTGCATAATATTTTTTAATGGAATTGTATGCAATAATCAAGCAAATAAAATGCATAAAATGATGATAATAAATAGTAAAAATGCGACAAAATCATCTTAAATCGAAATTAATTAAACTAATTTTGAATTGCAAATAATAATGGTATTTTGCATTACATTTTTAATGAAATTATATGCAATTATCAAGCAAATTAAATGCATAAAACGATGATTAAAAATAGTAAAAATGCGACAAAATCATTTAAAATGCATAAAATGATGGTAATAAAAAGTAAAATACCACAAAATCATTTTAAATCCAAATTAACTAAATTAATTTTGCTATTGCAAAAAATAATGGTACTTTGCATAATATTTTTTAATGGAATTGTATGCAATAATCAAGCAAATAAAATGCATAAAATGATGATAATAAATAGTAAAAATGCGACAAAATCATCTTAAATCGAAATTAATTAAACTAATTTTGAATTGCAAATAATAATGGTATTTTGCATTACATTTTTAATGAAATTATATGCAATTATCAAGCAAATTAAATGCATAAAACGATGATTAAAAATAGTAAAAATGCGACAAAATCATTTAAAATGCATAAAATGATGGTAATAAAAAGTAAAATACCACAAAATCATTTTAAATCCAAATTAACTAAATTAATTTTGTATTGCAAAAAATAATGGTATTTTGCATAATATTTTTTAATGGAATTGTATGCAATAATCAAGCAAATAAAATGCATAAAATGATGATAATAAATAGTAAAAATGCGACAAAATCATTTTAAATCGAAAATAATTAAATTAATTTTCAATTGCAAATAATAATGATATTTTGCATAACATTTTTTAATGGAATTGTATGCAATAATCAAGCAAATAAAATGCATAAAATGATGATAATAAATAGTAAAAATGCGACAAAATCATTTTAAATCGAAATTAATTAAATTAATTTTGAATTGCAAATAATAATGGTATTTTGCATAACATTTTTTAATGAAATTGTATGCAATATTCTAGCAAATAAAATGCATAAAATGATGATAATAAATAGTAAAAATGCAACTAAATCATTTTAAATCGAAATTAATTAAATTAATTTTGAATTGCATATAATAATGGTATTTTGCATAACATTTTTAATGAAATTATATGCAATTATCAAGCAAATTAAATGCATAAAACGATGATTAAAAATAGTAAAAATGCGACAAAATCATTTAAAATGCATAAAATGATGGTAATAAAAAGTAAAATACCACAAAATCATTTTAAATCCAAATTAACTAAATTAATTTTGACTTGCAAAAAATAATGGTATTTTGCATAATATTTTTTAATGGAATTGTATGCAATAATCAAGCAAATAAAATGCATAAAATGATGATAATAAATAGTAAAAATGCGACAAAATCATTTTAAATCGAAATTAATTAAATTAATTTTGAATTGCATATAATAATGGTATTTTGCATTACATTTTTAATGAAATTATATGCAATTATCAAGCAAATTAAATGCATAAAACGATGATTAAAAATAGTAAAAATGAGACAAAATCATTTAAAATGCATAAAATGATGGTAATAAAAAGTAAAATACAACAAAATCATTTTAAATCCAAATTAACTAAATTAATTTTGTATTGCAAAAAATAATGGTATTTTGCATAATATTTTTTAATGGAATTGTATGCAATAATCAAGCAAATAAAATGCATAAAATGATGATAATAAATAGTAAAAATGCGACAAAATCATTTTAAATCGAAATTAATTAAATTAATTTTGAATTGCATATAATAATGGTATTTTGCATTACATTTTTAATGAAATTATATGCAATTATCAAGCAAATTAAATGCATAAAACGATGATTAAAAATAGTAAAAATGCGACAAAATCATTTAAAATGCATAAAATGATGGTAATAAAAAGTAAAATACCACAAAATCATTTTAAATCCAAATTAACTAAATTAATTTTGTATTGCAAAAAATAATGGTATTTTGCATAATATTTTTTAATGGAATTGTATGCAATAATCAAGCAAATAAAATGCATAAAATGATGATAATAAATAGTAAAAATGCGACAAAATCATTTTAAATCGAAATTAATTAAATTAATTTTGAATTGGAAATAATAATGGTATTTTGCATAACATTTTTTAATGAAATTGTATGCAATAATCTAGCAAATAAAATGCATAAAATGATGATAATAAATAGTAAAAATGCAACTAAATCATTCTAAATCGAAATTAATTAAATTAATTTTGAATTGCAAATAATAATGGTATTTTGCATAACATTTTTAATGAAATTATATGCAATTATCAAGCAAATTAAATGCATAAAACGATGATTAAAAATAGTAAAAATGCGACAAAATCATTTAAAATGCATAAAATGATGGTAATAAAAAGTAAAATACCACAAAATCATTTTAAATCCAAATTAACTAAATTAATTTTGCATTGCAAAAAATAATGGTACTTTGCATAATATTTTTTAATGGAATTGTATGCAATAATCAAGCAAATAAAATGCATAAAATGATGATAATAAATAGTAAAAATGCCACAAAATCATCTTAAATCGAAATTAATTAAACTAATTTTGAATTGCAAATAATAATGGTATTTTGCATTACATTTTTAATGAAATTATATGCAATTATCAAGCAAATTAAATGCATAAAACGATGATTAAAAATAGTAAAAATGCGACAAAATCATTTAAAATGCATAAAATGATGGTAATAAAAAGTAAAATACCACAAAATCATTTTAAATCCAAATTAACTAAATTAATTTTGTATTGCAAAAAATAATGGTATTTTGCATAATATTTTTTAATGGAATTGTATGCAATAATCAAGCAAATAAAATGCATAAAATGATGATAATAAATAGTAAAAATGCGACAAAATCATTTTAAATCGAATTGCAAATAATAATGATATTTTGCATAACATTTTTTAATGGAATTGTATGCAATAATCAAGCAAATAAAATGCATAAAATGATGATAATAAATAGTAAAAATGCGACAAAATCATTTTAAATCGAAATTAATTAAATTAATTTTGAATTGCAAATAATAATGGTATTTTGCATAACATTTTTTAATGAAATTGTATGCAATATTCTAGCAAATAAAATGCATAAAATGATGATAATAAATAGTAAAAATGCAACTAAATCATTTTAAATCGAAATTAATTAAATTAATTTTGAATTGCATATAATAATGGTATTTTGCATTACATTTTTAATGAAATTATATGCAATTATCAAGCAAATTAAATGCATAAAACGATGATTAAAAATAGTAAAAATGAGACAAAATCATTTAAAATGCATAAAATGATGGTAATAAAAAGTAAAATACCACAAAATCATTTTAAATCCAAATTAACTAAATTAATTTTGTATTGCAAAAAATAATGGTATTTTGCATAATATTTTTTAATGGAATTGTATGCAATAATCAAGCAAATAAAATGCATAAAATGATGATAATAAATAGTAAAAATGCGACAAAATCATTTTAAATCGAAATTAATTAAATTAATTTTGAATTGCATATAATAATGGTATTTTGCATTACATTTTTAATGAAATTATATGCAATTATCAAGCAAATTAAATGCATAAAACGATGATTAAAAATAGTAAAAATGCGACAAAATCATTTAAAATGCATAAAATGATGGTAATAAAAAGTAAAATACCACAAAATCATTTTAAATCCAAATTAACTAAATTAATTTTGTATTGCAAAAAATAATGGTATTTTGCATAATATTTTTTAATGGAATTGTATGCAATAATCAAGCAAATAAAATGCATAAAATGATGATAATAAATAGTAAAAATGCGACAAAATCATTTTAAATCGAAATTAATTAAATTAATTTTGAATTGGAAATAATAATGGTATTTTGCATAACATTTTTTAATGAAATTGTATGCAATAATCTAGCAAATAAAATGCATAAAATGATGATAATAAATAGTAAAAATGCAACTAAAATCATTCTAAATCGAAATTAATTAAATTAATTTTGAATTGCAAATAATAATGGTATTTTGCATTAACATTTTTAATGAAATTATATGCAATTATCAAGCAAATTAAATGCATAAAACGATGATTAAAAATAGTAAAAATGCGACAAAATCATTTAAAATGCATAAAATGATGGTAATAAAAAGTAAAATACCACAAAATCATTTTAAATCCAAATTAACTAAATTAATTTTGTATTGCAAAAAATAATGGTATTTTGCATAATATTTTTTAATGGAATTGTATGCAATAATCAAGCAAATAAAATGCATAAAATGATGATAATAAATAGTAAAAATGCGACAAAATCATCTTAAATCGAAATTAATTAAACTAATTTTGAATTGCAAATAATAATGGTATTTTGCATTACATTTTTAATGAAATTATATGCAATTATCAAGCAAATTAAATGCATAAAACGATGATTAAAAATAGTAAAAATGCGACAAAATCATTTAAAATGCATAAAATGATGGTAATAAAAAGTAAAATACCACAAAATCATTTTAAATCCAAATTAACTAAATTAATTTTGTATTGCAAAAAATAATGGTATTTTGCATAATATTTTTTAATGGAATTGTATGCAATAATCAAGCAAATAAAATGCATAAAATGATGATAATAAATAGTAAAAATGCGACAAAATCATTTTAAATCGAAAATAATTAAATTAATTTTCAATTGCAAATAATAATGATATTTTGCATAACATTTTTTAATGGAATTGTATGCAATAATCAAGCAAATAAAATGCATAAAATGATGATAATAAATAGTAAAAATGCGACAAAATCATTTTAAATCGAATTGCAAATAATAATGGTATTTTGCATAACATTTTTTAATGAAATTGTATGCAATATTCTAGCAAATAAAATGCATAAAATGATGATAATAAATAGTAAAAATGCAACTAAATCATTTTAAATCGAAATTAATTAAATTAATTTTGAATTGCATATAATAATGGTATTTTGCATAACATTTTTAATGAAATTATATGCAATTATCAAGCAAATTAAATGCATAAAACGATGATTAAAAATAGTAAAAATGCGACAAAATCATTTAAAATGCATAAAATGATGGTAATAAAAAGTAAAATACCACAAAATCATTTTAAATCCAAATTAACTAAATTAATTTTGACTTGCAAAAAATAATGGTATTTTGCATAATATTTTTTAATGGAATTGTATGCAATAATCAAGCAAATAAAATGCATAAAATGATGATAATAAATAGTAAAAATGCGACAAAATCATTTTAAATCGAAATTAATTAAATTAATTTTGAATTGCATATAATAATGGTATTTTGCATTACATTTTTAATGAAATTATATGCAATTATCAAGCAAATTAAATGCATAAAACGATGATTAAAAATAGTAAAAATGAGACAAAATCATTTAAAATGCATAAAATGATGGTAATAAAAAGTAAAATACCACAAAATCATTTTAAATCCAAATTAACTAAATTAATTTTGTATTGCAAAAAATAATGGTATTTTGCATAATATTTTTTAATGGAATTGTATGCAATAATCAAGCAAATAAAATGCATAAAATGATGATAATAAATAGTAAAAATGCGACAAAATCATTTTAAATCGAAATTAATTAAATTAATTTTGAATTGCATATAATAATGGTATTTTGCATTACATTTTTAATGAAATTATATGCAATTATCAAGCAAATTAAATGCATAAAACGATGATTAAAAATAGTAAAAATGCGACAAAATCATTTAAAATGCATAAAATGATGGTAATAAAAAGTAAAATACCACAAAATCATTTTAAATCCAAATTAACTAAATTAATTTTGTATTGCAAAAAATAATGGTATTTTGCATAATATTTTTTAATGGAATTGTATGCAATAATCAAGCAAATAAAATGCATAAAATGATGATAATAAATAGTAAAAATGCGACAAAATCATTTTAAATCGAAATTAATTAAATTAATTTTGAATTGCAAATAATAATGGTATTTTGCATAACATTTTTTAATGAAATTGTATGCAATAATCAAGCAAATAAAATGCATAAAATGATGATAATAAATAGTAAAAATGCGACTAAATCATTCTTAAATCGAAATTAATTAAATTAATTTTGAATTGCAAATAATAATGGTATTTTGCATTACATTTTTAATGAAATTATATGCAATTATCAAGCAAATTAAATGCATAAAACGATGATTAAAAATAGTAAAAATGCGACAAAATCATTTAAAATGCATAAAATGATGGTAATAAAAAGTAAAATACCACAAAATCATTTTAAATCCAAATTAACTAAATTAATTTTGTATTGCAAAAAATAATGGTATTTTGCATAATATTTTTTAATGGAATTGTATGCAATAATCAAGCAAATAAAATGCATAAAATGATGATAATAAATAGTAAAAATGCGACAAAATCATCTTAAATCGAAATTAATTAAACTAATTTTGAATTGCAAATAATAATGGTATTTTGCATTACATTTTTAATGAAATTATATGCAATTATCAAGCAAATTAAATGCATAAAACGATGATTAAAAATAGTAAAAATGCGACAAAATCATTTAAAATGCATAAAATGATGGTAATAAAAAGTAAAATACCACAAAATCATTTTAAATCCAAATTAACTAAATTAATTTTGTATTGCAAAAAATAATGGTATTTTGCATAATATTTTTTAATGGAATTGTATGCAATAATCAAGCAAATAAAATGCATAAAATGATGATAATAAATAGTAAAAATGCGACAAAATCATTTTAAATCGAAATTAATTAAATTAATTTTGAATTGCAAATAATAATGGTATTTTGGCATAACATTTTTTAATGGAATTGTATGCAATAATCAAGCAAATAAAATGCATAAAATGATGATAATAAATAGTAAAAATGCGACAAAATCATTTTAAATCGAAATTAATTAAATTAATTTTGAATTGCAAATAATAATGGTATTTTGCATAACATTTTTTAATGAAATTGTATGCAATATTCTAGCAAATAAAATGCATAAAATGATGATAATAAATAGTAAAAATGCAACTAAATCATTTTAAATCGAAATTAATTAAATTAATTTTGAATTGCATATAATAATGGTATTTTGCATAACATTTTTAATGAAATTATATGCAATTATCAAGCAAATTAAATGCATAAAACGATGATTAAAAATAGTAAAAATGCGACAAAATCATTTAAAATGCATAAAATGATGGTAATAAAAAGTAAAATACCACAAAATCATTTTAAATCCAAATTAACTAAATTAATTTTGACTTGCAAAAAATAATGGTATTTTGCATAATATTTTTTAATGGAATTGTATGCAATAATCAAGCAAATAAAATGCATAAAATGATGATAATAAATAGTAAAAATGCGACAAAATCATTTTAAATCGAAATTAATTAAATTAATTTTGAATTGCATATAATAATGGTATTTTGCATTACATTTTTAATGAAATTATATGCAATTATCAAGCAAATTAAATGCATAAAACGATGATTAAAAATAGTAAAAATGAGACAAAATCATTTAAAATGCATAAAATGATGGTAATAAAAAGTAAAATACAACAAAATCATTTTAAATCCAAATTAACTAAATTAATTTTGTATTGCAAAAAATAATGGTATTTTGCATAATATTTTTTAATGGAATTGTATGCAATAATCAAGCAAATAAAATGCATAAAATGATGATAATAAATAGTAAAAATGCGACAAAATCATTTTAAATCGAAATTAATTAAATTAATTTTGAATTGCATATAATAATGGTATTTTGCATTACATTTTTAATGAAATTATATGCAATTATCAAGCAAATTAAATGCATAAAACGATGATTAAAAATAGTAAAAATGCGACAAAATCATTTAAAATGCATAAAATGATGGTAATAAAAAGTAAAATACCACAAAATCATTTTAAATCCAAATTAACTAAATTAATTTTGTATTGCAAAAAATAATGGTATTTTGCATAATATTTTTTAATGGAATTGTATGCAATAATCAAGCAAATAAAATGCATAAAATGATGATAATAAATAGTAAAAATGCGACAAAATCATTTTAAATCGAAATTAATTAAATTAATTTTGAATTGGAAATAATAATGGTATTTTGCATAACATTTTTTAATGAAATTGTATGCAATAATCTAGCAAATAAAATGCATAAAATGATGATAATAAATAGTAAAAATGCAACTAAATCATTCTAAATCGAAATTAATTAAATTAATTTTGAATTGCAAATAATAATGGTATTTTGCATAACATTTTTAATGAAATTATATGCAATTATCAAGCAAATTAAATGCATAAAACGATGATTAAAAATAGTAAAAATGCGACAAAATCATTTAAAATGCATAAAATGATGGTAATAAAAAGTAAAATACCACAAAATCATTTTAAATCCAAATTAACTAAATTAATTTTGTATTGCAAAAAATAATGGTATTTTGCATAATATTTTTTAATGGAATTGTATGCAATAATCAAGCAAATAAAATGCATAAAATGATGATAATAAATAGTAAAAATGCGACAAAATCATCTTAAATCGAAATTAATTAAACTAATTTTGAATTGCAAATAATAATGGTATTTTGCATTACATTTTTAATGAAATTATATGCAATTATCAAGCAAATTAAATGCATAAAACGATGATTAAAAATAGTAAAAATGCGACAAAATCATTTAAAATGCATAAAATGATGGTAATAAAAAGTAAAATACCACAAAATCATTTTAAATCCAAATTAACTAAATTAATTTTGTATTGCAAAAAATAATGGTATTTTGCATAATATTTTTTAATGGAATTGTATGCAATAATCAAGCAAATAAAATGCATAAAATGATGATAATAAATAGTAAAAATGCGACTAAATCATTTTAAATCGAAATTAATTAAATTAATTTTGAATTGCATATAATAATGGTATTTTGCATAACATTTTTAATGAAATTATATGCAATTATCAAGCAAATTAAATGCATAAAACGATGATTAAAAATAGTAAAAATGCGACAAAATCATTTAAAATGCATAAAATGATGGTAATAAAAAGTAAAATACCACAAAATCATTTTAAATCCAAATTAACTAAATTAATTTTGTATTGCAAAAAATAATGGTATTTTGCATAATATTTTTAATGGAATTGTATGCAATAATCAAGCAAATAAAATGCATAAAATGATGATAATAAATAGTAAAAATGCGACAAAATCATTTTAAATCGAAATTAATTAAATTAATTTTGAATTGCATATAATAATGGTATTTTGCATTACATTTTTAATGAAATTATATGCAATTATCAAGCAAATTAAATGCATAAAACGATGATTAAAAATAGTAAAAATGCGACAAAATCATTTAAAATGCATAAAATGATGGTATAAAAAGTAAAATACCACAAAATCATTTTAAATCCAAATTAACTAAATTAATTTTGTATTGCAAAAAATAATGGTATTTTGCATAATATTTTTTAATGGAATTGTATGCAATAATCAAGCAAATAAAATGCATAAAATGATGATAATAAATAGTAAAAATGCGACAAAATCATCTTAAATCGAAATTAATTAAACTAATTTTGAATTGCAAATAATAATGGTATTTTGCATTACATTTTTAATGAAATTATATGCAATTATCAAGCAAATTAAATGCATAAAACGATGATTAAAAATAGTAAAAATGCGACAAAATCATTTATAAATGCATAAAATGATGGTAATAAAAAGTAAAATACCACAAAATCATTTTAAATCCAAATTAACTAAATTAATTTTGTATTGCAAAAAATAATGGTATTTTGCATAATATTTTTTAATGGAATTGTATGCAATAATCAAGCAAATAAAATGCATAAAATGATGATAATAAATAGTAAAAATGCGACAAAATCATTTTAAATCGAAATTAATTAAATTAATTTTGAATTGCAAATAATAATGGTATTTTGCATAACATTTTTTAATGAAATTGTATGCAATAATCAAGCAAATAAAATGCATAAAATGATGATAATAAATAGTAAAAATGCGACAAAATCATTTTAAATCGAAATTAATTAAATTAATTTTGAATTGCAAATAATAATGGTATTTTGCATTACATTTTTAATGAAATTATATGCAATTATCAAGCAAATTAAATGCATAAAACGATGATTAAAAATAGTAAAAATGCGACAAAATCATTTAAAATGCATAAAATGATGGTAATAAAAAGTAAAATACCACAAAATCATTTTAAATCCAAATTAACTAAATTAATTTTGTATTGCAAAAAATAATGGTATTTTGCATAATATTTTTTAATGGAATTGTATGCAATAATCAAGCAAATAAAATGCATAAAATGATGATAATAAATAGTAAAAATGCGACAAAATCATCTTAAATCGAAATTAATTAAACTAATTTTGAATTGCAAATAATAATGGTATTTTGCATTACATTTTTAATGAAATTATATGCAATTATCAAGCAAATTAAATGCATAAAACGATGATTAAAAATAGTAAAAATGCGACAAAATCATTTAAAATGCATAAAATGATGGTAATAAAAAGTAAAATACCACAAAATCATTTTAAATCCAAATTAACTAAATTAATTTTGTATTGCAAAAAATAATGGTATTTTGCATAATATTTTTTAATGGAATTGTATGCAATAATCAAGCAAATAAAATGCATAAAATGATGATAATAAATAGTAAAAATGCGACAAAATCATTTTAAATCGAAATTAATTAAATTAATTTTGAATTGCAAATAATAATGGTATTTTGGATAACATTTTTTAATGGAATTGTATGCAATAATCAAGCAAATAAAATGCATAAAATGATGATAATAAATAGTAAAAATGCGACAAAATCATCTTAAATCGAAATTAATTAAATTAATTTTGAATTGCAAATAATAATGGTATTTTGCATAACATTTTTTAATGAAATTGTATGCAATAATCTAGCAAATAAAATGCATAAAATGATGATAATAAATAGTAAAAATGCGATAAAATCATTTTAAATCGAAATTAATTAAATTAATTTTGAATTGCAAATAATAATGGTATTTTGCATTACATTTTTAATGAAATTATATGCAATTATCAAGCAAATTAAATGCATAAAACGATGATTAAAAATAGTAAAAATGCGACAAAATCATTTAAAATGCATAAAATGATGGTAATAAAAAGTAAAATACCACAAAATCATTTTAAATCCAAATTAACTAAATTAATTTTGTATTGCAAAAAATAATGGTATTTTGCATAATATTTTTTAATGGAATTGTATGCAATAATCAAGCAAATAAAATGCATAAAATGATGATAATAAATAGTAAAAATGCGACAAAATCATTTTAAATCGAAATTAATTAAATTAATTTTGAATTGCAAATAATAATGGTATTTTGCATTACATTTTTAATGAAATTATATGCAATTATCAAGCAAATTAAATGCATAAAACGATGATTAAAAATAGTAAAAATGCGACAAAATCATTTAAAATGCATAAAATGATGGTAATAAAAAGTAAAATACCACAAAATCATTTTAAATCCAAATTAACTAAATTAATTTTGTATTGCAAAAAATAATGGTATTTTGCATAATATTTTTTAATGGAATTGTATGCAATAATCAAGCAAATAAAATGCATAAAATGATGATAATAAATAGTAAAAATGCGACAAAATCATTTTAAATCGAAATTAATTAAATTAATTTTGAATTGCAAATAATAATGGTATTTTGGATAACATTTTTTAATGGAATTGTATGCAATAATCAAGCAAATAAAATGCATAAAATGATGATAATAAATAGTAAAAATGCGACAAAATCATCTTAAATCGAAATTAATTAAACTAATTTTGAATTGCAAATAATAATGGTATTTTGCATTACATTTTTAATGAAATTATATGCAATTATCAAGCAAATTAAATGCATAAAACGATGATTAAAAATAGTAAAAATGCGACAAAATCATTTAAAATGCATAAAATGATGGTAATAAAAAGTAAAATACCACAAAATCATTTTAAATCCAAATTAACTAAATTAATTTTGTATTGCAAAAAATAATGGTATTTTGCATAATATTTTTTAATGGAATTGTATGCAATAATCAAGCAAATAAAATGCATAAAATGATGATAATAAATAGTAAAAATGCGACAAAATCATCTTAAATCGAAATTAATTAAACTAATTTTGAATTGCAAATAATAATGGTATTTTGCATTACATTTTTAATGAAATTATATGCAATTATCAAGCAAATTAAATGCATAAAACGATGATTAAAAATAGTAAAAATGCGACAAAATCATTTAAAATGCATAAAATGATGGTAATAAAAAGTAAAATACCACAAAATCATTTTAAATCCAAATTAACTAAATTAATTTTGTATTGCAAAAAATAATGGTATTTTGCATAATATTTTTTAATGGAATTGTATGCAATAATCAAGCAAATAAAATGCATAAAATGATGATAATAAATAGTAAAAATGCGACAAAATCATTTTAAATCGAAAATAATTAAATTAATTTTCAATTGCAAATAATAATGATATTTTGCATAACATTTTTTAATGGAATTGTATGCAATAATCAAGCAAATAAAATGCATAAAATGATGATAATAAATAGTAAAAATGCGACAAAATCATTTTAAATCGAAATTAATTAAATTAATTTTGAATTGCAAATAATAATGGTATTTTGCATAACATTTTTTAATGAAATTGTATGCAATATTCTAGCAAATAAAATGCATAAAATGATGATAATAAATAGTAAAAATGCAACTAAATCATTTTAAATCGAAATTAATTAAATTAATTTTGAATTGCATATAATAATGGTATTTTGCATAACATTTTTAATGAAATTATATGCAATTATCAAGCAAATTAAATGCATAAAACGATGATTAAAAATAGTAAAAATGCGACAAAATCATTTAAAATGCATAAAATGATGGTAATAAAAAGTAAAATACCACAAAATCATTTTAAATCCAAATTAACTAAATTAATTTTGACTTGCAAAAAATAATGGTATTTTGCATAATATTTTTTAATGGAATTGTATGCAATAATCAAGCAAATAAAATGCATAAAATGATGATAATAAATAGTAAAAATGCGACAAAATCATTTTAAATCGAAATTAATTAAATTAATTTTGAATTGCATATAATAATGGTATTTTGCATTACATTTTTAATGAAATTATATGCAATTATCAAGCAAATTAAATGCATAAAACGATGATTAAAAATAGTAAAAATGAGACAAAATCATTTAAAATGCATAAAATGATGGTAATAAAAAGTAAAATACCACAAAATCATTTTAAATCCAAATTAACTAAATTAATTTTGTATTGCAAAAAATAATGGTATTTTGCATAATATTTTTTAATGGAATTGTATGCAATAATCAAGCAAATAAAATGCATAAAATGATGATAATAAATAGTAAAAATGCGACAAAATCATCTTAAATCGAAATTAATTAAACTTAATTTTGAATTGCATATAATAATGGTATTTTGCATTACATTTTTAATGAAATTATATGCAATTATCAAGCAAATTAAATGCATAAAACGATGATTAAAAATAGTAAAAATGCGACAAAATCATTTAAAATGCATAAAATGATGGTAATAAAAAGTAAAATACCACAAAATCATTTTAAATCCAAATTAACTAAATTAATTTTGTATTGCAAAAAATAATGGTATTTTGCATAATATTTTTTAATGGAATTGTATGCAATAATCAAGCAAATAAAATGCATAAAATGATGATAATAAATAGTAAAAATGCGACAAAATCATTTTAAATCGAAATTAATTAAATTAATTTTGAATTGCAAATAATAATGGTATTTTGGCATAACATTTTTTAATGGAATTGTATGCAATAATCAAGCAAATAAAATGCATAAAATGATGATAATAAATAGTAAAAATGCGACAAAATCATCTTAAATCGAAATTAATTAAACTAATTTTGAATTGCAAATAATAATGGTATTTTGCATTACATTTTTAATGAAATTATATGCAATTATCAAGCAAATTAAATGCATAAAACGATGATTAAAAATAGTAAAAATGCGACAAAATCATTTAAAATGCATAAAATGATGGTAATAAAAAGTAAAATACCACAAAATCATTTTAAATCCAAATTAACTAAATTAATTTTGTATTGCAAAAAATAATGGTATTTTGCATAATATTTTTTAATGGAATTGTATGCAATAATCAAGCAAATAAAATGCATAAAATGATGATAATAAATAGTAAAAATGCGACAAAATCATCTTAAATCGAAATTAATTAAACTTAATTTTGAATTGCAAATAATAATGGTATTTTGCATTACATTTTTAATGAAATTATATGCAATTATCAAGCAAATTAAATGCATAAAACGATGATTAAAAATAGTAAAAATGCGACAAAATCATTTAAAATGCATAAAATGATGGTAATAAAAAGTAAAATACCACAAAATCATTTTAAATCCAAATTAACTAAATTAATTTTGTATTGCAAAAAATAATGGTATTTTGCATAATATTTTTTAATGGAATTGTATGCAATAATCAAGCAAATAAAATGCATAAAATGATGATAATAAATAGTAAAAATGCGACAAAATCATTTTAAATCGAAATTAATTAAATTAATTTTGAATTGCAAATAATAATGGTATTTTGGATAACATTTTTTAATGGAATTGTATGCAATAATCAAGCAAATAAAATGCATAAAATGATGATAATAAATAGTAAAAATGCGACAAAATCATCTTAAATCGAAATTAATTAAACTAATTTTGAATTGCAAATAATAATGGTATTTTGCATTACATTTTTAATGAAATTATATGCAATTATCAAGCAAATTAAATGCATAAAACGATGATTAAAAATAGTAAAAATGCGACAAA